>JAUMHM010000031.1:32528566-32548743 GCA_032362435.1 Melikaiella ostensackeni | reverse complement strand
GTATTTTGGTTAATGGATGATTATATTGTTTAATTTATTAATTTTTCAATTATTCGTTTAAACGTTTTTGATGTAATATGTTTAGTTAATTTTTTTATATTGTTGTTCAAACTTTTTTTCACTTGCTTGTTTTAATATTTGTGTATTTTTTTTAATCATGGGATTGAAATGTAAATAATGCACTACAGATTTGATTATCAGGCCAATATGAATATTAGAACAATAGGAGATGAGTCAAGTATCATCTCCGAATATCATCATGACTCGTCGGAGCCACTCCCGAAAATCATCTCCATAAAGTTTATTAAAAATTCAGTCTCAGAAAAATTACAAGACGCCATATTGGCGACGGGTAGGTTCCGGCTTATCGTCAAAATGACTTATCGTTTAAAGAGCGCCTTTAAGTCGGCATCGTAAGAGTCAAAATTAAGTCTCTTTTTCCCTCTCCCGTATTTCATTTCCATCGAGTGCTGGTCCCTGGTTGAGAAGGGCTAAAGAGACCTTGTGCAAGAAGCGCCATAACGTTTCGCTTAAATCTGTCTCTGGACATTTCTTCCTTTCCGTGTAGTCGGGCATCTACGTTATAATCCTTTGCTTTGATG
This sequence comes from Melikaiella ostensackeni, assembly GCA_032362435.1. NCBI lineage: Eukaryota > Metazoa > Arthropoda > Insecta > Hymenoptera > Cynipidae > Melikaiella > Melikaiella ostensackeni. The sequence continues at coordinate 32,548,141 of JAUMHM010000031.1, read as the reverse complement.
TATCGTACGATTACGCAGATTAAAACATTTATGACTTCACTTAACTGAAAGGATAGACCCCACAAGCTAGCCGCGGATTACCACTAAATTTATCGCTCTATTACTAACAATAAAGCATCGCGTATGTACACTCAAGGAATGAAGATTAAATGTAAAACCCTTCTTATTAAACAACAAAAACTTCTCCAGAGTTCTTTGGGAATGATATTTCCAAAATGAGTTTTCAGATGACGATATTTTTTGAATTTGATTTCGTTTGAACCGTTTAAATTAACTCAGTTCAATTTCAAGCTTCTACACTACCGACATAAAGTCTGGGTACATTTCCTTTGACGCTTTGAAAATTAATATTTCACTTCAAAGGCGATTATATTCCATGTTTCGTTCTCGATGATAATATTGTAGTCATGCATTTTTTCGTTCTGTTTGTGGTTGACTGTCTAAATAGTAAAAAAGTGCCTAGTTTGTATTTTAACGATTAAAATGTCTGATCCCAACAAAAATACGATCCAGATGTAGCTTGCGAGAAAATCACAGATCGAAAGGTGAAGAGAAATTGTATTAATTACAGGAACAAACAACTAACCTGTCAAAGGCTGTAGGGAGTATTGGCGTTGAATTATGTTCAGAAGAAATAATCTCAACTAAAGCTTTACAGACAACGATATTATATGGTAAGAAAATAAGTAAACAAATATAGTGTCATCTTGATCTTTCCATAAAATAGTTGATACGCCCGTACAGCGTGAGCAGAGTCCATACGACCTTGTGTGAAAAAACTTTGAAAAAACGAAAATTTGAGTTTTTAGTTCTTGAATATTTGTTATAAAATCAAAGCGAGTGAATCTTTGTGATGGATGAGATACGCTTACGATTTAAATGTTACGAACGCCATTTGTAAGATGAAAAATTAGAATAGAGGATGTGAAACGTGAAAAAGTAATGCGACTGTATAACTCACTGACAGAGTTTGTTTCAAAGATAAGAGAGGTAAGTTGATTATAATTAAAATGAGGACATTGCAGAAGGCTCCATATACGAACTCTATTCAACTTATCTGACAATGATTACAATCTTTATCCGCATTGGTACATTAAATTCAAAACTTGTTTAAAAATAAGTGTATGAAACAACGATTAACAGTGTATATTCTAAATTTCTTATACACTCATGTCATTTACTGTTAAAGAAAGTCGGATAATTCTACATTTTCCTAATTAAAAATAAAGTTAATAGTCATTATCCATTCCAAATGATAAAGCATTATATTCAGTAACATCTACATTATACATATAAATTAAATTGGTTTTTAAGTGGAAAAGTTCAATTAATTGAATAATATTAATCGTCCTATCCCATGAACGATTAAGTTGATGAGTTCTGCAATCCAGATTATCAATCTGATTTCAAGTATTGAAAATGATTTCAGTAGTGATAGTGCATATTACCTTACATACTTGTGCATTGAATCCTACAGAGATTCTTCTAACAGTAAAGTTTTGTTGGTCATAATTGGCCAAAAATTACAAAAAATTGAACAAAATTGAGAATACAAGATGTTTTGTACGAAACCCTGTATGTGACAGTTTCCAAACGAATCGTCACAATCTTCTTCCAAAGGAAAGAAAGAATTAACAAAACATAATTATCACGATTGTGTAAAGAGTACAAATGTCTTCAACAACCTTATTATACAAGGTTTATATACGTTTATATACATTTTTATATACGAAAAGTCATGATTTGCTTCCACACGAAGCAAGGATGAAGAGATCATGTGAATCACACCTGTGAAGAAAGCACAAATGTCTTTGGAAATCTTATATTGTACAAGGTTTCCGTGAGAGACCTTATATGTAACAGTTTAAATACTAAACGTCATCATTGCTGTCATACGCAGCAAAGATTTGACAGATCATATCAATAAAATTTGTGTAAAAAAAAATCAAAATCTTCAAAATAACTAAGTAATGTGCCATGATATGCTCAACACGAACTTCCTGGTTTATTTGGGCAACGAGCATTGCAATTCTGTACGAGATAACAAGTAGATATTACCATGATTTTTCCATATGAAAATATTACATGTAATAATACAATAAAATTTTCCGTGCAATATTTATTCATTGATACTGCAGAAGCATACGATTAACTATATGCATATTGTATACAAACAAATAGAAATCAGCCGGAGATTTCTCTTAGAAAAATTGTTTCATAAGGAACATTGCAATCCTGGCTATAATAAGAACGAATATTGCTTTGTAAAATTTTTCATGTGCAAATAACTTCATGGTTATACAAAATACATGCAAATAGTTGGAACCAAAAATACACTTAATCACGATGTTTTCAACAACAAATTATTTTCTGATTATGCAATAAGCATTACAATATTTTAGTGATAAGAAAGGAATATTTTACACTATTGTGCTGCACGCATTACACTGGATTCAAATATGAGGTTCGTTTGATAAGTGAGGTAGATATCCCGCTGGATGGCGCCAAAATAAACTTTGTAGTATATGATCAAGAAATACCACGCTTCACACTACCCTCTACCAAGCTCCAGCCAAAACCGACGCTTAGTCTGCGTCTAGCCTATGTTTGAAGAGAACGTGTCAGTAATTTTCGAAAAAACGGAGAAAAAAGAGTTCCGTGCAGTGATAGAATATTTTTATTCCAGAAATTGGACAGCCGCGCAGATCGAATCCAAGTTAGCCGAAGTTCACGGAGACTCTATTCCTTCGTTGAAAACTGTCTATTTTTGAATAAACAAATTTAAACATGGCCGAACTACAACTAAAGATGAAACGCTCCCCGAACGCCCAATTGAGGTCACCACATCGGATATGGTGAACAAAAATCATCATATGCTTATGGAAGATAGCCAAATCAAGGTGCGTGAGATTTCTAAGGCTGTATGCATCTCCACTGAACGACTCTATAACTTGCGTGAAAAACTGGAGGTTAAGAAGGTGTGTGCAGGATGGGTGTCGCGATTGCTGACTTTTGATCAAAAGCGCAACCGAAAAGACGTCTCAGCGCAGTGTTTGGCGAAACTCAATCGGAATCCACAGGGCTTTTTGCGTCGATTTGCGACTATGGACAAAACCTGGGTTCATCACTATACACCCGAGACAAAGCAGCAGTCAAAGCAAAGGGTACTCGCTGGTAGACACAAAAGTACATACCTATATTTATTAATTATTCAACGTTGTATCTCTATGGATCAAATAATTAGATTCTACTTCATAGATATAAAATGACGTAGATGATAATTTTAAAAAACATCAGATCAACCGCTCGATCCTAAAATTTTCGTCTTTTCTAACTTCAACTCGCTTTGGATAACAATCTATTCAGAGTTTTTACTCCATATTTTGACGGTTTATGTCTCAAACTATACTTTAGTTGGTAGGGTAATTACATTTTATTTTCTTTGTTATGAAAAAAAGTTTTTACTTTTTTTCTGGGTAAGTTCATAGAGAACGTTTGAAAATTTTTCATCGCAAAGCCTATCCAAGTAAGTTTAAGCCATCAACAACTGCCAGCGGATGAAATGTTCAATAGAACCCGTTTTTCTGTTTCCTTAATTAGAAAAGGGAAAAAAAATTAAAAATAAATATATTTACAATATATATAAGGACGAGAATAACCACTCAGGATCTAAAAAACTACAATATTATAATCAAAAACGAGACATGGATTATAATTGTAAGATCAAACGAGCGCGCCAAAAGCGGACGAAGTTCGATCCAAATTATGTGAAATTTCTCGCTCGAAGATGAGAACTTCCCTCCCTCATGTACCCCCCCCCCCCCCAAAAAAACAAGAAAGTGTATAGATCCAACCTTGAACACCCTATCACCTTCAAAAATAATCGCGATAATTTCGGGCACCTTACACGTAACAATATAAAAATAGATGGCGCAGTAAGAGTAAGATGGCGGAAAGGCGCATCATTTAAAGAAATTATTATGCGCCAAACGTTGCGATCTTGAGCATAGAATGCATGACTACAATATTATCATCTTCAAACGGGACGTTTCATACAATTTCGATCAAACTTTGCCCGCTTTTAGGGGCTCGTTTGATCTTACAAATATCTGTACAGAAACTGAATCTGCAACTTTTTAAGCAGAATAATTTGAAAAATTATAAAATTTCGCGTCGAATCTGACTAGGTTGAAATTAATTTAAATATTAAGCTTTAAAGCCCGTGCAGAAATTGTCCCGGTTGGCTCTACTACAAGAAGGTTTCTGGTCGGACTCTGACCAGGTTACCACTGGTTGAGTCCCGTGGTCGGGAACCGGTTTGTAGCCGACCGTACTACATTTCATCTCAAATCACCCAGCCGGGAGCCGGCCGGGTACTAGTCGGGATACTTTACTTGTTGAAATTCAAATTTTTAAAGAGACATGACTTGATCAAAGACATAATAACGGAGGCTAGTTGACTTATTATTTGAAAATTATAAGTTAAAAATGTATTGGGTCTGTTAAACAGAATTGAGTTTCCTTAAGTTCTCCAAGCAAACAACATGAAATTTCCTCAAGGGTTTTGTCTTATTTAATGAAACTATTAGCGATTCGGCAACTTTCGACAGCAGAATTGATGAATTGTTTATAATTTTTTCGAGTGACAGACAGTTTTTAGACTGTACACTTTCAAATTTACCGCCATGTCTTGCGTCCTCTGCGTCTGCGTTGCCACTTAGTAAGTTTCAGTTTCTCATCTGGAACGAGACTGCTATCACGCCGTCTTCTCGTGATGCGCAAATGAAATCGTGATCCGTATTTAAAATCAACCTTATTTCAGTAAGTAGTTGAAAACCTAAGTGTACAACATAATACACATAGTACACACAAAAAAAAGTATATAGTGCTGTATATTTATGTAATCCTACCTTTCTTCCTACCCTACCGATACAAATTCACTGAAAATTTTCTAAATTTTAATTTTTTGATTAATTATATAATAATTAATATTATATATATAATATATAATATATAACATTATATAATAATTAATAATTAATAAATAATAGTAATAATTAATTTTTAAAGCTTTTGAGATTTTTTCTACAAATACCTAGGCAGCACTTTTTAAAGATCCAAGTAGCCCACATGAAATTTCTGAAGTCTCATTAACTTGCTTTTGTAAATAAAATCGAAATTTTCCTGAATAGCGAGGAATTACAGAGGCTGCCTTGAAAGAAGAGGCCTAACTCGGCATCTGGCTAGCGAAGCAGTTAGAAAGGATTCTTGTAGTAGCTGCAGTGCAGCGGCCAGATGTAAGAGCTTCAAAACTAAAATATATATTTTTTCAATTTCGAAATTAGAGATTTGAAAGTTGATAAATCAGAGTCTACGGAACTTTGCAATCACAAAGATCTAAAATTTGCATTATAAACTTGAAAATATATCATATTTTGCATGTATCTTCGGTATCCTCAAGGTTCGACTGCTGTAAATTAAGTCCTAAAAAAGGACCCAAATCTTCAGAGCTGTCGCTGGAGACAAAATCATTCAAATCGAGCCTGCAAATATCCTGAAACAGGCCTGACTTTTTCGCCAGAGAATTATCTTAGTTTTGTGAGTTGATTTCGAACCAATCTATTTGAATTATTTCATTTTTTCTAAAAAAAGGTAATGATCCAACCCAATAACACATTTTTAAAAAATTACTAACGTTCTTAAAATTTGTTAAAAAAATATTTAAGTAGAATAGATATCTTTTGGTAAATTGAGTTAATCATTTACAACCTCAATTAAAAGAAATCTTATGTATTCATAGGCAACCCTGCAGATTGGAACCAATCTTTGTTTAATGTCTCTCTTTTAAAATTTTTCAAAGATCGAAATAAAATCTATTTTCTTGTGAAAATTTTTTGTGTACTGAAAAAAACACCCAAAAAGTTCACAATTTAAAAATAGACTTTGAGACTACCTGTCTTTTCGGTTCATTAGAGACACATGTACGAAAAATGTACACAGCAGAAAGAAAAAGAGGGAGAAAAAAGAAAGATTCAACCAAAACCATCCTCACACTCTTTCTTTCCTCTGTCTATTTATACTACTGGGGACCCAACATGTTTCGATGCCAATTTAGACTTCCTCATTAGGGGTAATTTTATAAGAAAAACAACGGGTATGAAAATGATAAATTGTTAGATTAGAGGAATATTGTTTTTACCTGGAAATAAAAACAGATATGATTGGAAGTGATTTTAGTTTTTTTGGTACATATTTTATGCCAGACTCGAAAATTGAAAATTTGACGTAGGCGAATATTTCTGGATCTAAATCTATTAATTCTGGATTTCTTTTCGGTAGGGTAACCTCAAATCACCACGTGGTCTTAGTTATTGCTAGAAAATTCGAGCAACAATGATTGAAACTTTTTTCTAATCTTTAGGCCATAATTTGTTAACTTGATCTGATTTTTAAAGTTCACCGTATTCTTTACGATGATCCTTGAAAGTCAATTCATGTTATCGAGTTCTACCCTCGAGTAAAATTTTTTAACCGGACTGTGGCCGGATTACCCAATCGGGTCCCAGCCAGAATTGAACCCGGAATCCGACCAGTTTACTGTGATGTTCTTAGACAGGTCCTCATCAGTTTCCCTGATCAGCGCCCGGTTAAAACTGAAGCTATCTGACCGAGTCTCGGCCCTATCCGTGATTCCATTTTCACACATGAGTCAAAAGTTTTTCTAGCAAAATTATTATTTTGAAGTCTTAGGTTCAACCCTTTGCTAAATCTAGAAAAGTGTTCCTAAAGATTTGTACCTTATATGACAAATGAACGTTAATGACGAATCTCGGACTTTTGGCTTCCCAAAATTTCTATTGCACGAGTAAATATTTTTCATGAATATTCGGCAATTATGTACATAATATTCAATCGTGCTCTTGATTTAAATTTATAGTGTAGGATTAACTCTTGATTTATGATCCTTCCAAATTTTTAGGAACACTTTTCTAGATTTTGCAGAGAGTTGAACTCAAGATTTTAAAATGTTAATTTTGCTCAAAAAACTTTTGACTTTGAAGCTAAATATTTTTTGACTCATTCATTGAATTAATTTTAAACTAGGCAGATCCGACACGAAATTTTGTGATCTTATAAGTGATTTTGCTTACAATGTCGTAGATTCAGTTTCTGGGCAGATACTCACCTTTGGAGTGAATTTTCAAACGGTCAAAGAAAATGTATCCAAACTTTCTGTCGGTAGTGTATTCTTAATACCTCGTTCAGATAGGCACCAAAAACATTTTGTCGATAGAGAAACTATATAATTTATAAACAAACAAAGAATATTCTTGAAAATTGAAGTTGCGCATCAAAAAGCGGCCTGTCTAACATTTGGATAAGTCACCTGAATAACAATGAATTCTCAGCATTCCAGGTGACTTATTCAAATGTTAGTTAGGCCTTTTTTTGACGTGCGGCTTCGATTGATCAATCATTTTCTATACTGATTATGGAAACTTTCTTATACTTTTGAGTAGTGCTGCTTATAAAGCACAACAATATAAAATTAAGCATTAGAAAATGAATTTTTTGTCAAGTTAAAATTTAAAGCGTTTCAAAACTATAAAATTTAGCGATTTTGGCATTTGGCAAAACTGGATGAAGTATGTTTTGCAAGTAATAAATTAATGTCGCATTTTTCTGATTTATCAAGAGGAAATTACATATACGGAAGATTTCGGTATAATCATTGAACCCATAGATATTTTTTCAATTTTCAAATGATTCAGATTGCACATTAAAAAGCCAAACAGATGCTACTCAAAATAAAAATAAAAAGTTGTTCACTATTGTTTTGGTCCTATTCTACCAGAGGAAGAGTCCATACGATTTATTATTATTATTAGTTTGAGATTAAAGGCAGCTTGAGAGCTGATATAAAATGTACCCCATCTAGTGCGACGACTCCCGTCCGAGTATAACCGATTCAAGTGCTGCTTAACTTTGGTGATCGAACGAGAAGCCTCAAAAAATTTAATTTATCCAGGCGGATACATTAAATACTTTAACATAATGTTATTTTTCCTTTACTGGAATTGACTGGAACCAATTAAGACAAATAGCTTCTAGTAGAGTCTACGATTAATCAATTGAAAAGAAAAATTATTACTGTATATTTTATTATCTTATTTCTTCAAATTACCATTAACCTAAATAATCATGGATCACGGTGGGTAATTACGAATCAAGGCTTTTACTCCATAGAAATTATTTTTCCTCAATGGGGTTTTACTGTATTTCGTAAAAATATTGTTCGCAAAATGTTCAAAAAGTCTTGTTACAAAAAAATGAATCACTAAGTTATAGAGCATAAACGTTATTCTGTACGCTGCTGGTGTTTCACGCTTGGTTGAACACTTTCTCTCGCCTTGCGCGCCGGAGAAACTGCGTGGGCCAGCCGTTCTATGAAGGCCGAAACCGGGGGGACTCAAACCGCACTTTGAGTGTACTGCTTGAAATATTCACGGCATGTGAGTCAAATATTCTAATTTTTGTTCATAATACAGAAAAACAAGAATCTTTAATTTCCATTAATTTGCAATAATTTGCATAATTTGCAATAAATTCGGCAAAACTCTCTGAAATTACTGAGATCTCTGCGAAATATAAAATAATTTTCAAATTCATCTTCAAATCTCAAAATTTTGTATCATGTACCAATTCTTCTAAGTTAAAAATAAGATCCATTTTTTTCTCTTTATAGAAATATTTTAAAATTACATAATATTCCTTCAAAAACGTTGCATTTCAGTTTGAGGGACAGTGTAAAAGATTCACAGGGTTAGTACAATATTATAACTTCCTTCATAGCGGAGTTTTAATAAATCTATCAAAGAATTTTTTGTCACATCAACCTAGTTCGACAAACTTCAAAACAGTAGAATGTTTGTAGTTTTACTAATTCAAATACGTTGTGTATTTTCTTCCGGCATATTTTGCCGAATTTTAGTTTTCTCTTCAGGCATATTCTTCTCTTCTGGAGAGACGAGTACTTAATCTCATTACGTCAACAGAAGTCGCAGGATTATATGCAGGAGGAAAAAAAGAGATTGACACATTCCTTCCGGGGTCAAATATCCCAAAAAATTTTCTAGGAGAAAAAGTACCGAAGCACAGAAGTTATAGAAATAACGTACACAGCTCGTTGAAGAAAGAAGGTAAGGCACTCAATTGGCGCGTCCCTTCATTTTCTCTTCTAGCATATTTTATCGGAAATGAATTTTTAAACTTATTGGAATTAATCTTGAATTCTTCGAAATTCAGAATAAATTCTTTGGAATTCCAAAGAGTTCAAACGCTAGTTCGTTCTTACTCGTCGCCATTTCCAGATTCTATGAAGGCGGAGGGAGGACAGATATGGAGATGAAACATAACCTCCGTCTGTGGCAGAGATCACCCTTTCATTTTCTATTCCGGCATATTTTGTCGGAGATGATTTTTCAAACTTGTTTAAATTAATCTTGAATTCCTTGAAATTCATCATGAATTCATTGGAATTCCAAAGAATTCAAGCATGATTTCGGACACACTCTTCGCCATTTCCAAGCTCTGTGGGGAAAGGAGAGGGTACAGATATAAAGATGTTACATAACCTCCATCTGTCACAAGGATCACCCTTTCATTTTCTATTCCGGCATATTTTGTCGGAGATGAATTGTTAAACATTTTGAATTTAATATTCAATTCTTTGAATTTCATAATAAATTCATTGAATTTCCAAAGAATTCAAGCGCGTGTTCGCTCACACTCGTCACCATTTCCAAGTTCTGTGGGGGGAAGGGGGAGTACTGATATAGAGATGAAACATAACCTCCATTTGTCACAAATATCACCCTTTTATTTTCTATTCCGGCATATTTTGTCGGAGATGATTTTTCAAACTTGTTTAAATTAATCTTGAATTCCTTGACATTCATCATAAATTCATTGGAATTCCAAAGAATTCAAGCGCGATTTCGGTCACACTCGTCGCCATTTCCAAGCTCGGTGGGGAAAGGAGAGGCTACAGATATAAAGATGTAACATAACCTCCATCTGTCACAAGGATCACCCTTTCATTTTCTATTCCGGCATATTTTGTCAGAGATGATTTTCCAAACTTGTTTAAATTAATCTTGAATTCATTGAAATTCATCATAAATTCATTGGAATTCCAAAGAATTCAAGCGTGATTTCGGCCACACTCGTCGCCATTTCCAAGCTGGGTGGGGAAAGCAGAGGGTACAGATATAAAGATGAAACATAACCTCCATTTGTCGCAAAGATCACCTCTTCATTTTCTATTTAGGCATATAGTATTTTGTCGGAGATGATTCTTTAAAGTTTTTGGAATAATTTTCGATTATTTGAATTTCATATTAAATTCATTGCCTTTCTGGAAAATTTAAGTGTGTGTTCGGTTACACTCGTCGCCATTTCCAAGCTCTGTGAGGTAGGGGGGGGGGGGGGGGGTAGAGATATAGAGATAAAACATAACCTCCGTCTGTGACAAAGATCACCCTTTCATTTTCTATTCCGGCATGCTTTGTCGGAGATGAAATTTCAAACTTATTGGAATGAATCTTGAATCCTTTGACATTTATAATGAATTCTTTGGAACTCCAAAGAATTCAAGCGCGAAGTCGACCACACTCTTCGCCCCTTCAAAGCTCTGTCAGAGGGGGGATACAGATATAGAGATGAAAAATAACTTCTATCTGTCACAAAGATCACCCTTCCGTTTTCTATTCCACCATATTTTGTCGAAGATGAATTTCAAACTTTTTGGGATTACTCTTTAATTCTTTGGATTTCAAAATCAGTTTACTGGATTTCCAAAGAATTCAAGCGCGTATTCGGTCACACTCGTCGACATTTCCAATTCCTGTGGAGGGGGGGGGGGGGTTACAGATATAGAGATGAAAAATAACCTTTATGGCTCACGAAGTTTTACCCTTTTATTTTCTATTCCGGCATATTTTTCGGAGATGAATTGTTATACTTTTTGGAATTAATCTTAAATTCTTTGAAATTCATCATAAATTCTTTGAAATTCCAAAGAATTGGAGCGCGAATTCAGTCACACTGGTCACTCTCCTCCAATCCCAGGGGGGATGAGGGGATACATATTTAGAGATGAAAAATAGCTTCTCTGTCACAAAGATCACTCTTTCATTTTCTATTATGGCATGTTTTGTCGGAGATGAATTTTTGAACTTGTTGGAGTTAACCTACAATTCTTTGAAATTCAATATGGATTCCTTGGGATTCTTTAGATTCGTGACGACAATGAAATTACTTTGACGATAAAATATGCCGGAAGAAATAATTAACATCCGGCAAAATATGCCACAAGATAAAATTAAAATCCGGCATATTTTGCCGGATGGCAATACTCGACCATTGAAATAAGCTTTTCGCTCTTCAAAAACAAATTTTTTAGTACTGTCTGTGTGGAAAAATAGAGTACTATAAAAATAGGAAAAATATAAGAAAAAATGGATTGTCCTCAGGCCATGAGGCGCCCATTCATTTCTAAGCTCATTTTAGTGAATTTATACGTATTTTTGATGTATAAAAATGTGAAAAATTGAAAAAATACATTTACACTTGTCAGAAAAAATGACCTATGTTTCTGTTGAATGCTAAATATCATTTCCAAAGTATTTTTTGATACTGAACACTAATCTGGCTTCCATTTGTTTCCATCAGGTGCGGCTTTAGCTATCTTTAACTCAATTCATTATTTAAAAATTTTTTAACAACTTTCTTAGGGGTCGAAACAAAATTTTTTTAGACATGCGTCTGGTCATTTCGATCCCTTTTTTGTGCAGATTTTGAGTATCACCTTGCTTTAAAATACCTACAACAGTTACAGTTCCTGGAATAATTTTTAAAAACTTTTGAAAATCACGAAAAATTGAATATTTAGTTAATATTTAGATTTTTAGTATAAACGAGAGCCGAATTCGTTGATCTCCTTATGCCAAACAATAATCTAAAAAAAATTCAATTTCGAATAATCCGTTCTCGAGATATCATGAAAAGTCTGCACGAATGTTTCCGAATGGGCCAAAGTTCAGCAACGCATCAGCCCATATGATTGAAGGCACTCAAAATTACTTCCCCTACGGTTTTTTTGGGTCGCTAATATCAAATATAAATTCAGGTTTTCGAAATTCAAAATGGCTGATCCAATATGGCGGACCATACACAAACAAATTTTTGATAATCAAGAAACGCAGTGTGATAACTTTAAATTAATAACTCTTGGATTCTTTAGATTCTTGATAACGAATCTGAAGTCAGTTTTTCAAAATTCCAAATAGCTGATCCAATATGTCGCACCATACGTAAAAAAAGTGTTTTTATTTTCATGATATTAGCTCAGTTATTTGGAATTTTGAAAGTCTGACTCCAGATTCGTTATCAACCACCCAAAAACCCCATAGGACATATTCATATACTATATGCAGTTTCCACACGGGTACTTAAAGTATCCGTCATTAAAAAAGTAAAAGAGAAACGAAAATCACTTTTCTGAAATTCTCTTTGGAAATAGTGTGAGAAAATTAGAGGATGAGAATGAGATGCAACAAATTTCATGCTAATGGTATTCTGTGCTTTCACTGATTTCATTCCATCATTTGCAGTCAATAATAAATCAAAATCTGATAAATGGTATACTAAAACCTCGCTCCATAAATTTCAACCATTTCGAAATAAAAGCAACAATACCCTGACAATAAAATTCTGTAATTTACCGTTTATCGTATTGCGCAGAATGACACGTACTATTATGCTCTTGTAATTTGCACCTTACTATAATTCCACAAATTACAGTTATCCCAGGTTGGTCACTCAGAGCACACGTGTGAGGACGAGAATTCAAGGAAGTTGTAGCCTATGCGACCGCATACCAGTCTTCTTTATTCCTTTACTTCTCACCAGTTCCATCCCGAGTGGACATCTATTTCTCAAAGATCGAAATGAAATCTACTTTCTCATGAAAATTTTATTGCATATTTCCTTGTTGATATCAAATATCTTTTTGAAAAAACCCATCAATCTTGCATTTTATCAATAAATCCCTCTGTAATGCATCCAATCTAAGTTTTTACTAATTGAATAGATACTTTTCACCGGTCTTCCAATAACATCGATCATAATATCACATTGCCCTCCATTTTTTACTATTTTCACTAAAGACCATAATACCAAATGCAGTAAAAACAGAATAGATAAGTAAATTATTTCAACTTCCTGTGTAAAAGATCCCATAACGATGATCCAATGTTTTGTAAACAATTCAGCACAACACTAATGGACCAAACATTTTAACTACCTTTTAAAAATGTAAAATTTTATTTATTTTCTTTTTCTTTTTAAACATAGATACAGTAATTCATTTTTTAAATGTAAATTTCAATTTTTGAGGAAAACGAAGTGCAGCAATCAAAAGCCAACCGTAAACTGACATTGACTCTCTACACCAGAGAAAGTCTCGTATTTTAGGAGATCATTTTCAAACATTTGTGTGAGAAACAAACCAACACACAAACGAACCCACAGATCCAAATCAGTCAAACCCTTCCCTGATATCAAGATTGAGAAATTCATCCAAAAACACAATATTAGGATAACAAAATATTTTTACCCTCAAATATGAAGTTCAGTTTTAATTGTATTTAATTATTCAACCTCAAATTTGTATACATTCTTCTGGAAACCTTATTTTATTTATAATAAGTACTATGATGACATTTCGATTATATCAGCAGTATATTTGAAAAATAATTGTGGGGGAGACTGAAAAATATATTGAATCTATTTTAAAACCAAAAACATCTGTGAAAATGATAAGTTTGGAGGAAAATATAAACTCGCTTTATAAATTTCAACCATTTCGAAATCATAATAACATTACCATGACAATGAAATTCTGTAATTTACCGCTTATCGTAATGCTCAGAATGACACGTACTATTATGCTCTTGTAATTTTTCGCCTTGCTAAATACTGTATACATATATGACATCTTGCTCTGAATACCATTTTTTATAGGCAACGAGGGTATCATTTCTTTTACCTGAATGTATGTAAAACACTTGAAAATCTTATTTTTTTATAAGTAGCAGATTAACATTTTAATTAGTTAATGACACGTACTATTATCGTATATATCATCTTCCTCTGAACACCATTTATATAGTCAACGAGGATATCATGTCTCTTACTTGAATGTATGTAAGACTTTTGGCAATCTCATTTTTTTATAAGTAGCAGGTTAACATTTTAATTAGTTAATGATACGTACTATTATGCTCTTGTAATTTTTCGCCGTGCTATATACTGTGTATATGGCACCTTCCTCTGAATACAATTTTTATAGTCAACGAGGGTATGATTTCTTTTACCTGAATGTATGTAAGACCTTTTAGCAATCATAGTGCGGAGATCAAATTTTGTGGGTTGATTTAGAACCAATCTATTCAGATTATTCCATTTTTCAAAGAGGAAAAGGCAATAATCCAAAACAATAACACATTTCTGAAAATTGCTAGCTCACTCGAATTCGTATACATACAATATTTAAATGCAAATAGATATCTTTTCGTCTTCGCACCATATTTTACTGATACTACTGCTCTTGGTTTTAGCATAAGTGCGAAGAATCTTGTCGCATGAATCACACTTTAAGACCAAATACTTACCTGGCGATGTACACGCGAACAAGAACTTAATTCAGGTTATTACGCCGCGAGGGTGAGAAGGGCACATTAAACGATAAGTCATTTCTGACGATAAGTTACAAACGAGCGAATATAAGGACGCAGAGGAAATGGAAGTGCATTATTTCCCATCTCATAGTATTGGTGCAGCCTTCGCAAGGAATGAGGGAGTAAATTCATGGTGAACTATGGGAAGAAAGGAGAACAATTACCTCCATCTTTGGCATATTTACGACTTCATTTCAAACAAATAATGTCTTTGAAAATAATTTCCAATTTGTTCCTCGACAAAGAAATTGGCAAATTTTTCTTGTCTCTGTTATCACTAAATCGATCGATTTATCTGTAAAAAATCACGATTTATGAAACATATGTATTTTTTGCAACGCATGCATGAAAATGGCGACATCTCGTGTCTGTAAAGTGTGCGCAAAGTGCTAGATTCCTATGCTGTGAGATGAGCATGCGGGAATATGTCATTCCCGCACAGTCTGCCATGCCGGAATACTTCTGCACGCAAAACCGTGTGGGAATCCCATGCTTTATCCATTTAAGTTATGTTATCCATCCATTCCATTTATACATTTCAGTCATTTCATCCATTCATTCCATCTATCCATTTATCAATTTTGTCTATCAATTACACATATATATATTTTGTGTGAAAGCATTACCCACAAATTTATTGATAAAATGCAAGATTCATGGGTTTTTCCAAAAAAAAAGATATTTGATATTAACAAAAAAGTATGTTTCGACTTGAACAACAAAAGAAACAATAAAACTTTTTATGAGATTACCAATAAATTTAAGTAACATATCTTGAATTTGGTTGAAAAAAGATGCCATGCACAGATACACAGAACTTTCTGGTGTTTTCTATTTTAGTACAAAAAAAGTTTTTCATACGAAAGTAGTTTTCATTTCGATCTTAAAGAATGTTGATTTTAATAAGAAAATAGACAAACTGACCAAACAACATTCGACATTAGATTCTTCATTTTTACTTTCCTGATGAGGATGTTTAAATTGAATTTAAGACATGTTGGTCCCCAGTAGTATAAAAATGACAAAGAAAAAAATTGAGAGGTTGGTATGGTTGATTCTTTCTTTTTCTCCCTGTTTTTTTGTTGTTGTACATTTATTGTACATTTGTATCTAATGAGCCGTAAAAGTGAGTAGTTTCGAAGTCTATTTCTGATTTGTGAGCTTTCTGAGTATTTCTTTCTTAGTACACAAAAAATTTTCAAAAGAAAGTAGATTTCATTTCGATCTTTAAAAAATTTTGAAAGAGAGACATTGAGCAAAGATTTGTTCCAATCTGCGAGGTTGCCTGTAAATACTATTAAGATTTCTTTCAACTAAGGCAGTAAGGATTAACTCAAATTACCAAAAGATTTATATTTTTTATTAAATATAGTATACAAAGGAGGGGTGCCAATAAGGTTGCTTTTTGGCCCCCAACTGATTGGGCGCAAATTATGTAAGATAGTTCCTTTTAATTCGACTCACAAACCACTGGAACGATTTTCCGAATGAACGTTTCATTAAGGAGAAAATACTGCTTTTATGATAGCATTTTACACGGAATTTCGAGCAGCTCGACCCTTTAGAATTATTTATGACCCTGTTAGAAATCTACCCCTTCCACTAAACTTGTCCAAAAAGTGTATGTATATGATGTATAAAATATAGCAAAGCCATGATTGTAGGCATTTCTTTACGAAATGAAATTCAGCAATATATTCCACCATATAACGATATGATATATAAAATATAGCAGAATTATAAAATATATCAAAGCGATGATTCTAGGCATTTGCCTATGCAATGAAATTCAGCAATATATTCCATCATATAACGATCACTAGGAAAGATGTCAATGTAAATGCATGTCTTGGATGTTTCCACGCTTGAGTCTTCAAGAAATAGTGATTTTATTGTACTTCCTGTTCAAGAAATGTGAGATAATTAGAAGAGAGGAACTTTATACTGAAACATATGTTACATTTTCATTAATAAATAAATTCGGAGCGAATGTATCTGGAAACATTCGAGTTCAATTTTTACAGTGTTATATGACAAGTTTTGATATTTTTAAATCATATTTTTATGCGATGTTTCTGTCAGGATATATACTATGTCAAACTGATGGAATGCGGTTGTAGATTATTTCGCCGAACACAGGGTGCACCACGAGGAGGCAATCTACACTCCCCATAAATCAGTTTACTGATGAGAACAAGATACTACACGTTATATAATAAGAGATTCTCAACTGTTATCTATTGCGTTGAAGAAGTAATGGTCACCTTCTATTGAATCAATGTGAAAAAGTACAGTGAACCAAATACCAAAACAGAAGATGAACATTAGGAAAACAATATTTTCATGTTTAGTCACAGACAGGATAAAAGAAGTGCTTCAGTGTCACAACAAGGAACTAGAGACCTATGTTCACTGTCACTATGAACGACAAACAATTGATCAATTGAGATAATAAATTCATCGCGGAAAAAATATTAACATAATAGACGATATAAAAGTTGTACTTTAGTGACAGAACAAAGAACAGGGGACTGAAGTTCAACTATTACTCTGGACGTTAAAGAATTTACTATTTGAGTTAAGACGAAATACTACAGAGAAAAAAGATTTTCATGCAGCTTCACTGATACAACAGAGAACAAAAGACTAATACTCCATTTTTAAGCAATTTAACGAGAATAATACAGAAAAGGGAAAAGAGATTTTCATATCATAGGCGAAATAAAACTATTAGCTCACTGAAAGAACAAAGAACAAGAGACTGACGTTCATCTGTCACTCTGGACGACAGACAATTGATCATCAACTAGGAGATATACTACAGAGAAGACAGATTTTCATGTAGCTTCACTGATACAACATAAGACAGAAGAATAATACTCAATTTTTGAGCAATTCAAGAAGAATAATATAGATAGGGCAAGAAAGATACCCATATCATTTGCGAAATAAAACTATCAGCTCACTGAAAGATCGGAAAACAAGAGACTGACGTTCATGTGTTACTTTGGACGACAAACAATTGATTATAAGGTAAGACGATATACTACAGAGAAAACAGATTTTTATATAGCTTCACTTATACAAAAGAGAACAGAAGAATAATACTTCATTCTTCAGTATTCCAACAAGAATAATACAGACAAGGAAAACAAGATTTTCATATCATATATGCGAAATAAAACTATTAGCTGACTCAAAAAACAGAGAACAAGAGACTGACGTTCATCTGTCACTCTAGGCGACAAACAATTGGCTATCAACTAAGACGGTGTACTACAAAGAAAAAAGATTTTCATGTATCCTCACTGATACAACATAAAACAGAAGACTATCCATTTTTGAGCAATTCAACAAGAATAATACAGATAAAGGGAAAATTATTTTTATATCATAGGCAAAATAAAATTATTAGCTCACTGTCAGAACAGAAAACAAGAGACTGACGTTCATCTGTCACTTTGGACGACAAACAATTGACTATCAACTAGGATGGTATACTACAGAGAAGAAAGATTTTCACGTAGCTTCACTGATACAACAGGAAACAGAAGATTAATACTCCATTTTAAGCTATTCAGCAAGAATAATGCAGATGAGGGAAAAAAGATTTTCATGCCATAGGCAATATAAAACTGTTAGTTCACTGAAAGTACAGAGAACAAGAGAATGACGTTCATGTGCCACCCTGGACGACAAACAGGTGACTATCAACTCAGACGGTATACTACAAAGAAAAAAGATTTTCATGTAGTTTCACTGATACAAAAGAGGACAGAAGACTAATACTTAATTCTTCAGCATTCCAAAAAGAATCATACAGACAAGGAAAAAAAGATTTTCATATCATATGCGAAATAAAACTATTAGGTCACAGACGGAACAGAGAACAAGAGACTGATGTTCAACTCTTACGATGGACGACAAACAACTGACTGTCAATTGAGATAAAAACTACAGAAAATAAAGAAATAATATACAAACATCACGACACATAAGAAATGTTTGACAATTAAACAAGAACGATGCAGACTAGAGAAAAAAGAAACTTGAATATGAACAAGGGCAACAGACACTTAAATATCAACAAAGGTAACAAGGGCTGGAAAACCCACAACTTTTAACTACTCTCGTAAGAATGTACTTTTCATTAGTCATGATACATAACCTTACATGAAGAAAACAGTTTGTGAATATTTTGTAGATTTTTTGAATAGTTTGTAAATAGCTCGTAAATAGTTCCAAAGTAGGATAAGAACAGTTTATAAGTAGCTTCAGGGTTTTTACATAGTCATAGGGTATAGTGTGGATTGAGTCTTCCTGGTGCACCCTGGGTTCGACGAAATAATCCACAACCACCATCCATCAGTTTGACATGGCATACCATATATCCTGAGAGGAATAACGCATCAAAAAATGATTAAAAAAATATTTAAATTAATAGATGGTATATGGTAAAGTACGATGTTATACGTCTGAGTATATAACTAATTATAAATAGAGATTAAAATCTATAAGGACATACTTCAGACCAAATACAAAGACTTCGATGCTGTTAAGAAGATCCTTTATTAACGTTTCAAGAGTCAAATGCTCTCCTCATCAGAAAAACATAAATCCAGTGTCAAAATTAAGTCCATGTAGAAGAAAATCAATATGTCAGTTGAAAAAAAAATAATGTTCTTAAATTCTCTCTCCAAAGTTAGTTCTGTGAAAGCAATTATATTGTAAATAAGAGAAAAATATAATTTTAACTACAAAACGAAACATATAC
>JAUMHM010000031.1:32495917-32520335 GCA_032362435.1 Melikaiella ostensackeni | reverse complement strand
TCCATCCATCCATCCATCCATCCATCCATCCATCCATCCATCCATCCATCCATCCATTCATCCATCCATCCATCCATACAGGTACATCCATCCTGTTCATTTATTTATTGAAAATTCTCATTTCAATCATTCTTCTTCCTTGTTTTCTATTTTTCTATAGAAAACATTCGCGTTAAAATGATTGAGGCATACATATATGTAAAGTTATGCTAATGGTACAGTAATTCCAACATATATCTGCTATTATTTATTTTCTTCTTATATACCTAATATTACAATGCAACTCATTCTCGAATCATTTCACATATATCGTAAATTAATTTGCAAGTTCTTTCTGTAAACTATTGACATCATTATCCAGTCCTTCTTATCTATCTCGAAATACCTCTCGAATATTACATACGCCCGAATTGAACAGAACATACAAATGACTGAAATTCAAAATTTCCTTTATTTATCCATTTCAGCAGTCCACCCGTTCCATCCATTTCAACCATTTCGCCTATTCCAGTATCCATTTAATCTATTTCAGCCATTTGATCCATCCATTCCATCTGCACAGAAAAAATCTAAGCTTACTTTTGTTGCGTCTTGTTTTTTGCAGGTCTCACTTCAACTGTTGCCGGTGCAACTTCATGTAATTTTCTTTTATTTAACAACTCAATTTGAGTCCCTTTTGACTAAAACATGCTGCGCCTCAATTAAAGGTCAATATCCGACTCAAAATGAGCTTAGCTTTTTTCTGTGTGTCCATCTACCAGTTTCATTGTATCTATCCATTTCATCCATATCTTCCATCCTATCTGTTTACCCATCAATTTTTTGAACTTTCTCATTCCAAACATTCTTCTTCCTTCTATTCTATTCTTGTATGTAAAACATTCGCGTGAAAATGATTGAGGCATATACGATATATGTAAAGTTATGCTAATGCTACAGTAGTCCTAGCATATATCTCCTACTGTTTCCATTCTGTTTAGGTACATAATCTTACAATGCCACTGGAATCATTTCACCCATTTCGTGAATCGATTTGCACTGTTCATCCTGTAAACTATTGCCATCATTATCGAGCCTTCATATTCAATTCGAAACATCTCTCGAATATCACATACGCCCCTATTCACCAGAACATATAATTAATTGAAATTAAAAATTCCTCTCGTGAATAAGACAACCTTCTCCTGAAATTATGGTTTCCACTTACATCATTGGTGAATGGTGTCTTTTTATGCATGTTTCACAGTGATCGAAAGTATTTGCGTTTGTGTTCCGCATACTGTTTGCTGTACCTTTCAGTATCGCCATATATTCCCACTTTTACAGATCTGTCTTGATGTGGTTTTCGAAACAAGCACGCGAAACGGTAGTCGCGGAGTAACGACATCAAACAGCAACCGCGCATTGAAAATCCATCCGGTGACGAGCTTCCGACCCCTGTAACGGGAGCCGCTCGTAAATCGTGAATTTCGGTTTGTAAAGGGCATGAATGTTGTTTAAAGGTGTCGTTTTCAATTCGCAGTCCAGTACCGAATCGCTTTACTCGATCATCACTCAAACGCCTTTAACAAATATGCAACGGTTTAACGATGTCTGTACTGTAAAAACTAACACTCTGAATGAAAGTCAACTCACGTTCTTGTCATCTTTTTCTTCTCGTATAACTATAAGCAAGCTATATAAGAGGAGGCATCTAGAGAACAGTCACGCACCCCGGAGGGAAGATCGATCGTCATAACTCATCTACATCGACCTGTCGTCAGCTCGAGTTTCTCTGCACCCAGCTTGACGGATTGGTGCGTTTCGCTGCATGAGATTACTGCAGGACTTTTCTCCACAAAAGAATTATTGCTCAGGATTTAGGGTGCTTGTTTGCTGATTGCGTGCTAAAATTATTTCTGGATTCTTCTTTTAAATTAGAAATACTGCTTTGCAAATGATTTTGGAAAACCCGAATTTATTTTAAGAGGAAAATAGCAGTTTAGGTGCGGCAGTTTAGCAAAAGAAGGAATAAATTCTTGAAGTGTTTGAGGGAAGACTACGTCGGGACACCTGAAGAACATGAGAGAAGTATGCACAAAAGTAATCGTCATCCTGTTTCAAAAGTTTCTGAAAATTGAACGTTGAAACTTGATAATGATTTTTTACTTTTTCTAATTCCGAGTTGAATTGTTTGATAAAAGATAAAATGAAAAATAAAACGAAAACGGAATTTTCGGTATTCGATAAAAGATATCTGTTCTAGTGAATATAAAACTAAAATCATGTACCTGTATTACTATCTGAGCGTTAGGTAGTAATGTATAAGGATGGAAATCGAATAATTTACTGCCGAATGTAAAACTTGCATTTTATTATCAAATTTTACAGGATTGCCAAAGCATTCTTTCTGAAAAACCTAGAACTTCATTCTAAAAAGTTGCTATAAGGCGGCAGAATTCTTTAGTTTTTTGCTCCTTGTTAGTTTAGTAATGGCCGATAAGGTCCTGCTTTAAAAGATCCAAAAGGACCCATTCATATACAATTCCATCACAACATCAGTTTTCTTTTCAAAGGATACAAATAATATGATTTTTATCATTTGATTCAATTCTTCAGATTAGAATTATTGTTCTTTGAAATGGGATGATATTGAGGAGGATCAATTGAAAATTTATTTTATTGCAATCCAAGTACTTTGTTATTCCTCAAAGCATGCGAAAATTTCAAATTCTGCATTTTTTGGGGATTAACAGAGGAATTAGTGAAATTCTCAGAGTATCGATAGTCTTCTATTAAATCTTCAGATGTCAGAAAATCCACAAGTTTTCAGAAAATCGTACTTATTATAATCTAAACTGAACAAAAACTGTTTCTAATGTCCATAGCTCTAATTCCGTTTAAATTTTTAGCATATTGCAATGATGGAAATCCCTGTTCACCTCAAGTTTCTTGCAGCTTTTACAATTTATGCATCCGTAAAATAAAAAAATAAAATATTTGAATTGAAAGAATTAATGTAAAATTATGCATCATTTGAAAATGTAGAAAAAGTTCATGTTTATTGTGTGTTCCTTTTCCTTTTTCGCAGTAGTCGGGAATTATTTCTGGCTATGCGTCCAATTTCAACTCGGTGTTAAATTAACCCGAAACAAAGACAACAGACAAGAGTGTTTTCTATGATTATATTCCATATTTTGAATATTCATTCCACCATAAAAAGCATCTCAATTTTCTTGAAATGCAATTATGACTCAGGCAATTGAAGTACGTGCAAACGAGCTTTTGATTCATTAATGCAACACTCATAGTCAGAGTACTCATCTGAAACTTGTCGCGCAGAATCATTTGTATGCAAGTATTTGAGAGGCAATTGGAATTGTCCAGGTGACATTAATAAATTATTTAATACGCAACACCATATGCCGACTAACTCGAGAAATCATGTTTTGTATTTGTATGAAAATGGTGCATAAAGGAACATTGCAATTTTATGCAGTTCGGTACTGCAATTCAAATCAAGACCAACTTTATTGCCTCAAATCTTGGCGTTCTTACACACTCGCATTACAATTAAACTCGTTCCGATGATAAGTTATTGGTTTCTGTGTAAGATATTCGCTTTTATTATACCTACTTCTATTTGAGATATAATTGTTGCCACTTCATTAATCTGATCAATTATTTCTTATTTATTGTCGAGGAAAGGTAGCATGTTAATATATTTTTGAGAAAGGAGACAAGTTAATTGGTTTATGTATTAGCTTCGAATTTAATGTGAGTAGTTCATATTTATCGTTCGTTAACATTGTCTTTATAAAATATAATATTATTAATTTCTGCATCCGAAATTGCATAGAGTACAAATTATTTGCTCTGAGTATTCGTTTTCTTGAAGAATAGCCTATCTTATTTCGCATTGTTTACTTATGGTTAGACATGGGTATTATTTAAAGGAGAAACAATGACTGTCACAGAAAATGTTTTCTTCTCAGAAGAAGTTATTTCGCCTCGACTATGGAAAGTAACGAAAAGAAACGTGGGCCTAAGGGCCCACGCGTATGAGCCATCTTGTACTTCATCTTTCCGCCTCAGCTTCATACATTGCAGATGTATCATAGAAATTTACTGACTGTTTTTTTATATTTTCTTAGTTTTATTAATCTCACCTTTTCTATATTTATGTATTGTTCATTCAGTCCATGCATCTCATATGAAAGAAGGTCCTTTTACCGTTCTAAGTAGGTGGATCGCGTTTTTTTGCTTAAATGATTCACTCAGAGTTCCTGATGCAAATTCAAAATTTGACAGAAATGATTAAGATGCTAGCCGAAAATATTTTTGAAAAAAGTTACAAAAATCGTGTTCACATAGATTGACCGGGCCCATTGCATTTCAGAGCGAAATGTCGAACAGAAAAATTAAACTAGACAAAATCCTGAGAAAGTTTCAAATAAAAAAAGTACCTTCTATCTCCAGTAGGTGCCGACTTATGACCCCTTAAAGTGACCCGATTTTTTTCAAGAAGAGGCTGAAAAATCAAATCATAAATTTTGCATTTGTACTTTGGAACCTGTGAATTTTACGAAAAAAAATTTAGGAGATTAATGTAAGTAGACGCAATTTCCAGTAATTCTAAATCCAGTAATCACTCACTCTTTTTACTGAAAATTCCAAAAAATGTTTTTTTCTTAAAGGAATAACTGTTGACCTTTGAAGGTTATACAAGCTCATATCTTTTGAGATTTACGTATAATTTGCTGCGCTGCAACTTTTTTCTGGCGTAATCAACTTAGCTTCAGCTATAAACAAAGTATTTCGAAAAAACTGAACACGAGTGATTTGCTCTAAAAAGTAGGTCGAAAGTTGTCCAATTTGGGAGGCCATTATTTATGACCTATTAGGTTTAGGTTATTGTTTTTTTCTGCAGAAATACTCAAAATCGCGACTATTCTGATTAATATCCAAAACATTCTTTCGTAGAACTTACAGGTTCCAAAGTACAGATACAAAATCTAGAATTTTATTTTCCTGTTCTGTTCCTAGTAATTGCAGTAGGTCACCTTATAACAATTTAAACGAAATTAATTAACAAATGCACTATTTGGCTATTATTTGACACATTAACTTTGTTCTTTTAACACTAGGATGATCCAAAAAATCGACTTTCGATTTTTGGTGTTCGAATTCCCCCAGTTTGTTGGTTTTCCGCAGAAAGAAAATTCCTATTTTTTTCAAATTGGTCAACATTAACCGTGTCCCCTGGCTTTTGTAATTAACATCGGCTTTTGAATGAGAAAAGCTAATTTTTCGAAAAAATGGATAAAAGAAGTACCCTCCATTAAATTTTTATAGATTAAAATTTTGTCACTTCCTGAAGAATGTTCAAGGAATGATTTTCACTTAACAACATTCAATTTTGATACTCCCATCCCCTTGAATTGTGCCCGGAAAATACCCCAAAAATTCCAAAATAGTAGTTTTATGTAAAATTCATAGTAAAAACGGTATTTTCTTTAATTTTTAAATTCAATATATTTTTGCTTGATAAGTAACGAGTTTCCCAGTATTTTCTAATTACTTTTTGATTGTTAGAACAACCACTATTTGTTTGAATAATTTTATTTTTCTTCTAAATCGTGGAAATTTATTATTTTCTTGAATTAATGACACAGCTAATGAATATTAAGCAAACTATATTTTTTCAGGATATTTGGCAATTATTTAAACAATTTTCATTGAAATTTTTTTTCGTCAATCGTGAAAGTTAGTTTTTTCTGAAATTAATGACACAATTAACGAATGTTGAAAGTAATATTTTTTTGTTTAAGATATTTTGCAATTATTCAAACAATTAATAATAATTTGCTTGCACCTTTTCATAGGGAAAGTGGAGAAAATTATAGTTTTATCGAATCTCTTGCACTATGTTGCTTATTACTCAGTATTTACTTATCTCAGAACGTTTACCCTAATGGTTTGAACAATAATCATTTGTGTAAACAATTAAATTTGGTTGCTGTAATTAAAGTAGTTCTTGTTTTCTCTTTAAATCACTGCATAGATTAATGGAGTTTGTGCACTGAAAATAATTTGTATGTAGATGGTTCCTAAAAAAATGGTATGTGGTATGAGGGAACAGGACATTAGCAAACCCCCTTGAAAACGTAATATATACTATTGTACGTTGATGATTATTACCCGAAATGAGTTTGGAAAATTTGTCATATTCAACGGAATCGATCCGAAAAAAGAACTATCCATAACCTACCGAAAAAATGCTTTAAATAAACGATAAATGTTCAAACAATCAGGCATGAATTCTAGGATAAGGAAATTCTGAATGATAAGCATCATGGTGCAAGACTTTCGAAAAAACTAGAATTTTCTCCACTCATCCTGTGAAAAAGTGCAAGTAAATTATTATTAATTGTTCACATAATTGCCAAACATCTTAAACAAAAAATATTAATCTCAAGATTCTGAATTGTGTCTTTAATTCCCGAATATAATAACTTTTCACGATAACCAGAGGGGAAAAATTGTTTAAATAATTGCCAAATATCCTTAAAAAAGAATATTGCTCTCAACATTCGTTAATTGGGTCGTTATTTCCATAAGGTAATAAATTTTTACGATTAACAGTGTAAGAATTATAATAAAAAACGTTTAAATAATTGCCAAATATCCTTAAAAAAATATATGGCTCTCAACATTCGTTAATTGTGTCATTAATTCTAGAATATAATAACTTTTCACGATTTACAGGGAAACAAATTGTTTGAAAAATAATTGTTTACATAATTCGGAATTAGTTACAAAATACTTAGAAACTTGTCATTTATCGAATCGAAATAAATCATGTCGAAATACTTCAAAAAAATACTGTATTTACCATGAATTTTACATAAAACTGCTATTTCGCATTTTTGGGGTGTTTTTCGGGCACAATTCAAGAAGTTTGGGAGGGTCGAAATTGAAAGTTATCGGGTGAAAATCATTCCTTGAATATTCATCAGAAAGTTACTTAACTATAACTTAAAAAAAATTTTGTGGGGTGATTTAGAACCAATCTATTGAGATTATTCCATTTAAAAAAAAAAAAAAAAAGGTAATGATCCAAACCAATAACACGTTTCTAGAAAGTTGTTAACTTCATCAAATTTGTAACATATATTTGAGTAAAATAGATATCTTTTGGTAAATCTCGATAAATATTAACGCCTCAATTAAAAGAGATCTTAAATACCATATTTGTAGGCAACCTTGCAGATAAGAACCACTCCTTGCTTAATGTCTCTTTTAAAATTTTTTAAAGACCAAAATAAAATCTACTTTCTTATGAAAATTTTTGGTGTACTGAAAAAGGAACACCCAAAAAGACCACGAATCAAAACTAGACTTCGAGACAGTCCACTTTTCCGGCTCATTAGAGACAAATGTACAATAAATATACAAACAAAAAAGAAAAAAGAGGGGGAAAAAGGAAAGAGTCAACCAAAACCAACCACATACTTTCTTTTTTCCGTCTTTTTTATACTACTGGAGACCAACATGTTTTGAAGCCAATTTAGACTTCCTCATCAGGGGTAATTTATAGGATAACTGCAGTTATGAATAATGAAACATATATTAATTCTGTATATGTGCATGGCAGCTTTTCTTTTAAACCAAATTTAAATAAATGTATTAAATTTTTTGATATTCTCATTTGAAGTCCCTTTTTATCTTTTTTTTGTTGAAGTCAAAACATATTTTCTTGTTAATATGAAATATCTTTTTTGGAAAGACCATGAAACTTGCATTCTATCAATAGTTCCTTCTGTAATGCATCCAATCTAAGTTTTTACTAACTGAATAAAGTCATTTAATACTCACGTACCGGACTTTTAGTAATATCTATCATAAAATCATATTCCACCAAATTTTTATCAGTTATACTGAAAATTATTTAAACAAAAACATGAAAATTGGAAAAGATAAAATAATTTTTAATATGATTTCCTGCGTATAAAATCCAAAAATTGTCATTCAAAGTTCGGCAAACACTTCACCACAACACTAATTGAACAAAAATTTCAATTATTTTTTCAAAATGTTTGTATTTTGTTGATTTTCTTTTTCTTTTCGGAGATATAAGTGTAAATCCACTTTTTTAATATGAACTTTTTCAAATAATGTTAAAAAATTATTCTTCGGGAAAAAATTTCAGAGAAGCACGAAGTGTGTGTTCAGAACGAAGGTTATTCGACGACTGACTCGTCTATATAGCCACTTAAACATACAAAACGTCTTAACATTTTTCGACAGAGAGAATAACCAGTCCAAAACCCTCGTAAAAATTATCTGTTCTAAGAATACCAATAGATTTCAGAAAACTATACAGGAAGTCTCAGCTCCAAATATCAAAATTCAAAATTTATTCCAAAGAGCTAGTAATAAGATAGTAAAATATTTCAACATTCAATTATGCAATTTAATTTTAATTGAATTGAAATACTATATCTTAAATTATGTACCTTCTTCTGGCAACCTTATTATATTTATAATAAGTACCAGGATGGCATTTTGATTACATTAACAGTGTACTTAGGAAAAATCAAACGTACAGATATAGAAGCCTGAAAGTGTATTAAATATATTTGAAATTAAAAATATCTGAAAAAAATCATAAGATTAAAGAAAATGTAAAAGAAGTACTTAGTGGTACATGATATGCACATAATGTTAGTATGGCATCTTCATCATGATACCATTCTTTGTAAGCAACGAGGGTATAATTTCTTTTACCTAATTGTGCTTGTAAAGCCTATGGCAACCTTATTTTTTTATAAGTCCCAGGTTAACATTCAAAATAGTTGTAAAATAGAAAAAACCTGAAAAAATTATTACAAGGTTTATGTACACGAACATGGAAAATGCAGGAAATAGATCATTGCTAATTTCATCAAATTTGTGAATTATATTTAAGTAAAACAGAAATTTTTTGGTAAATTGAGTTAATCATTGAGGCAGGATTCTACTTTGAAACGTTTTTTTTCAATTTTTTTTCATTTTTCGTAAGTAAATATATTTGAAAATACTCTCTGAAAATTTCAAAAAGATCCGAGCATCCTAACTGTACTTTTCCGTCCATCGAAAGTAACTACCGGAGCGCGCTAATCTGACGCGCGCGGTGACCCAACTCATACCTGGCTTTTTTCGTTCGAGCGGCTGCGTGTTATTATAGTATTGCACGCTTGTTTCTCTCGAAACCACGTTTTTTACCGCTTGATAAAAAAATCTCCTCAACTACCGAATCGATTGGTCTGAAATTTTTAACACATAATCTATACACATATATCAACTGGTGGTAGCAGATTTATATGAAAAATTTTTTTTTAGTATTATTTTTTTGCAAAAAATGAGCAAAAGAAATGAGATTTTTTTTCGAATTGCCACCATTTTGTTTTTTTGCATGTAAATGAAAAAATCTGCTACCACCGGTTGCTGTTGTCATACTGAACTTCAAACTATTTGATTTTTTTTATTTCAGATGGACCGATTTGAAGATTTTCTTAACAGCGAAGAGGCTATCATGCTTTGAGGCGTTGTATTCAAGTGCCATTCAAATGTATATAGAGCGCATAAAATGAACTAAAAAAAAATTTTTAATGTATTTTAAGAGTATATTTATTAAGTATAATAAACCCTACATCAGTATCTTTCTTAATGTTCTAATAAAAAATTGACAAAATAGCATTTTTTTCTAGCGGTCGAAGTAGAATCCTGCCTAAACACGTCAATTAAAAAAAAATCTTAAGTATTCTTAAGCAACCCTGCAGATTGGAACAAATCCTTGCTTAATGTCTCTCTTTTAAAATTTCTTGAAGATCGAAATAAAATTCACTTCATTTAAAAAATAACTGAAATTTTTGTTCAATTAGTGTTGTGGTGAAGTTTTTGCCGACCTTTGGATTACAATTTTTGAATTTTATTCGCAAAAAGTTATATAAAAAATTATTTTATATTTTCTAATTTTCATGTTTTTGTTAATATAATTTTCAGTATAATTGATAAAAATATGGTGGAATGTGATTTTATTATAGATATTACTAAAAGTCCGGTAGAGGAGTATTAAATGAATTTATTCAGTTACTAAAAACTTAGATTGGATGCATTACAAAAGAATTATTGATAGAGTGCAAGTTTCATAGTTTTTCCCAAAAAGATATTTCATATTAACAAGGAAATATGTTTTGACTTAAACAAAAAAAGATAGCAAAAGAACTTTAAATAAGAATATAAATAAAAACAAATCTTTTTGAATTTGGTTAAAAAGGGCTGTCATGCACATATACGCAATTAATAAATGTTTTATTATTCATAACTGTAGTTATCCTATAAATTGTCCCTGATGAGGAAGTCTAAACTGGCTTCGAAACATGTTGGTCCCCAGGAAAAGCGAATGGTCTCGAAGTCTATTTTTGATTTGTGAACTTCTTTACATTCCTTTTTCAGTATACCAAAAATTTTCATAAAAAAGTATATTTCGTTTCGATCTTCAAGAAATTTTAAAAAAGAGACATTGAGCAAACATTTGTTCCAATCTTCCGGGTTGCCTATGACTACTTAAGACTTCTTTTAATTGAGGTGTTAATGGTTAACTCAATTTCCCAAAAGATATCTACTTCACTCAAATATAGTTTACAAATTTGATGAAGTTAGCAATTTTAAAAAAAATCTGTTATTGGTTTGGATTACCTTATTCTTTTTGAAAAATGAAATAATCTGAATAGATTGGTCCTGAATTAACCTACAATATTTTATATCCCGTTCTACGATGCGGTGGTTCAATTCCTCATATTTCTTGCCTGATTTTATTATATCTAGAATATCCTTTCTAAATCGTTTTCTACATATTTTAACAACGCGGAATATCTACTATGTAAATAAAGATGTGGAATGTAATGGAAATGCGTGCAGCGAACTGTCAAGTGCGTGGGCCGAAAAATGATTCGTTTCAGTCTTCTACGAATATAATGCAGTGACTTAAATTCCGTGACTTTAATTCGA
Organism: Melikaiella ostensackeni; assembly: GCA_032362435.1. Taxonomy (NCBI): domain Eukaryota; kingdom Metazoa; phylum Arthropoda; class Insecta; order Hymenoptera; family Cynipidae; genus Melikaiella; species Melikaiella ostensackeni. The sequence continues at coordinate 32,509,301 of JAUMHM010000031.1, read as the reverse complement.
CAGAGTCACTTCTCTAAAAAACGATCGCGTGTTCAATACGGATTCAGATCTCGCACGGTAAAACAAACGAGAAATCGCAATTAATCGCGGCAATTGCGAGGCTGCCTCTTTATTAGCTCATTCGTTAGCGTCGCGTGGCCTATTACTATTGCTACGTTTGTCGTCAAATAAAGACGGTCTTTTAAGAGCGACCTGACTTCTAGGTACTATATGAGCCTTCATCTCAGAGAAATTAAATGATTATCATAACTACTGCCTCGGAGTGTTTATTATTCCCGAGTGCAGAGCTGGCAATTATATTTTTATTAAGATTAGTGTTATGATGATAACACTGAAGTTTCTAATTATTTATTTATATTTGCATGTGAAAATTATTGTAAATATAATTTTAATGGGATTAAGGTCGTAGCTGTAAAATAGGCAAATTTATCTAGAGTTGAATTCCTGCACTAGAATTAAACTTAACGTTTACGATTTTCTACTCTAATATTTAAGAGCAATTCAGGGAGAACCAGTATGAGGTGGGTACCAGTACGAACTGAATAATGAGAAAAAGTGACAGGGTTTTGAGGCAAAAGTTCGGTAGTAGATTTTTATAGGTAGCAATATTGAAAACGATTTTCATAATCAGCCTTTTCACCACTTAGTTGTTATTTACGAATTTAAAAATTGAAAAATGTGTTTTTGTCATGGCGATGAAAATTTTGTCCGCTGACAGGTCATCATTTTTTTCCCACGTGGAAATTACTCATGGCGTTGTACTGTTCCAGGCTAGAATGCCACGATTCTATACTGGCGCTATCTTGAATAACTGTTCTGGCGCTGTCCGCAAATGCAACGCTCGGATCGACTAGCCGCTAAACAGATTGTCTAGCTTGATAAAAAAATAATTAATAATTAATTGAATGAATTAATTTTAATGAATTATTACTCCCAGAATTGATTTTCACAACTCAATAAAAATACAAAAAATTTCTTTAGGCAAGAAATTACAGAAAATGTTGATTCCCGAAACTCAGAATTACGACAAGGATCAAACCTTCAAAGTTAAGCCTTACTATGGTTATATAATTATGTCAGATCGCATTAACTCACTGAGCTATTTCATCTTATAAAAAAAATTTTTTCTCTTGTATATGAGTTTTAATATATTCCAAAGTATCATAAAGAAACGTTCAATACATTCGTAGCTGTAATTCCTTTAAAATCTACTATTTTTTCATCTCGTAATTATTGACATGAAATAATATTTATCTTGAAAATAATAAGGCAATCAAATAGAAAATCATATATATTATAATTGATGGTCATCAGATATTTGATTTTACTATGTGATTAAATTTAGAAAATAAACATCTGTTAGAGAAAATTGTTCGTAATAATAAATTTTCAATACCTCACATTCAAATAATAATCATTTTCCATCAATTTGAGTAATCAATAAATAACGTTGAGTATTTATTTAAACCATGATTATAATTGGAGGAATTATTTCTGTTAATATTATTATATTTTTCAGAATCACTATAACTTCATCAATTTTATTCTTAGTCCAAACAGTCATCCTGTCTAGAATTTAGCTAAAATGTAGACAGTTCAGACGGTCTGGCCTAAGTCTAGCCAAAAAAAAAACGTTACACTTTTGGCCAGGCCCAGGCCAGATCGTCTGGTCAGCATTAAGCTTGGAAACCAGACGGTCTGGTCTGGGCCGGGCCAGCGCCAGAAGAGTTTTCCGCACGGAAACGTCCAGCCCGCTCGACACGCCCAAAAACCCGTGGTTTTCACGCATGTGCTGAAGAAAATATATTTCCGGTGTTTTTATGAGAAGTGTCATTTCGGTACGAGGTGAATAAATTGTTGACAGGTTAGGCTTGGCTATCAAAGTAATTTTTATGCTTTCAGGATTGCGAGCACAAACAAGTAAGTGCTACTAACCCAACCACTTTAAAATAAATAAGCAAGTGCAGGCCTTCTACCAACATAATTAAATAAAATTATTTGTAGGTTTTTCATGATAGTTGGTAGCAATGACTGCCATGGTTGCATGTTAAATACGACATAGTTTGGAGCTCGTATAATTTTTATGATACTTTGAAAAAAAATTAATGTATAATGAAAAAATGTTTTGGAATTACAATTTTGGATTATTGTTTCATGAATTTATACACTGCCCTTCGACAACTAATCGGAAAGGCTTAAAATGTGAATATTCACTTCGTATCAGAAGAGTTCTGTCTAAATAAATTTGCAATGTTCAAGAAGCATAAAATATAAGATAAATAGCTAATATGATTCACGTGATGGCATTGCTGTCTCCAAAATGAATGTTCCAGCTTTAATTTGGTATGTAATACTTCTCTCACTTCTGAAAATGGTTTTGGTTGACTCTTTCCTTTTTCTGCCACTTTTTTCTTCCTATGTCGGGTACATTTATTGAACATCTATCTCTAGTGAGCCGAAAAAGCAGGTAATCTCAAACTCTGTTCTTGAATTGTGGACTTTTTGAGTGTTCATTTTCAGTACACAAAAAATTTTCATAAGAACATAGATTTTATTTCGATCTTTGAGAAATTTTAAAATAGAGACATTAAGCAAAGATTGCTTCCAATCTGCAGGGTTGCCTATAAATAAGATTCCTTTCAATTGAGGTTTTAATGATAAACTCAATTTACCAAAAGATATATATTTTGCTTAAATATATTCGAAAAATTTGATGAAGTTAGCATTTTCTAAAAAATGTGTTATGGGCTTGGATTTTCTACCTTTTGAATTTTGAAAAATAGAATAATCTGAATAGATTGGTTCTAAACCAACCCACAAAAATTGATCTTGGCAATATGATCTATTTCTTTTATTTCCCATGTTTCTGTATACATCAATATTGTAATAACTTTTTCAGGTTTTTTCCATTTTTTGCAACTCATTAGAACGTTAACCTGGTACTTATCATAAAATAAGGTTGCCGAAAGGTTTTACATACAATCAGAGAAAAGAAACGATACCCTCGTTGCTTACATATAACCCGTTGAGAAGAGAAGAATTCATAAAAATTCTGAATCTGAATTCCCATTAATACGCGAATTTTCCTTCATCTGAAATTCCACCAACGAGTAGAAAAAAAACGCAAAACCTATTCCTTTTAATCGATTCAGAGAAATTTGATGAAAGCGTATTGGGAGGAATTAAAAAACGGAGAAATGCAAAAGAAAGAATAGAAAGAAATAGAATAATGGTACTTTTAAGACGCAACTGTGAATTGAAATAAGTGCATGTTTTCAAATAAATAAATGTTATATTACATTCATAAATTATGGGTAAAAAAAGAATTTAGGTAGATTATGTGAACATTCTCTATCCATCTATTGAACAGAAATATATTTTGACCGATTTCATATGAAATCTGCGTAAGAACACATTTATGGCTATGTGAGCGTAACCTCAAAAAAAAAATTTCACATTTTTTTTTAAACCAACTTACGTTCACACGAAACGAAATTCCGAGTTGAAAATTTCGGGAACTAAATAAAAAGCGCTAAGGAATGTTAGTCTGATCCTAAATTTTAATAATTATAGAAAAAGCAAGAAAAAAACTTCTTTTATAATTATAAAAATTTAGGACTAGACAAACGTTCCTTGGTGATTTTTATTTAGTTTCCGAAACTATGTAAGTTCACCTGTTTTGTGCACAGATTGGAAGGAATTGAATTAATCGAAAATACAGCATGTAAGTATGGAATTGAAAATAACCATGACAAAAAATTGAAATTTCCAAAATTATATTCCACAAGAAGGAATAGAAACCATCTAAGTGCTCATGTTTTGTGGACAGCTTAGAGAAAATTAAAGTAATCGAAAATACAGCATGTAAGTATGGAATCAGAAATAACCATGAGAGGTGTGTCTACTGCTCGGATTAAGAGGAATTAAAAAAGTGGAAAATATGTTCGCCTGCATGGAATTCAACACAAGTGGCAATCGTTAAGAGAATAGAAAAGGAATGGTTTCGGAGATAAACCTATTATTTCGTTGAGCACTTCTCCCGATGGAAAATGATCACATTAAAAGAAATTAAATAATTCTCACTCTTTCATTCAAATCTGAAAATATTAATTTTCCTCTATTCTTCTCTTCTTACCGGAAAGGTATTTTGAGGAAGATGCCATATTAACAATATGTGCACATCTTATCATTGACCATTGTGTACTATATTTTGGCTAACATTTTTGTTCTAATTTTTATAATTTTATAATTTTTACAGATGCTTTTGCTTTTTTCTATTTATTTTAGATTTTTTTATATCCACTCTAGTCTTGACTTTATTGAACATTCTATAAATATAATCATGATGTCATATGGGTACTTATTGAAACTAAATAATTTTGTCATAAGTAGGAGTTTTCCAAATCTTGATTTCAAAGGCTGAAACGATCTGAATAAATTCCATGAAGTCTTTTGAAATTTGTCTAACATGTGTCTTTTACAAGAGTTTGGGGTTTGGACGATACTGACGAAAAAAACGACATTCTCGCCCAAACGAGAGTTCTAAGTCTGGGCCGTAAATTCTTTACAAGTGTCTCCGAATAGCTTTTCGTTAAAATATGAGACTTTCTTAGATGTTTGGATCTAGACATTTCGTAGTGAGTATATGTCGCGCCTTCAAACAGTGTACATCTCGCTTCGGTCTCCGTATTCCGAAAAATTGTGCACATTTCTCCTATCATAAAAAAAGAACTAAAACTGTTTTTTTTTGTGTTCAACATTGAAAAATAATAGGATTACGATTCCTGAATTTTTGTCAGACGCTAATGGAAGTAAAAACGAAATAATAAATAAAGATAGAAACTTTCTTTAAAAAAATATTTTGGTTATATGGGCTTCAAGGAAATTGAGGGTGATGTTAAAATTTTGTGTCATGACAAAAATAAAAAAAGAGAGAGTACATGGAAATGCTATTTATAAAGAGGGCAGGTAACAAAGCTATTAATTTAAGAAGAGATCTTGCTAGATACAACAGAATTTGAGGTGGAATCATTGATTGGATATAATGACTAGCTTTGTGTCATAATTTGTAGTTTGCGGGAATTGATTTTCAATTAAAGAATAAACTATCTGAATTTGGGATTGATACAGAAATTTTTCGCCTGTATCATAATTTCAATTTTCAATTAATGAATGAATGATGTACCAAAGAACAGAAATTACTATCAATCATATCTGTTTTTTATTTTCAGGTAATAATAATATTTTTCTAATCTGACAACTCATCAATTTTATGCCTGTTGTCTTTTCCTATAAATTACCCATGATGAGGAAGTATAAATTGGCTTCGAAACATGTTGGTCCCCAGTAGTATGAAAAAGACGGAAAAAAGAAACAGTGTGATGATGGTTTTGGTTGACTCTTTCTTTTTTTCTCCCTCTTTCTTCTTCCTATTGTGTACATTTTTTATACATCTGTCTCCAATGAGCCGAAAGAGCAGGTAATCTCAAAGTCTATTTTTGAATTGTCAATTTTTTGGGTGTTTCTTTCAGTACACCAAAAATTTTCATGAGAAAATAGATTTTATTTCGATCTTTAAGGCATCATTTATCAATATTATGGAGTGGGAACTCAAAAGGAGGAAAAGAGATCACGAGAGAATGTTGAGTGAGAAAATATAGAGGGAGGAGGAAAGGTACTTGGAAGAGGTCGGGAAAGCGGTGAAGGAAAGGATTGAATGGGATGTGATAAACAGGTAAAGAGGAGGGCGGGAGGGCATAAATAAGGAAATCGGGATGGACGAGTGGACGGAATATTTTAAGGGACTGCTAAGGGGCGTGGAAAATAGGGTAAAGGGTGAAGGAAGGAAGACGGCAGCAGGGGAAGAGGACAGTGGAAACGAAAATAGTGAGGGAGAGGTGAATATGAGGCGATTGTAAGGCTAGAAGGAAACAAAGCAATAGGTGAAGATGGCTTAGAAAATAAAGCAATATGGTGGAGAAGAGGTAAGACAAGAGATGTGGATGATTTGCAAAAAGGTTTGGACAGGTGAAGGATGGTTGGAGAAATGGAAGGCAGGGCTGGTAGTGCCGTTGACTATGTTAGAAGAGGGGAAAAGGGTAGAGGAAAATTAAGGTATCAAAGTCATGTCTGTGGGCAATAAAATTTACGCCGAAGAACTTAGAAAGAGGCTGGTGAAAAATATGGAAGAAAGAGAAAGTATACCACACAATCAAGTGGGTTTTAGGAAAGGGATGGGGATCACGTATAATATTTATGAGCTCAATTTTCTGATCAATTGGAATTTACGGCGGAAGAAAGGGAAACTTGTTGCACTGTTTGTGGATTTCAAAGCAGCATTTGACTCTGTGAATATTAAAGTATTATGGAAGGATATGAAGAGAGAGGAGTAGATAAAGCTTTGATAGACAGGATAAAAGAGATATTTATGGAGACTAAGATATGAGTAAAGATACGAGAAAAAATAGGGGAGGAATTCTGGACAAGAAGGGGACTCAAGCAAAGGTGCTCGTTGAGCCCTGTTTTGTACAGTGTTCTATTGGCAGACTTGGAGAAAAGGATGGAGAAGAATGGAAAAAGGGGGGACAATATTCGGTAGAGGCAAACTGTATTTACTAAAATACACTCGAACTCCAATATAAGGGCAGTTTCGAGAGTTGCTTCCCACTGACCTTGCCCCTAAATAAGATCTCTCGAAACGTAAACAGTCAGGGCCGTGTGAACTCGCAAAACACTAAAAACGAACTGACAAATGTGCTGATAGCTGATGGAATCATTCACTGCGGTACTTCCCCCTTTTATCGTTCCGATATTGGTGGCGACGCACTGTTTACATTCCCCGCTGCTCCCTGCCCACTGAGAAACTGCGTGGGCCAGCAGTTCTAGAAAGGCTTAAATTGGATGGGACTATATTGGAGTTCGAGTGTACTTGGATGATGTAGTTCTACTAGCGGATGATGAAAGAGGGATGAATTTGATGATGAGAACGTTCAAAGAGTATACGAGAGGAAGAAATTTAAGGACAAATTTCACTAAGACTAAGATGATGTGTTTTAGAAACAGAAAGTGTAGAGTAGAGTATGAATGGAAAATAAATGGTGAGGTGGTGGAGTTGGTAGAGGAGTTCTGATACCTAGGATTTTGGTTGGAAGCAGAAGGAGGAAACGAGCTGCAGGTAAGAAACAGAGTGGAATGTGCGAGTGAAGTAATGGAACAAGGGTGGGGTATAGGGAAGAGAAGCTTTAAGGACGACTGGAGGATGAGAGTGTAGATGTTCGACGTGCTAGTGTAGTCTATCTTAAGTTATGGAATGGAAATTCGGGGGTTGAATGAGCATAAGAGTGTGGAAGGTCTGCATGAGAGGTTTCTGAGATGGGTCATGGGGGTGAGTTGGAGCTGCCCAGGTTATATGCTGAGGGAATAAATAGGACGAGAGAAAATGGTAATTAGGTAACTGAAAAAATCTTGGAATTTCGAAGAAAAACTGTGCAGGGGGGAGGGAAGCAGGATTGCACAAGCGTGTGCCCGGGAGTTTATGGACAAAGAGAGGAGGGGTAACGTGGGACGTTCGAAATGGGAAGAGAGAGATGTAAAACGAAGTTTGAATGTGGTATGCAAGTGAGGGGTAGAGGATGGTAGGAAATAGAGGAAGATATGAAGGAAAGGAGAGGAAAGATGGGGAAAATCTCAAAGTCAAGGTACAACAGCTGGTATAAGATGGTGAACAGTGAGGAGGAGCTGGAATACCTAAAAAAGGTTAAATAGGAGAGCAAATAGAATAGAGTGGTGAGTATCAAAATAGGAGAAGGGATGAGAGCATATAGGTATGGATGGATGAAGAGAAGAATCTGTGTAGATTCATGTAGATTCACATGTAGATGTGTATGTAAGTATGAGCAGAAGTCATGGCTGCATGTGTAAAAGAGGTGTACAGCTCACAAAGGGGGAGGGAAGAGTAGGGAAGAGAGAATAAAGTGGATTTTGAATGGGAGTGATCAGGGTGAGCTTTCAAATTTCATACTACTTCTTAATCCTAATTCAAACGAGAAACACAAAATATTAATTATGATTAAGTATAATAGCGATTTGCACAAATATTGCTAAGCCCTCTTGCTGTTTTCCCACCAAATGAATTTTATAGTCGCCACTTGATATATCCCATTTGCAGGGTGACATTGACATAAGTCTTGGTGAACATGGCAAATCGGTACTCCACGACCCATTAACTTTTCCCCTGGACGGCTCGTTAAAATAAATCCCACTGTTTCGTGGGTGTTGGGCAGTTCACGACTACGAAACCGGAACGAGAGAGCGTTCTTACATCCCACCGCCGTTATCGATTGCCATGAATTATCTGACTGGTGGATCATCACTCGTTAAGCAGATAACGATTAGATCTCCTCCTCCCTTCCCTATATCCCGCGACTTGTCATTCGACATAGTCCTGCCTCCTCTATCGCACTTTAATCGTTGTGATTTAACATTTTTAGATGTTTCCAGAATACTCAGGACCAGGACTATATTTCCTAAAATTTATATTCACTAGAGATCTTAACGATTTTCACGGAATTTCAATCAAGCGAAGTTTACATGTATTTTATAATGGCGAACCAACTTTGGAAATATTTCATGATGATTTGCGCAATTTATAATTATAACAAGACACGGACGGCAGAAATGTGGGAGATCTCTTTTATATTTTGCAATATAGAGCCTCTCGTCAGGGAATATTTATAGAAATATTTCTATATGCACTTCAGACAATAAAATGATTTCTTCTTTTTCCTTGAAGATCGGAATGAAATCTACTTTCTCATGAAAAATTTTTTGGAACTAAAATAGAAAACACCAGGAATTTCTATGTATCTGTGCATGGCAAACTTTTCTAACCAAATTCAAGATAGATTTCTTAAATTTATTGGTCGTCTCATCAAAAGTTTCTACCTTTTACTTATTGTTAAAGTCAAAACATACTTTCTTCTTAATATCAAATATCATTTTGGGAAAAACATATGAATCTTGCATTTTATCAATAAATCTTCCTGTGATGCATCTAATCTTATTTTTTTTTGCTAATTAAATAAATTTTTTTAATATTTTTCACCAGTCCCCCAATCTCATCCATCACACTCCCTCAATTCCTATCAATTACACTGAAAACCATAATACCAAAAACGGAAAAATAAGAATTGATGAAAAATTCTTTTCCTGTGTAGAAAATCCAAAAATTGTAATCCAATGTTTTGAAACAATTCACCACAACACTAATTGGACAAACATTTCAATCATGTTAAGAACACAAAATATATAGTGAAAGCATTTTATCATCAATAAGATATAATTATTTAAATTTGAAATCTTCTTAATTTTTTAAACATAGCTCATTTCTCGTAGAAACCACATGTTCGAAGAATGTCAACAGATTTCAGGAAAACTATTCAGAAAGTCTTAGTCTCAAATATTAAGATTCAGAAATTAACAATTGAAAACGAAAACCTAGTCTTAAAATTTGTTAATGCAATACTCAATGGTCATGATAAAAGAATGCATATATTTAGTATATTCAAACTTCCTCTGAGTACCATTTTTTATAGGTAATGAGGGTATCACTTCTTTTACCTCAAGGTATGCAAATACTTTTTGGTAAACTTATTTTTACATATGTACCAAGATGACATTTGAATTGTATCAACAGTATATTTGAAAAAATGAATATATTGTAGACTGAAAAGTGCATTGCATAGATTTAAAACCAAGAACATCTGTGAGAATCATAAGATTAGAAAAAATTTTACTTAAAAAACCTATTAAAACAAATTTATTAATAAAGTACTAAATGGTACATAATAACAGAATGCACATATTATGTGTGTGGTACCTTCCTCTGAGTACCATTTTTTATAGGTAACGAGGATATCATTTCTTTTAGCCAAATGTATGTAGAACCTTTTGGCAACCTTATTTTTTGATAAGTACCAGGATAACAATTCAAATTAATGTAATTTTGGAGGAACCTGAAGAAATTACTGCATGATTTATATAAACAGAACATGGTAAATGAAGGAAATAGATCATAGTACCAAAATAAAATTTTGTAGGTTGATGTTTTGATATTACATTTTTCATTTTCATTTTCTGGTTATATTTGAATTGCCTAATGATAGTTTTAGATTTTTCTTCAGGTCAGTTGCACATCAGATTATTTGTGCGATTGTGAGACGTTTCGTTAGCTTGGTTCGCTAACCTGATAAGACTAAGATTCTTTCATTGAACACTAATAGATAATATTACAATCATTGTCGAGTGATAACAGTAATAAAAATCACAATTCACTTTTTTAAACGAATATTTACCAATATGGTTAAATTAAAACATTGATGGAATCAATTAATCAGATGTTACTCAAAGGCATTACTATAAGTTTTCACATCATTCTCAAAACACAGAGTAACAACAACTGAGCGAATCGTGACAGATAACTGAGAAACGTCTAAGAAATACACAATACAGTAACCCAGTGATCAACGTTTGCCAAAAATATACGTGTTCACATGAATAGGTATCAGAAAATCTGTACGTATAAGTGAATGAGAAACTAAGAATGAAATTTTTTAGAGTTCCAGAAAATATCTGTAATTTGATGAAAGGATATCTTCTTCTTTGTTCATACTCTTTAAATTGCTGTTAATGTGAATCATCTCCGAAATGAGACGTTTTTCGCAGTACGATTCAAAATCCAATATTTTGGTATTCTCATAAACAAATATATGGTTAAAATTCTTCTGATGTGAATTAATAACAGATTCTTCGTTTCCATATTTTGCATGTTCATTAACACGAATTTTTAAGGTCTCTTCGTCTCACTCATGCAACAAGCATCGCGGTTTTTGCATGGAATTTTATAAACTAAATAAGTCATGCCCCATCTTTCAGTGGAGTCCTTACCGAGTTTTGCAATCGATTTCAAAGTAGATTTCAATAAACGTAACGTAGCTATATTGAATTTCTTAAGTGCAGTAGACAATTTACATAAAATGTTCGTTATATACGGTAGACAAACTTTCGGACATTGAGAGAAAATTTGGTCACAAGAAACATGTTTGTCTTTTGTATTTAATGAAAATTTCATTGTATTCTTTCGGACTTTTATTTGCTTCTCAACGAATTTGGGAGGAGAATCATTTTCCAGTAATATTCGGGTAACAATTTTAAGATTGTGTGTATAAAATCGTTTGTTGGATTATTTCAAAGCCCTGTAAACCAGATAAAATCCATCTTCTTTTTCATTTAAATTGGATGTGGAAAATGTCTGATGGTTCTGTCTGATGAAGTCGGTTTCTGATACTAATTAGTGATAATAATATTGTTTCCTCTAATCAGAGTTAAGTCAGAAAAGTTGTAATACTATTGTTCTTTTCTAATTGAAAGGTTAATTGGAGATTATGATGGTAGGAATTAAAAATATTCATGACAAAGTCAATTGCTTTTTCTTAGCACATAAAATGGGGCGTCATCCATATAGCGATAATAAAAAAGAAGAACACAGCCATAAGTATCTTTTAATTTTTTTAAATGAAAGGTTTCCAGGTTATCCATGACAATATCTGCTAATAAAGATGAGATAGGAGAGCCTATCGGTGTTCCCTGAATTTGTTTGTATACCATGTCCCTAAAAACGAAATAAGTGTTATCAAGTAGAAATTTAGTATATTTCTGATTTCATCAAAAGGTATTTTGCATATAGACTCAATATGATCGTACTTTTTGTCAAGACTTTCAAGAACTAAGGAGAACAGAATGTTTGTAAATAATGTGCTAACATCTAAAAACAAAAGAGTGTGGTCATTCTCAATTCGAACTTCTTTTAGTTTTTCATTTATCTCATAACGATTATAAATATGAAAAAGTGAAGCTTTCAACGCATTTTTTAATTCATCATATTAGCTACTTTTGCAAAAAAATATGTAGGATTATTAATTAATGAAACTATCAGACAAACTGGAGCGTATTGAGGGTGATCCAACGGAATCTAATATGAATAATAATAGGTATCATTATTTATAAATGTAGTTTTCCTATTAATTATCCCTGATGAGGAAGGCTAAATTGACTTCGAAATTTCCATAAGAAAGTAGATTTCATTTCGATCTTTAAAAATTTTCAAAGAGAAACATTAAGCATATGCTTGTTCCAATCCGCAGGGCTGCCTATGAATGCTATTAAGGGATCTTTTAATTGAGGCATTAATGATTAACCCATTTTACCAAAAGATATTTATTCTTATTTGAATATAGTATACAAATTTAAGGAAGTTATCAATTTCTAGGGATGTGTTATTGTTTTTGGATTATTACCTTTTTATTTTTGAAAAATAGAATTATCTGAATAGATAGGTTCTAAATCAACCTACAAAAATGATTGCCATGTATCTAGTGATTATTTGTAAGTTTTTGAAGCTTTCAGGAATAAAAAATTTAAGCTTGAGGTGTTTCAAGTTTAATAAGTCTTCGATTGAAATCGTTAAAATGTGAGGATTTGTACAATTTGATCAATCATTAAAAATATTATAGTTATCACAGTAACGTCTAGGAGTATGGGAACACTTACAAAACTAGCGATTAAAAACATGCATTCAGTTCTCGCATGATATGTCCGGAACAAGATGAGAAAGAATAACTTCTGTGAGAAGCATTGTAAAGCAAATTTTATTTTGCATCAAATGACAAATTTTTCAATTATTTTTGATAGATTAAAATTGAGTTAATGAGTGAGAAAGACTGATCTAATTTCTGATTTTTGCCAATTTTCATGATTCAACTTAAACTTCTGGAAAAATCTAGGAAAATTATCGTGAAATGTTGAAAGTCACGCTTGATAAAGCTTGAAAGCTCTTCTTTAAAATAAGCCTAAGAAGCTGTGAAAATGTTAACTGGTTCCCGAATTAACATAAAAAATTGAACGGCATGCGAAAGGCGAAAATTGCTCGGTCGAACTGTGACTGCAGTCTTTTGTCTATATTTCCCGTGCATTTTTCGCCTCGAGCACGACTCTACATTTTTTATAACTCGAGAAGCAATGGATATTTTTACAGTTTCTTGGACTCATTTCAAAGACGAGATTTCAAGCCTTATTATACGTGACCTCGAACTTCTCCTTATAATTTTACTGGATTTTGCGAGACGTTGGAATTGAATCATGAGAATTGGTCGAAATCAGAAATTAGATCGGTCTTTCTCAAACACTCACTCAGTCTCCATTTATCAAAAATAATTCAAACAGGGGTCATTTGATGCGAAATTCAATGAAATTTCTAATGCTTCTCAAGAAATTGTTCTGTCTCATTTTGTTCCGGACATATCGTGCGGGAACTGAGTATATGAGAATG
>JAUMHM010000031.1:32454169-32495817 GCA_032362435.1 Melikaiella ostensackeni | reverse complement strand
TTATATATATATATATATATATATATATATATATATATTTAATTTCTAATATCAACAGGGCCTGCCCACATCTTGAAGTTTCCCATCAGAATAACATTTGGAAAAAAATGAATTCATGTAAATTCCGTCCAAAACGTGAAAATGTGTAATAAAATACAGGCAATACTTTCATAATATTATGAAAACTCTTCGAAGAAGAAAAATCTACCACTGATTTTTCATCTTAACCCACTTGAGCCCCTTTCACGGTGCTCCGCAAAACTACCCCATATAAGTGCAATTAGGATTTTGCGGAATAATGCCCTTAATTATTACTTCTTTCACATTTTTTTCATAGAACCTCATAAATGAATGAATTACAAGATTTTATATAATTGCTTATTAATTTTAAATTTATTTTTAATTGTTTAAAAAAGTTTTGTTTATATGAACAATTTTTTTCCATAGAATATAGCGAAGTGAGGGTATTTTATGAATGCTGTGGTTCACTTAATAGACTTGGAGAGTGTATATTTTTATTTCGATTGTTTGTTCAGAGTTAAAAAAATTTGTTTTCGGTTAAATCTAACTCTTTAATGAAGAAGGCTAGAAAATCTTACTTTCTTAATAATTTCTTGACCAGTTTTAAAAGTTTAGTCTGAATATTACTTTTTTCAAGTTACTTCTTATTGTTTATATCATTTTTATTCATTTAAACAATACATTATCTTATAATATCACGAATTAATGGTATTTTCTGAATTCTTGAGCCTAGTTTATTAATGTGAAGGGTGAATTTTATTATTTTAGTTGTCTATTCATTGTTTAAACTATTTACAACTGTTCAAATGCAACTTTTGTCATGAAATATCTAGAGAAACGTACTTTCTTGCCATCCTAGTGGGCACAAATGTCAAGAAACGTCATTAGAACGTCCAAAAAATGTCCTATGTCAAGCCTAATAACATTCTAAAAACGTTTCATGTCCAAAATACGTCCTAGAAACGTCTTTAGGACATTAGACGTCTAAGGACGTTATTTTTCTTGACATAGAACATTCTAAAAACGACTTAAGATTTTTTGCACACTTGGATGTCTTTCACTAGGTTCCATTACTTTCTCCTAATTCTTAGATTTTTTAAACTACTGCTTATTGTTGAAACAATTTATATTTTTTTAAAACTGCTTTGGCCTAATTAATAAATGTGATCACCTAGTTCTGATTACTTTGAATGCAAATTCTTTAATAAATAAAAAGAATTTGAAATAACAAATATGTTCAGAAATAGGTGTTCACATTTATAAATTAGGCCATAGCATTCCGGAAATGCTATTAATTTGCGATATTATAAGGTTATAATATTTTCTAACAAATGAAAGTTATTTAAGCAATTAGCAGTTATTTGAAAAAACTAAGAATGACAAGAAAGTAATGGAACTTATTGAAATAAATAGCAAAAAAAACGTTTCTCTATCTACTCCCTGACAAAAGTTGCACTTAAATGATTATAAATTGTCTGAGCAATGAAGAGACAACTGAAATGACAAAATTGACTCTTGACATTCGTGGTTTAGGCTAGAGATTTCAGAAAATATCATTAATCCCCAACATTATAATTTAATAAATTGTTTAAATAAGATGTGACTTTGAAAAAGTGAGATTTAGGTTAAGCTTTTCTCATGAGATCATTATCATTATACGTTTATTATATTATACATTCAATATACATTTTCACGTTTTGGACGGAATTTACAAAAATGCGTGTTTTTCCCATGCTGTTCTTGTGAAAAACTTCAGGTTGTGGGCGGGTCCTGTTAGTATTAAAAAAATATATATCTATAAAAAAACAAGTATGCATTTTTTTGGGGGAACTGGCGAAATGGGGGGAGGAAGGTTGTGTGCTCAAAAAAAATTCGAGACTAATGTTTTTTTGGGCCACCCTACTGTATATTTCAAGAATAGCAAGATTATTAGTGATTGTTTCGTTTCAAAGAAAAAAGTTCACTTTTCATGAAATTAAGTAAAACATACAAAAATGATTGACTTTAAAAATTTGATTTCCTACAAAACTTCTTCTCTTATTACTTCTTATCATTTTTTTTTAAATTATACGATTTTAATAAATCATAGTTGTTTTTCTCAACCATAACGATCTCTTCAAATTGGCCCCCTCAAAATTTTGAGAGTAAATAAATTATTATCGTATATCTTCATTTGTTTATTAATTTTTTTTTGTCTAGGGAATTATTTTTTGATGATTTCAGCTATTAAAGAAATTATTTCAAAAAATTGGATGAGGTCAAGTTATAAATAACCTATTTTCCGAGAAAATAAGTTCATCAACATCGGATCATTTTTTGAAATTACGTAAGAAGCGATAAAAGAGAAAAATTAGCAAAAAATAAAATTGTCGAATGTTTGAAATTTATTAATGAAAAAAAATTCTTTCTTTCAAGCGATACCATCAATCACTGTACAACAAAATATGTACTATATGTCCATGAAATGAGAGGTATCATATCCGAAGTATTTTTTCGTGCTGAATTCGAATCCAACCTCTATTTTTGCCTACACGTCAAGCTTTTTTGTTTTTTTGAGAAGAAGTTTTTTTTTTAAAAATCACATATCGCTCTATAAATGTACGAAGAAAATTTTGTTGAAAAATAATACATAATTTCGTTGTATTTTTTTAACTCTGAATTCAATTCTCATCTCACTTTTGCGATAGCTCAAACGGTTCTCGATATAATCGCGAAAAGCGGAGGAAAAAGTTAAAAAAAGGGTTTTTATAAAAACATTATACGGAGCTGCATATTAGCACATTTTTATTTAAATAGGAATCATTTCCTTCATTTTCTAACGAGGAAAAATGCAAAAAACTTTTATAGTTCCGACACTGACTCTTCACAAGATAGAAACGACAGAATTCTCAATCTGAATTCTGTTAATTCCATTGAAATTTCTTTGAAAATGAATTATCTTTGAAATCTACTTGAATTTTCTCGAATTGGCTTGAAGTTCCTCGAATTCTCTCAAATTCTGTTGAATTCTCTCGAATTTTCTTGAATTCTCTGGAACTAGCCTGATTTTGCTTGGATTCTCTGTAAATCTCTTGAATTCCCATAAATTTCCCGGAATTCCAGGATTTCTCTTAAATTACCCTGAATGCACATGAATTCTCCTTAGTTCTATTAAGTTCGTTAGCATTGTATCAAATTTCATTGAATTCTATTGTATTCTTCATAATTTTCTTTAGCTAATTTGAGTTCTTTTGAATCCGCTTAAATTTGCTGAAATTATCTTGAATTCAGGTCATTTCCTTTATATTTGTTGGAATTCAATTTAAGTTGAATTTTCAAGAAATTCCAATGAATTTTACAGAATTTGAGTACAATTATTCGCCTTGAATAAGCCTAAATAGTCCAATTCTTAACGGAACAGAAAGGGATCGTTTCTATGTCATGTATCTTGTGAACGGTCAATGTTGGAATCCTAAACGTTGTTTTGTTTTTTTTTCTTCGTTAAAAAAGAAGAAAATGACCTCTATTTTAATAATAAAGAGTAAATATTGAGCTCAGTTAGTTTGTAAAAAAACCTATGTTTTAACATTTTTTCTCTGTTTTTTGCGATTATCTCGAGAACCGTTTAATCTATCGCAAAAGTGAGGTACTCGTTGGATTCAGCAATAAAAAATACATCGAAATTTCACATTAATTTTTGTCAAAAAATTTTCTGCATCAATTTATCAAAGGCTGTATAATTTTCCCATAAAAAACTTTGACAGAGAAACTCAAAAACCTGACGTGCAGCCAAAAAATGGAGATCGGATTCGTATTTAGCACGAAAAACTACTTTGAAAATTATACATCCCATTTCATTGCCATATAGGTCGCATTTTGTTGCACTATAATAATATTTGAACTCTTGAAAGTATAATTAAATATTTTTTCCAAAGATCTGATTTTTTACCCATATCTTGTTTTACGTTTCTTATTTCAATAATACACAAAATTCAACAGTTTTTTTTTAACTTTATAAGAATTTTAAAACCAGTAAAGATGTTTGCAAATGAACAATTTAAAATAGTTTCACTTTACGAAATTAAAAAAAAAAGAATTTCATTAAAATTAAACAAGTTTGAATTGAAAACGGGAAAAATAAATTCAAAATTTAGCATGTTACTATCAAACCTAAACGGCTCAAGCGTTAGTTAGTTAAAGTTGGTTAGTATTTCAAGTATTTATAATAATTTGTTATCAATGATGTTTTCGTGAATTGTTTACCATTTGAGGTGCGGTTTATTGTTTTGGAGATGTTGTCCTTCAATCTATTGTTTCGCGCGGCCGCATCCATGTCTGTTTTATTCATTTTTATTGTTATCTGAAAAACCTACATCCAATTTTGTTGACAAACTGATTTACCAGGACATATAATATCATGTATTATGTGTCTCGAATTAAGAATATTTTTGAGTCGATAAATCCGGATCAGTAAAATCTGGCGAGTATTTCAAGTCTTTATTCACAATAATTTGTCATCAATAATATTGCTATGGGTAATTTACACTTTCAGGTGTGGTTTGTTGTTCTCGAAATTTCGCGGTGAGTTCGTAACCAGTCCTGACAATCTTGAAGTAAGAAATAATTCTAACAGCTTAAAATTATGAAACTTTAAATATG
The DNA here is from genome assembly GCA_032362435.1 of Melikaiella ostensackeni. Lineage (NCBI taxonomy): Eukaryota > Metazoa > Arthropoda > Insecta > Hymenoptera > Cynipidae > Melikaiella > Melikaiella ostensackeni. Next base: position 32,491,158 of record JAUMHM010000031.1, on the reverse strand, counting down.
AAAGAATTCTACAAATACTGAAAATGTTTTCAGTTTTAATTTTTCGCTTAGTACATAGTGCTTAAAAACAGAGTATAAATGTTTCTATCAAAATTTGAGCAGAAATGTATATACTAAATTATTGTTGTTTACAAATTTAGTGAAACTCATTTCATAAATATGTAATCAGTAGAATCACACATTTCAAATTACTCAAGGGCCTATTAAAGTATTTTTTGTTTATTTCATCTTCTTGCCCAAATATAAGATAATGTAAACATGTTTTGAAAGGATTGAAAGGCCTTTTCAATTAAAATAGAAAAAAGTTAAAAAAATTCTCAACTACTCCTGAGAATAATCTCTATCCCTCATCACCTGGATATTTATTATTCATGTTTGCCCTAAACTATAAACTGCACATCCAAAGGTGAAGTAATCTTCCCTCTATATCATAATTCCTCAACTCATTGAAAAGCGATGATTTATCCTTCGTTAAAAAGTATCGATCACTATCTCTCTTACAGAAATGGCCATACATCTAGTCTCTAGAATTCCTTTTGTGCTTTCCGAGTCAAAAAAATGATCACGTATCAATCTTGTCGTTTTATGTACACAAACATAATTTTCAATTACCGTCAATCCTCTTCTTACTGAAGTCCACTCCTCCGACTAATAGTTCCTCCAACAGTCCCTCGTAAAACCAATTTACCAATAGTGAATAGGTAAATGTTCACCAATGTTCACTCTCTTACACGTACTCACACAAGTGTAAAATGCACCCAGGAAAGTGATGTGTGCATGTAAGTGTGCCAGCATCACCCACACACGACGTGTGGACCATTCAAGGTAGTGGGAGTACCCCCCTTCCCCCTCAGGTTCTCTCACAAAGGTAGACCCTCTCATTCTCTCTCTTTTAGAATTTCTCATTCTCTCTTTTTTTAGACTGTCTCCCTATCTCTCTCGTTTGTTCCTCCATCTCTCTCTTGCTCTCGCACACGCTCAGCCTCCGGTCTAAGGCAACTTACGCCTACACGTTGTAGTTGCAGCATCCACACTTAGCCCTCCTCAGTCCAGCGCGTGCCTCCACGCGACCAACCACCACCAACCACCGCTCCCTCACTCCTGGAGGATCACCTTTCCTACACGTCGAGTATTCAGTATAGTACCCTGTGGACAGTGGCTCCGAATAGCGCACGCTCCACCGTCCAGGTGACAACCATTGACAGATGTTGACACCCTCGTCGCGATTCGCGAAGCAACAGGTTGTTTGCTACTCCTAACAACCCTTCATTCTTTCTGCTCAAAGCAATCATCATTTGATACGAGCTTGGCGAGAAGTTTATTAGTTATCGATCAAAGTTTGAATTTCCTCAGTTGAATAGAGAAGAGCTGAAGAGTTAGAAAGGTGAAGAGTTGGAGAGTGAATAGTTAAGTTGAAGGATTATTCGTCAAGGATTTATCATTTATCAACCATTTGTTCATCAAGGATTGACTATCGAATTGATCAGTTCAACTAATGTGCCATCAACCACTGGAACAGCTGATCTCCAAGGAGTATTCTTCATGCAACAGGTTGAACAGTTGTACAGTTTTATTTTTGTAAAGGATCAATTGACTACTGATTTGGATCAGGTACAAATTGGATCAGCTTATAAAATATTACTTACCATGCGGATCATCCAAACTCTTCTTCCGGGTCACACATTTACCTCCACTCTCTACATGTGATTCGTCACCAAGAAAATCGACAAGAATTGACTGATTGTAATCAGAAATTCTAATTTCCGGTACAAGAACTCTTCGATGAATAAACATTCACCATTCATCACTCGGCAAAGAGTCTGTTGAAAGGTCTTCCAAGAATCGAAATTCGACAACTGATTTGAATTAACTCAATGACAAGGTACCATCTCCAATCATTGGATTTTAAACCCACTTGGTGAAGTTTCATCTAACTCATCTTAACATATGTTTTAATTCCTCAACAATTTCACCCCTTTTGAGTTCGATTTGAATTCTTGTCGACGTGAGAATTGAAAGGTGTTCTAATTTACCCGTTAGTGCGTGAATCGATCTCTGATTGCGACTCGTAGTGCGTGACACTTCTGGATTACGGTTGACAGTGTGAGGAATGTTAATTAATCTTTCTCATAGTTTCTTTCTAATTCTATTCTCAGTGATTCTTTCATCTACCCATAGTGTAAAGTTTGAAAATAGGCCATGAATCTTTGTCTCGAGAGCTACGGAGGGAAAGTTGATTTCGAAAAGTGTCATCTGAGGTTAATAGAAAGACCAGTATTGTCTTCTCTACTTGAAGACATCTTTATTTATTATCGCATTTAGATTGAGAAGGAAAGATTAGTGCCTCGAAAAGATCAGTGCTTCGGAAATATCAGTGTTACAGAAACATGATTGATTGGTGCTAGCGGGTGTTTGGAAGAGTAACCCAAGTGATGTCTCGTGAATCATCAGGACGTATTAGGCGATTCAGGGATTTCAAGGAAGTCTTAAGAGTTGGAGGACTTTTTAGAATAAGAAACGGTGTACTTGTTGATGAAGGTGCAACAGCAGGAAACTGGGCGATTTCCAATCGGCAAGTAGATCGCGTGGGTTGACGTGCGGCGCCAACCTGTTGCTCAAGATCACACGGCTCGAAAGATCGGACCTATATTCATCTAGAAGCCTCGATCGTTTCCTCCTGATTCGACTGGACTCGCATCGATCTTGCGTGAATTAAACACGAGTTATACGGTTTTGCTCTCCTTGCGGTCTAATCGCGGTTGAAGTGGCGCTACGCACTTGAGTGTTCCGAGCCACGAGAGGCTTAAGAGTGTCTCAGAGTCAAGACAAGAAGAGTTTCAGAAGCTATAACAAGTGCCAGTGAAAATTACGAGTTACAAAGTGTGGGAGAATTATTTTCTATGGGGATCGAAGTTCAAATATAGGATCGAAAATGGGAAGTGCAAGTGTTCTCGGGACGTTAGTCCTGGGATTAGTGTTTTTGGTGTTTTTTGTTGTGGGAAGCCCTTCCACAAAAGAACTTCTGGAGTGTCGAACGAACCTGACTATTGCTATCAAGAATGAGACTACTTTTTTGTCAAAAATACAAGAGGCTGATTATATTTTTACGGGAAAAATTAAGGACTTAAAGAGGAATCAGCTGCATGTTAAGGTCAAGAGGGCAATTAAAGGATTGTTAAATGGCTCTGTGGATCTTGTGATTAACGACACTTGTGGAAAATATATTCGACGTAGTTACACGGGTATTTTTATGGGAATCAGATACTTTGGAGTTGATAATCTTCTTCATACGGGGAAAATTGTGATGCACTTCGGACCAGTACCACTCACGTTAACGAATTTGGATAGACTCAACGCTGCTGTTAGAGGTGAGTTTATTTTAAGAAATTGACTATGATATTCCTTAAAGATTGACATGAAATCTACCTATTTATTAAAATTCTTTGTTTACTGAAAAAGGAACAACAAAAATGTTCACAAATCGAAATAAGACTTCAAGACTACCCGCTTTTCCGGCTCATAAAAGCGGGTATTATCGAAGTCTAGTTTCTATTTGTGAACTTTTTGGGTATTCTTTTTTCAGTACAAAAGAAATTTTAATGAAAAAGTAGATTTCATTTCGATCTTTAAGAAATTTTTTAAAAGAGATATTAAGCAAGGATTTGTTCCAATCTTCAGGGTTTCCTATGAATACTTAAGATTTCTTTTAACTCAATTTACCAAAGATCTTTATTCTACTTAAATATAGTTTACAAATTAGAGGAAGTTAGCAATTTTTGAGAAATGTGCTATTGATTTTGATTATTGCCTTTTTCTTTTTTGAAAAATGGAATAATCTGAAAAGATTGGTTCTAAATCAACCCACATAAGTATAATAATCTACGACTTTATTCATTCATTCATTCAATCCACATTGAAGCTCCTGTGTTTCCACTCGGTTTTTGCGTGTTCTTTGTCTCGCGAATTTTTCTGTCATGTCAATGTGACAGTTTATTAATATAGGGAGCATTTACATATTCAGAATAGCCACTGGCCGGGAAAATTGGTGAAACCGGGAAATAAACTGAAATTTTCAGCACCGGGAAAAGGGCGGAAAATAGCCGGAAATTTTTCTGAATATCGCGATTTTTTCTCAATTGTTTTTACTTCTACAATAAATATTGTCTCGATTTTCGAAAAAAATTTATTGCATTTGTGCTCAGTTTTACCAACCATCTCCGTTAAAATGTCGATGATCATTTTCTACTTGAGATTTTAAGGTTGATGTTTCGTTCAAAAATGAATGTTTCTTTTATACTATATATTTAAGGATTTGAACCTTGTGTTGATGCACATTTGGAATCCTGAAGTTCCTTTTATATTTCAGAAGGATAACTTCCTATTCAGATGTTTAATTACTAATAATTGGCATAATAAAGTTATAATTTAGGGATGCTCTAAATGTTTCGCAAACAAATTGAAAAATCGCTTTTTCAATCAAAACTGATTTTGAAGTTGGAGAGTGCCATAAGATTAATTGCTTTCTCGTGTAGACTTTTGACTGCAATTCATTGAATCACAGACTTCACACTCTTCCTCATAACCTCCTCTTTTCCCCTTTGTAAAAGAATTCCTATAATTTGCTCTATTTTCAAGAAAACTCCCCCTTTTCTCGTCTTTTCGCTTAAATGAGAACTGATTTAATAGAACCCAATAAGAAAATCCAACTAGTTTTGATTGAAAGTTAATTTTTTGAAATTGAATAGTCTACTATTATATTTCTGGTTCAGAATTCATCTCTTTTCGTTAAAAATTCTACAATTTGGTTGAAAATTCAACTATTTTGGTAAAGAGTTACTTTTTTTTTTGGTTGAAAATTCATCTTTTTCGGTAGAAAGATGATTCTTTTCATTTGAAAAGTCTACTATTTTACTTTGGGTTCAGGATGAATCTCTGTTGGTAAAAAATTCTACTGTTTGGTTGAAAATTCAATTATTTTGTTGAAAATTAATCTTTTATCGTTAAAGGCTAATTATTTTTAATTAAAAAGTCTACTATTATATTTTGGGTTCAGAATTCGCCTCTGTTGGTAAAAAGTTCTACTATTTAGTGGAAAATTTGATTATTTTGTTAAAAATTCAACTATTTTGTCTAAAGTTAACCTCTTTTTGTCAAAAGATCAATTGTTTTGTTGAAAATCCGTCTTTCTAGGTAGAAAATTCCTCTTTTGGTAGAAAAGTCACCTTTTTTGGTCTGAAATTCATTTTTTAGAGTTAAAAGTTCATTCTTTTTAATTGAAAAGTCTGCTATCATATTTTTGGTCCAGAATTCATATATTTTTTTTTTTAATTTTACTGTTTGGTTGAAAATTAAATTATTTTGTTGAAAATTAATCTTTTATCGTTGAAGGATAATTATTTTTAATTAAAAAGTCTACTATTATATTTTGGGTTCAGAATTTGTCTCTGTTGGTAAAAAGTTCTACTATTTAGTTGAAAATTTGATTATTTTGTTAAAAATTCAACCATTTTGTTTAAAAGTAATCTCTTTTTGTCAAAAGTTCAATTGTTTTGTTGAAAATCCGTCTTTCTAGGTAGAAAATTCCTCTTTTGGTACAAAAGTCACCTTTTTTGGTCTGAAATTCATTTTTTAGAGTTGAAAGTTCATTCTTTTTAATTGAGAAGCCTACTATCATATTTTTGGTTCAGAATTCATATCTTTTTGTTGAAAATTCTACTTTCTTTTCGGTTGAAAGCTAATTATTTTTTATTAAAAAGTCTACTATTACATTTTGGGATCAGAATTCGTCTGTGTTAGTCAAAAGTTCTACTCTTTGGTTGAAAATTTAATTATTTTGTTAATTTCAACTATTTTGTTAAAAAGTCATCTTTTCTGGTCAAAAATTAAATTGTTTGGTTAAAAAATCGTCTTTTTAGTTAGAAAATTTTCCCCTTTTGGATTAAAAATTCAACTTTTTTAGTAGGGAATTCATCTTCTATGATTGAAAATTCGACCTTTTTGGATTAAAAATTCCTCTTTTGGTAGAAAAGTCATCTTTTTTGGTCGAAAATTCAACTGTTTTGTTGAAAATCAATTTTCGTAGATAGAAAATTCGACCTTTTTGGATTAAAACTTCATGTTTTCACAGAAAAAGTCATCTTTTTTGGTCAAAATTCAACTGTTTTGCTGAAAATCAATTTTTGTAGATAGAAAATTCGACCTTTTTGGATTAAAACTTCATGTTTTCATAGAAAAGTCACCTTTTTTGGTCGAAAATTTATCTTTTAGGGCTGAAAGCTCATTCTTTTTATTTGAAAAATATATTATCATATTTTTGGTCCAGAACTCATCTCTATTAAGAGAAAATTGTACTATTTGGTTGGGAATTCAACTATTTTGTGAAGAAGTAATCTTTTTTGGACAAAAGTTCAACTGTTTTATTAAACATTCATCTTTACAGGTAGAAAATTCGACCTTTTTGGATTAAAAATTCCTCTTTTGGTAGAAAAGTCATATTTTTTGGTCGAAAATTCATCTTTTAGGGTCCACACTTCATTCTTCTTAATTGAAAAGTCTACTATAATATTTTTGATCCGGAATTCACCTCTTTCGGTTAAAAATTCTACTATTTGGTTGAAAATATAATTATTTTGTTGAAAATTAATCCTTTTTGGTTGAAAGTTAATTCTTTTAATTGAAAAGTCTACTGTTGTATTTTGAGTTCAGAATTCATCTCTTTTCGGGAAAAATTCTACTATTTGGTTGGGAATTCAACGATTTTGTTAAGAAGTAATCTTTTTTGGTCAAAAGTTCAACTGTTCTATTAAACATTCATCTTTACAGGTAGAAAATTCGACCTTTTTAGATTAAAAATTCCTCTTTTGGTAGAAAAGTCATCTTTTTTGGTCGAAAATTCAACTGTTTTGTTGAAAATCAATTTTTGTAGATAGAAAATTCGACCTTTTTGGATTAAAAATTCCTCTTTTGGTAGAAAAGTCATCTTTTTGGTCGAAAATTCAAATGTTTTGTTGAAAATCAATTTTTGTAGATAGAAAATTCGACCTTTTTGGATTAAAACTTCATGTTTTCACAGAAAAAGTCACCTTTTTTGGTCCAAAATTCAACTGTTTTGTTGAAAATCAATTTTTGTAGATAAAAAATTCGACCTTTTTGGATTAAAACTTCATGTTTTCATAGAAAAGTCACCTTTTTTGGTCGAAAATTTATCCTTTAGGGCTGAAAGCTCATTCTTTTTAATTGAAAAGTCTATTATCATATTTTTGGCCCAGAACTCATCTCTATTAAGAAAAAATTCTACTATTTGGTTGGGAATTCAACTATTTTGTTAAGAAGTAATCTTTTTGGACAAAAGTTCAACTGTTTTTTAAACATTCATCTTTACAGGTAGAAAATTCGACCTTTTTGGATTAAAAATTCCTCTTTTGGTAGAAAAGTCATCTTTTTTGGTCGAAAATTCATCTTTTAGGGTCCAAACTTCATTCTTCTTAATTGAAAAGTCTACTATCATATTTTTGATCCGGAATTCACCTCGTTTGATTAAAAATTCTACTATTTGGTTGAAAATATAATTATTTTGTTGAAAATTAATCTTTTTTGGTTGAAATTTAATTCTTTTAATTAAAAAGTCTACTGTTGTATTTTGAGTTTAGAATTCATCTCTTTTCGTAAAAAATTCTACTTTTTCGTTGAAAATTTATATATTTTGTTAAAATTTTTAATATTTCGTTAAAAAGTCATCTTTTATCTTTGTCAAAAATTCAAATGTTTTGTTGAAAAATCGTCTTTTTAGTTAGAAAATTTGTCCCTTTTGGATTGAAAATTCAACTTTTTTGGTGAGGAATTCATCTTTTATGGTTCATAGTTAATTTGGTTGTAAATTTAATTATTTTGCTTAAAATTCAACTATTCTCTCGAAAAGTTATATTTTTTTGGTTGAAAGTTAATTCTTTTTATTTGAAAAGTGTACTATTATATTTTCGGTTTAGAATTCGTCTATTTCAGATAAAAATTCTACTATCTGGTAGAAAATTTCATTATTTTGTTGTCAATTCAAATATAATGTTAAAAAGTCGTCTTTTTCAATCGAAAATTCTACTGTTTTGTTGAACATTAGTCTTTTTGGATAGAAAATCCATACTTTTGGATTGAAAATTCGTCTCTTTTGCTTGATAGTTCAACTACTTGGTTGTAAATGCAACTGTTTGGTTAAAAAGTCAAGTATGTGGTTGGAAATTCATCTTTCGAGTTGGAAAATTTATCTCTCTTGGTTGAAAATGAACTTCTTTGTTGAAAATTCACGTTTTTGGGTTCAAAAGTCGAATGTTTTTTGAAAAATTTGACTGTTCAGCTAGAAAAGTCAACTCTATTGTTGAAAATTCATCTTGTTCAGTTGAAAATTCCACTATTTTGTCGAAAATACAATGTGTTTCGATTTGAAAATTTAGGTATATGGTACCTACAATAATGTTATTCAAAAGAATTTATTTCCCTATTATTCCCCTATTTTCTTGAGAAATCACCTTATTTCCCCTGTTTCAAGAGCAATTTGGGTCTGAAATCAGAAATCACTTTTACAATAATTTACGTAAATTGTTTTGTATAATATTTTTTTTCCAACGCTTTCAATCTGAAATTACTAATTATTGTTTGGAAGATTGTTTGAGCTCTTCATATTAAAAAATGTGCTCCATAGTGGATATGACAAATTAATTGATAGATATTAGTGGTGTGTGAAAATATAATTAGCTTGAATTCAAATAATAAATTGAGCTAAGGTTTTCCAAGTTTATTTCTAGCTATATTAAGTTCTCGAATGAGCTCAAACATTTCAAGGAAACAGGCTAAATTACATTTTTCAAGAATAGGAACTGTTCTCAGTTTTTCAGAGTACGAGTTGCTTTATCTTTCTTAAGACTACAAGCCAGTCTTAGTTTTTCTAAGTTTACGATGCAGCTTTCGTTTTTTTTTCAAGTTTACGAAATAGCTTATTTTTTGGGTAGCGAATACGTGTCAACTCACACCTCGCCCCTTTCCGAAGTTCCTCCTCAAAAATGCCTCGTCATCTTGAAGTATTGAGTAATAAGTTTTTTTTTTTAAATTTTGGCATCCAGGTGACGAAAATTGGTTTTAAATATGATTGAACGATGACCAAATAATTCCATTAAAAAAAGGTTGCACATTAATTTTTTTTATGTGGTGGTACAAATATTAAGGTATCGTACTATTTAAAAATTTATGCTGACTGAAAAAGTTCGTTGACGACTAAATTTGACGGATTAAATTCATTACAGGCCAAATTTTGTCGGATAAAAAAATATATGTCCGACAGAATTTGCCAAGGGTCAATACTCGACTTACGTTTTGAGGCTTATGAGTTAGCTCACGTTATCTGAAATAATTTTTTTTTCACTACCATAATAAATTGTGAGTTTGATTCTTAATATAAAAATCAAAACTTGGAGAAGATTTAGATAAAATGGGCTGCCGCACTAATTGAAAAGTTGTGTGCTTAGAAAATCTATAATAGAATCTAACTTATTATTTGATATACTAAAAATGTTTTCTAAAGTTGATAATTTGAAAAATCTCCTGATAAGTTATCGTTAATTAATTATCATCAAAAATCTATTTATTTTTGGGGCTTTACAATCCAATTGTCTTAAATCTGGAAATTTCACGTTTCATTTACAGCATAATTTGCTCTCTTTCAGCGAATCAAGTTTTTGAATTTGAATATTTAAATTTCAAATTATTAGCGCATTGGGTCCATTATAACGTAATAATTAGTTATTATATTTGAAATTTATACATTTAAAAAAACACTTTTCATACATTCAAGTTTTGGAACTTCAAACTTCAATCGTTTTGAAAACTTGGAGTACTTTTAATCTGAATTAATTTGATAATGTCAAATTTCGATGCTTTTAAACTGTAAAGTTTTATATTTTCAATTGATTTCAAAAGATTCCATACTCGAGAATTTAAAATATTTTTAGCTCTTCAAATTGTACTATAATAAATATAAATAATGTGAATTCATATTTCTTAAATAAAAAGTGCTGCTGAATTTTAGATACTTTAAAATGTTTGACTTTCTACTTTAAGTGCAAATTAACACAGATTTGCATAAGTCTAATTCACTTCCTTAGAGATTTCAAATTAAATTTGATGGATTATCTACTTAACTGGTTTAAGTTCTGATGATTTCAAATCATAGTATTTTGATATTGAAGTATTGTTCACGCATTTTAATTCAAATCATGTAAAATTTGAATTTTTTTAGATTAAAGCGTTTTTGAATCTGAAAGATTTTACCATTATAATTATTTTGAATTAGAAAGGCTTCAAAGCTGGGCCTTCAATTTGGAAGTTTTCAAATCTGAATCGTTTTAATTTTTACGAGTATAATCGAATTTAATAATAATTTAAATATTCGAAATAGAAAATTCCCTAAATTATAAAACTGCCAACAATATCAAAATTCCGAAATGGAAAATTTCCGAATAATAAAATTCTCGACAGTTACTACTACTTACTAATACTACCGAACTTTAAAGCTCCCGAATAAGAAAATAAAATTATGGATAGAAAATTGCCGAATCATAAAATATCGGACACTTAAAAAAATTCCCAAAACTGCAAAATTCCCGAATTTTTCGAATTAAAAGTTTTTCAAAATAAATATTATTTCTTTATAAAAAGACAATAAAGAAATATTTTCATTCGTTCTGAATACCGTTCAGTATGGAAGGAGTTTTAATCATAAGCCTTTTAAGGTTAATTATTCTGAAGAAATGTTCAAAATGATGTAATTTCAAGTCGGAAACATTAAAAAGGAAGAAATTTTTTACACGAAACTTTGAAAATTAAACTGAGCCCACTTTCATTTAAAACTGAGAAAATTGTTAATTACCTAGAATTGTGATATTAAAATTTTTTAAAACCCAAACTTTTTAAAATTTTGATTATTTTAAGTAAATTTGAATCGTTTAGAGATTAATGATTTTCAAATTGTTAATTGTACATTTCAAAATTCAACCGTTTCAATTGTACTTACAAAATTAAAACTTATGAATGGGAAAAATTCAAAATTCAGCGTTCACCATTAATATTCAGAACTCTAAAATTGTAACTATTCAAAATTGAAGAAATTATATAATTACTGAGTTATCAATTTCAGATAATTCAACTTTTATCCATTTTAATTTTAAAAACACAATTCTAAACATTTCAATTTCAAATCCTTTAATTTGTAACATTTCCTTTAGAATTATTACCATTTCATTTTGATATTTAACAATTTCGAAGAATTTAAAAAACCAGATTTGTACGTTCGAAATCAAAACTGAACAATTCATAATATTTAAAACTAGAAGAATCAAATTTAAGAATGACTTAATGATGTCTTTGTCCTGACATTTTTAATATTTGAATTTGAAAATATTATTGATTCGGGAGGATCTCAATTTAAAATTGTTGAATCAGGAAGGTTATCAATTAAAAATTATTGCACAATGCTAGCTGTCAAATTCTCAGTATAAATCTAGAATATTCAAGGGTGGCCACTAAAAACAAAAACAAATTTCTGGTCATTTCCCGGTCATCAAAAATTTTTCCAGGTCATTAATGTTGTTTATGTTAAAAAAAGAGCATGAAGAACCCTATCGTATAATTATAGTGAGGAAAACATTTTTTAAATTGATATTAAAAGATACTATTGTCAACTTTTTAATTATTTTTATTTATAATAATGCAGGTACAATATTATGTAATAATTTATTCCATTCAGACTAATACGTATATGTAAATGTACGCCTAATATATTTCTAACATAAGTTGAATGTGCATCTAAAAATACCTAAAGGAAGTCAGTCTATCAACACCAATTTTTCTATTTTCTAGACTAAAAATACGAAATAAAAAAGATACTATTCAGTTGCTACGATCATTTCAAATACTCACAAAGAAGAAAAAAAAACGTTCGAAATATTGTTTTATAAACAAAGTTTTTTATTCAATAACTTTAAAGTGATTAATCGTTTTTATCTCTTCTTCTGATGCAGATGAAAACTGAAGGATAAGGATAACTATGCAATTTTTCGAAAATGTATTATACGATGTGAATCAATTAAATTTCAAGCTGTCTTTAATCTTTTTTCTATATTTCATATAAAGCGCACACTAACTTTTGTTTATGAAGACTTTTTGTATATGTAGTATTTCTTACAAAAGAACAAAAATTTTGATTTAGAACTAAATTTTCCCCTGGGGATATATTATTATCTGATTTTAAATTTAATTATAATTAGTATTTCATGATCATAATTGAATAGTTGAAGTGGTGGATGCTAAAAGGTGCTAAGTCCAATCAGCCGAATTTAATAGAAGAGGCAAAAAACGTTTCCAGAGAAAAAATTTACAACCGAATGAGTAAATTATTTTTTTGTGTGTATGCGGATGGATCATTTTAATAAACATTATGTAAAAAAATTGATGACGCTACATGTGCATTTAATAATCCAATGGAAATGGTGGTGGACTTAGCACCGCTTAGCTCTCTCTGGTATTATAATTGAAGATAGTACATATAAATATCTAAGAAAATCATATGGAATACATACTTTTAATTATTTCACAAACAAATAACACTAAATAACAGAAAAAAGAAAAATTATTTTGTGAAACTAGCACAACATTTCCTACTTACTTGTTGAAATTCTATAATAATCAACGAATTGTGAAAACAGGAATATAATATTTAGTATGCTTCATTCCATTAGTTTCAATTTTTTGAAATTTTGAAATATCTGAATACATTCAAATACTATATTTTAGGGTAAAAAGTTGCAAAAACCTCAATATTTTCACTGAATTAGGTGTAAAAAAGCGAGAAAGTATCTTTTCTGAAGAAAACACAATTTCATCGAAAATTGGACTTGGCACTGTTTAGCTTTCCCTGCTTCAATTTATTATACATGCAATGTGAAATCTGCATTTTTTATAACAAACTATTTCGAAACTAATTATTTAATTTTAATTAAATAATGTGTTTCAATTTTTGATTTTTTATTATTAATTCTTGTTCAATTATCGACATAGGAAATAAATTACAACCAACTCTCCATTTAACCCCAGTCTTGGGTATGGCCTCGATGGCCGTGACTCCGTTCCAAGAATTTCTATGATGTAAACAGTCAGGGCCGTATGAACCAGTGCTCCTAACGCGCGTTCTGCGCGGTACTGCACATGCGTCGCGCATGGCATCCGAATGGATGCTTTTCACGCGCTGTTTGAGACGCTAAAAAATGCTTTTTTTTTGGTTTTTTATAAATAATGTCTTTTTAACTTACAGATTCATCCATGAGACCAAAATTAATTAATTCTGAGAAAAATTGAAAATAATAACATCACTATTCTGTAAGTAAGTAATATACTTTACAAGAATGATAAATTATAAATATGATAAATAAATAAAGTATATTTTTTTATTCACGAAATAGTGTTTTTAATAATTCACAGTTTTGGTCTAATGGATAATTCTATAAGTTGAAAAGCCATTTTTAAGGTTAAACAAAAAATATGTATATTTTTTCTACAGAAAATGTAAATAATTTAATCAAATAAGAAAACCAAGCAAGGGTAATAATAAACGTTATGTTTGAAAAATGTTTAGAGGTCCAAACATAACCTAACAAAAAACCTGTTCTAATTAATACATCGTATGCATTTAATTTGTCTTAGGCAATGGTAAGCTGAATATTTAAACTGAATATTTAAACCATTTTAACACAGCAGCATCCAAAACCATATTATCACTTGTTTTCGACGACTTCTTCAAATATTCATAACTTTTAACCTCATTCCTTAACTCAAATTCGCGAGCTATCATATCCTCGTACGTTTTCTTATATATACCATATTTCTGTGAAATAGACTATTCTCAGGCACCTGATTTCACTTTGCCTTCAAGCTCATATTGCTCTTCGAACGTTGAGCGCTTCCTTTGTTTTTCTTCGTCATTTTTGTAACGCATAACGGAAACACTGGAAGCGAACTAAAACTGACGAAATTATCCGGTCAGGGTACTGCTCGCTTTGTGGTTACGGTACTGCGTAATTGCACTGAGCTCACCACGCCTCTCCCTACGCCTCGGACCCCCTCATCTACGAACGCAAGCCGGCGGAAATTCTAAGAAGGTGTTATATGGAGGCGAATTAAATCGCGAGTTGAGTGTTCTGAAACTCTTTCTTAAAATTAGCCTCTTCGCAATTTTCTTCTGCAAATAAAGATAATAAATGACACCTTTTGAGTCACACCTTAAGCTCCAGTCCTGCTTCAGTCACGGAAAATCAAGATTAGGATTATTCGAAGAAAATGGGGCGCTCAAGATTAATGAGGTTCGATTAATTATATGCATGGTTCACTTGCGCCCGCGGTGGCCTGTCACCAACTATTTCCTCTTTAAGTAAAGGGCAGACTGGTGTCGAAGTAAAAACCGTTGTCGCAATCATGATGAATAAAAGTTGACGCATTTCCAGTAAACCCCCGAGGCACTTCATTTTAATATCGATAATTTACGGAAATCGTTTACGCCATCGTTTTAATTTATAGGTATGGTGCTTGCACTTCTGTCAACAGCTAACACCATCTCTACAAACTTTCCCTCAAGGGACATTGCGAATTGTGCAATTTATGCGACATAAACATTAAATTGGCGCCAGGAGACTGCGATTTTTTATTCCTTATTCTTGCTTTTTCAGTTTCATGATTTTTATTCCGCTAGAGATGAGGGGTATCGCATTTTGTTGATTCAATAAAAATTTGGTTGCATCAACCAAATAAATGCTTTACTATATGGTCAAGCAAAGGTTTGGTTGATTCAAAGGGCTGCCACACAGTCACATGAGTCACTTTTAGACACTTTTTTTCAAATTATTGTTTGATCACTTTTTAAGATAATGTCACGTTAGTCACTCAGTTTAATAAAAAGGTCACTTTAGACACTTTTCTTTTAATAAATTAAAACAGAGAACGCAACGGCTAACCATTTTTCAATTCAGGTCCATACCTATTTCTGCATTTTATTGAATTATTTGAATTCACCCTGAATTCTTGAAAATTTCTTTGAAATCTACTGACATCCAATCTTTTTTGGACTCGTAATTTTTTTTGGTTTACCTTGCAGACTTTCAAATTGAGCTTGAAGTCTTGTAATTTTATCACATTCTTATTCACTGATTTTTATCGCTCCCATTCATATGAATTCAAAGGAATTTTAAATTGAATTCGTATGAATTTTATCGAATTCTCCTGAATTCCCTTCAATTCTTCTAAACCCACTTTAATTTTACTGAAATCAATGGAATATTTTGGATTCTTTTTATTTTTTTCAATTTCTTTTGAATTCATCCTGAATCCCTAGTGATTTATCCTAAATTCTTTTGAATTGTTTAGAATCATCTTAAATTTTTCAAAACTTTTCTGAATTATTTTTAATTCACTTGAATTCTTCTGAATTCACCTTATTCTACTCAATCCAATGACTTTTTTTGGTTTTTTAGATTTTCTTTAATTCAACATGAAGTCTTTAAAACTCGCCTTGAATTCTCAAGCATTTCATCATTCTTTTGAATTTCCTTGAACTTTTCTAAAATCACTAGAAATTTGATAAATTCAATGAATTTTTTGAATAGTTTTGAATTGTTCTCAGTTCTCAGTTTTTGTTCTATTCACTCAAAATAATTTAAATTTACCCTGAAATCTTTTTAATTTATCTTGAATTCTTACGAAATTTCCTGGAATTCCTTAGACTTCCCTTAAATTCTTTCAAATCCACTCCAATTTTCCTGAAATCAATAGAATATTTTGGATTCTTTTGATGTTTTTAAATTTATTTGGAATTCACTCTGAATTCTTACTAATTTATCCTACATTCTTTTGAATCGTTTAGGATTATCTTGAATTTTTTTCATTTTTCTCGAATTATTTTTTATTCACTTAAATTATACTAAATTCGCCTCATTCTACTCAATTTAATGGATTTTTGAATTGTTTTTTAGATTTTTTAGATTCGCCCTGAAGTGTTTTAAACTGGCCTTGAATTCTTAGGCATTTCATCAAATTCTTTTGAGTTTCCTTGAACACTTCTAAATTCACTCCGAATTTGAGGAATTCAATGAATTTTTTAATTTGTTTTGAATTATTTTCAGTTCTCTTGAATTTTTTAAAAATTTACCTTGAATTTATTTGAATTTCATTAAATTCTTTTCATTTTCTTTAATTCCTCTGAATTCACTAATTTACTATCTCACTAGTTTTTTCTAGTTTATGGTATTCAATGGAATTTTCTTTTATTTTAAAGAATTTGTTCTATTCACTCGAATTATTTCAAATTCACTCTGAATTTTTTCCAATTTATCTTAATTTCGTATAAATTTCCTTGAATTATTTTGAATTTCCTCGATGTCTTCTAAATTCATTCTAATTTTACCGAAATGAATGGAATATTTTGGATTTTTTTTCAATTTATTTAGAATTCAGCTAGAATTCTTATTCACTTATCCTGAATTCTTTTAAATTCTCTTGAATTCCCTTTAATCTTTGAAAATTCACTCTACATTTAATGAATTTTAAAAACATTTTTTTAAAATTTGCATTTCACTCGAATTGTTTAAAAATTCACTTTGAATTTTAATCAATTTCATTGAATTCTCCTTATTTACCTCAAATTTCTTTAAATTCACTCAAATTTTATTGAATTCATTGGTTTTTTATGTTATTAAAAAATTTTGTCAATGCACTCAAATTCTATTCAATTCGACCTAAATTCTGTTCACTCCCATTTTATTCTATTCGATGGAAATTTTTTGATTTTGTAAATTTTGTTCAATTCACTCAAATTCTTATGAACTTCATCGAAGTCTCTTGAATTTCCTTGAATCCCTCTTAATTCACTCCAGTTTTACTGAAGTCAATGGAATTTTTAAATTTTTCTTTCAATTGATTTGAATCATTTTGATTTTAACTTAAATTGTTTCAAATCAATTTTGAATTTTTGCGAATTTATCCTGAATTCGTTAAAATTCACCTAGAATTCTTATAAATTTCATGGAATTCTTTTGAATTTAAAAGATCATTAATTCACATTAATAATGCACATTAGTTACTTCATGTCACTTTTTGGGCTAGAAATTAGTCACTTTTGGTCACTTTTTGGTTTAAATAAGTCACTTTTTTTTTTTTTCTAATTAAATTAGGCTAAAACAGCCCTGTTGGTTCAATAAAGGGTTTGCTTGATTTAACCAAATTCTTAGTTGTTCTAACCAAACCTTTTAGTAGACGGAATATTTGGTAGAGTCAACCAAAAAATTGGTTTGAATCATCTAACTACTTTACTCAAGTAACCGAAATTCGTTTGATTCAAATTTTTTTTTCGGTTCAAGCAAAATTTTTCCTGAGTGTATTATCGAATTTAATTTTATAGTAAATTAAAGCGAGGGTTGAAAATAAATTAGGGGTTCATCTAAAATGGACCCTCTATTTATTTTCGTTTTGAGACATCCGGTACCATTACTAACGAGGGAGATCTTTTGATTTATCACGCTATAGATTACGTATGTAAAGTTTTACTGCTGAGATTATGAGAAGCGATATAAAAATAAGATTCATATCTTCAGTATTCTGGGGTTTAAACCAGGTCAAAACTAATCGCAATTTTGTGAACTCCAAATGAACTTTTCTGTATTTTAAGCTTTGTGTAATACCATTATATCCCAATTTTATTCATAAGCTTCAATGATAATCCAGAAAAGCTCTTTTCTTGGTGGGGTATTAGTTAGGACTTAGATAGTTTTTTCTACCAGTCCTATATTTGTGGGATATAGAAAATTTTCAAATCTTATTACTTCAAAGTTCATATCTTTAATTTGTATGGTTTTAAATTAAAAAATCTCATATCAGAATCTTTCATTTTGGTGGTTCTTATATTTGGAAGCTTCAAAATAAAAATTCTGTAAGTATTATTATAGCTTAGAACTGAAGCTGAAATATTACGGAATGTTAAAATACGAATCATGCGAAATTTGGATCAGTTTTAAGACTGAAAGGCAAAAAGTTGACAATATGTTCCTGGAAAGTTGTACGCTTGTGCTTAAAGAAATGATTTTTTTTTAATACAGGTTTTAATTAAGTCTATTCTTCCGCACAATACCCTACGTTCCAATTATTTTTACTTTACTCACTATCGAAATAAATTCGATTAAATTTGGAGTTTATGAAGTTTATAAAGAAAATATTGATAAAAAATGTACTTTTTACCTGTAAAACATTCAATTGATAGGTTAATCCAGATTGAAAATATAGTTCAAAATAATAAACTTTTTTTCGACAACCTTGTCATCCGGCAACACAAAATTTATTTTCATTCAGTGATATTAGCTGTAAGAAGAAATGTAATCGATATTCTCATTATTTTTTTAATTTATGAATAATATTAAATAACCTTCACGTCACGTGTTTCATTAATTATATTGTAAATGCTAACAAAAATAAATCTCAGTTTACCTATACAAAGGCTCTGAAAGCAGATCTCATTATTATTTCGAAAAAAAATGTAATGATTGAAATTAAATATCTGTATGAACTTCAAATATTGAAAATGCAATACAATTCGCGAAATTCAAGATTTCGTGTGTCTCTCTTTCCCCGTTTTTTGTCTCGCTGAGCCCCGTCTTACGGTACTTCTTCAACTCGCTTTTTATTATTTCAACTCTCATTGTGATTAATATGAAGAGAAAAAAAGGTTTCATGCTGTTGTGCAATTCTTCCATTCAAAAAAGTTTAGAGTTTAATAATTCAAACTTTTTGATTTTCATCCTTATAATATTCATTTCTTGTCAACTTTTATTCTTTTAAATTCGAATAAATTTAATTCACAGCTCGATGTAATGTAAATTTGAAATAGAATCTTTCAAAACATAATTTTGTTTATTAAGTCTGCCCAGAGTGATTTTAATTATCTACGATTAAAAGGGATTTTAAAAAAGTTCCTTATGAAAAATAATGACAATTCGGAAACGATAATATTATACTATTCTTTTTGAATATAAATATTGTAAATCAAAATTTATTTCTCATTTTTGTTAGAGAGGGTCACTGTAAGAATCAATGTTTTTGAATTCGAAATTGTACATCTTTTAGATAAATGAATTTTTTTACTATTCTTTTATTCAGTAAAACTTGTTGTTGTAGAATATTACAACGCATTATATTTTGGCGCTACTCTGGCGAAAGTTTCGGACAGAAATTCATTCGCAGTCATTCCGAAACAATCCGAATTATTTCGAAATCTGTACCTGAACCAATCCAAACCAACCAAAAAATTTCTCAATTTCGTTCGATCCAAATTGGTTAAAAATTAATCCGACCCAATCCGATTCAATCCGAATGAATCCGCACCAAATTTTCAATATGAATGAATCCAAATCGATCCGAACTCGGGCTGACCTAAACCGATTTTCAATCCAAATGAATCCGATTGAATCCGAACTTGGATTCATTGTTACTGAAAATTCATTATATATCAATCCGAGTTCGAATCGATTACGATGAAAATTTCCGTTAGGATTGATTCGGATTGGAAGTTGGGACTGAACTGGATTGATTCGAATTATTTTTACATTTACATCATTACTACCATTTGTCATAATTTTTATATTTCCGAATTATCATTTGACATCATTTTTACTTTACCGAATTATAATTTGATATATTTTTATAATATCGAATCACTATTTAACATATTTTTTATTTTTCCGAACTACTATTTGTCATAATTTTTATTTTTCCGAATTACGATTTGTCATAATTTTTATATTTCCGAATTATCATTTGACATAGTTTTTATTTTACCGAATTACAATTTGGCACAATTTTTATAATTTCGAATTACTATTTAACATAATTTTCATTCCTCCGAATAAGCACATAACCTAGAATTCATTTAAACGAAGCGCCATATTTCATAATCCCCACGTCATCGAAACTGCATGTAACATAAATTTCACTCGTTCTGAAATGGCGCCCGGAATTCTGATTAGCTGAATAATACCGCGAAAATCGAATTAGCCAATAAGAATGCCGGACGCCATTTTAGAACTAGTGAAATTTATGTTACATGCAGTTTCGATGACATGGGGATTATGAAAGATGGCATTTCATTTAACTGAATTTTAGGTTATGTGCTTATTGGAAAGAATAAAAATTACGTCACATAGTGTTTCGGAAAAATAAAAATTATCTTAAATAATAATAATAATAATGATAATAATAATAAATCTTGACTCGATATTATGAAACTTATGTCAAATTATAATTCGGTAATAAAAAGCATGTGAAATGGTAATTCGGAAATATATAAATTGTGACAAGTGATAATTCGGAAAAATTAAAATTATGTGAAATTAAAATTCGGTGAGATAAAAAACGTGCCAAATGGTGATTCGGAAATATAAGAGTCATGACACACGGTAATTCGGAAAAATAAAAATTATGTCAACTGCTAGTTCGAAAAAATAAAAATTATTTCAAATTATAATTCGGTAAAAAAATCACGACAAGTGGTAATTCGGAAAAATGAAAATTAGCAGAAAAAGTAATTCGGAAAAATAAGAATTAGGTAAATTGACCATTAGGATAAACAAAAATTATAGCAAATTATTATTCGGTTAAATGATTTTAGGTAAAATAAATATTAGGGAAAATATAATTTGGGTAATAGTCATGCGCCTCATAACGAAACAATTAGCAACCCAGAATTTAATATTTTCTTTCATAATAATAAATTCTAATCATACTGAAAGACGGCTGTTTAAGCGACAATAATTTGTTTATAAATAGTTTATCTTTATTCCGAACCGAGTAGTTCACTCCATTCAAGTTTATCCTAAGATCATGAAACGACACGAGCTCGGTTTATTGCACTATTAATCAATGACAATCTTGCAAGTAGAGACCACCTACCTAACAATAACTAAGCATGCAACGAGTTGTTAATAAAAAATTCATAAAACATATCGTTACATCTTGATTAGTTGTGGGCCTCAGAGGCCCGAAAGCGAGTTTTAATCTTAATAATTTACAATAATTTACAATATCGACAATTGTATCAGTGCTTTTCTCAATTTTTCTCCAACAACCTTATCGATCATTATGGCAAGTGTTCAGTGTTCAATAATCATAATGTGTAGAGCCTAGTCCGACATGGCGCCATTGCTTCGGAAAGAATCACACAAGGATCACAAGATTGGTTCGACCTTCAGATTCAGACCCACGAGGCAGCTGGCGTCGATCGTACTCGTGTTCTCCATTGCGGTACCGCTCTTGATATTTATGATCGCGTTTCGTACCTCATTCGATCCGTACCCCTCCAATCGCAATGTACTTGCTGTATTCGTTTTGATAAATTTCAACTGCTTTACAATATTTTTTTCCTGAGTCTTTATTTTCTCTTGTCAACAACAAAAGAAACTGCACTGATAAAAATGTTTGTGACTTTACAATACTTTACAATACAAATTGTGATGCAAAATTGCAAGCACCGTATTGTGAAGTAATATTGCAATAAATTTATTGCAAAATTATATTAAGAGTATTGTAATTGACAAATGTATTTTTCTTCATATATAGTTTATACATTTGATGAATTGTTACTGAAGTAACTTGAATGAAAGAAATGTAAAATACCATTTGTCTAATATGCTGATTGTAACGAAATCTTGGTTAGTGAAGAAATCACTAAGAAATTACATTAATTACATACATTACCTAAAAACAATTCATCGTGTATGAAATTTCATCTCTAGAATGTATTTGTGGGTATTGTTCACCTATAAGACATACTTAATTCTTGATTTATGAATAATCAAACGCTAGGACCAGTGATTTTTAATTTTTAATAAGAATATAATGCGAACCATATATGCAGGAAACTTTCATTTTTCTCATAATTCGGTGTACAAAAGATGTATTGTAAAATAAATTACATTACGTTTTGTTTATAGAGTTTCAATACATTTTTTGTGAAATTACAACAAAATTTTTTAACAGTGTCGTTTTTAATTATTTGGGATTGTTGGAAAAAAGTTGATGACTGGGTTTCTTCGATATCAACTTAGAAAAATATCATAAGGAAAAGATTAATATTTTATGTTTTAACGATTTTATTTCAGATCCTTCTGAGCCTGAAGTTTTGATATTTTAAATTTGTATTTAAATGAATATTCTACTTTCTTTGGATGATTTTGATTCCCCAAGAATTTTAGATTTAAAACTCTAAAACTAAAAGCTTGAAATTTTCAGGATTTCAAACAAACAGCACGTAAATTTGGATATCCTAAATTTTAAGTATTCTCAAAGATAGGCATTTTGTATTCAAATCAAATTAAATTCTTGCATAAGAATTTAAAATTTGGATATTTATGTTTCGAATGCTTAAAAATTTCCCTCGAGACTTTAACGCTTTTATTTTACTGTATTCTCAGAAGAGGATTTACAGGGTATCTACTAACCGGGAAAACCAGGATATATCCGGAAATTAAGATAAGACCGGCAAATCCCGGGAATTAACCGGAAATACAAATTGAAACCGGAAATCAAATTTAAAGTTTTCGAAAGCATGACATTTTCTATTAATCGTTATAACAAGACAAATAAAGTAAAGGATTGTAATGAATATGATAAAAAAGAGTTTTCAGGGATTGTAACATCTAAAAAATGTTATAACAACTGAGGACAATGTTTAAGCTTTTGATAAATGATATTCTCTCAGAGATATAATTATTAAATATTATGAAATTCTTCTTCTTTGCGCAGACCTTTTTAATTTGAACCCTTTTATAATTTTTTGAATGTTTCAAAAATAATATTTTGAAATCTTTGTGAAATGATCTGCAATCTTTAGAAATCTTTAGAATTCTTTGAAATCTTTAAAAATCTTTTTGAAATGTTTTAAAATGTTTTGAAGTCTTTGAGAAATGATTCACAATCTTTTGGAACCCTTGTGAATTTCTTTGGTGTGTTTCAAATCTTCAAATTGTTTGAAACCTTTTAAGAACTTCGCGAAATCTTGAAAATCTTCTGAAATATTTTGAAATTTCCTGAAATTTTTGTGAAATCATTCAAATTTTTGTGAATGTTCATGAATCTTTGTGAAATCTTTGTGAGGTTTTTTGAAATTTGTTTAAATCTTTGTGAAATGATTTACAATTTTTTGAAATCTTCTCAAGCCGTTGAATTCCTTTGAAAGATTTGAAGTTTTTGCAAAATCTTCGAAATCATCTCCAAACTTTCAAAATCCTTGTAACCTTTTAGATTCTTTGGAATCTTAGTGAAATTTTGGAATTTTTGAAATCTTTCAGATATTTTTTCAATCCTTGCTGAATCTTTAAAACCTTTCTGAATTCATTGTTAAATCATTTAAATCTTTGTGAATTTTCATGAACCTTTGTGAAATCTTATGAAATCAAATCTTTGGAATCTTCTCAAACCTTTGTGAAATGATTTACAATGTTTTGAAATCTTTATAAATCTTTGTTAATTTCTTTGAAATGTCTGAAATCTCTGCGAAATCTTTGAAATCTTCATGAAATTTTGGAATCTTTGGAGTCTTGGAAATCTTTGCGAAATCTTGGAGATCTTTCAAAATCTTTTAAATTATATCTAAGAATTATTTACCAATCTTAAAAAACTTCTGAAATCTTTTGAAATCTTTGTGAAATGATTCAAAATCTTTTCAAATCTTTGTGAATTTCTTTGAAATGCTAGGACCAAAAAAATTTAGAATTCCGTCCAAGAATTATTCACCAATAAGAATACCAAAATAATTGACCAAAGATACGTTTATAAAAAAAAACAACTGTCATATTGAACAAATCTGTAAAGATAATTAAAACATCGAAATTGTCTTATATTCGTTTGTAAGTTTAAGACATCATAAATTACAAAAATATTATTTTGTTTATATATAATAAGATATCGCAATGCATAAAATTAAATAATATAAATTAAAAATCTTGATCAATTTCGAATGTCTTGACGTATTTTCTTCTCAATCCTTGTACGCTCTTGTAAACAAATTGAAGAAAGTGGTGAATAGAAATTAGTTTTGAATTTTTCAATTTCTTATTTAGGACCGTTGGGAACCGTTGGAAAGCTTGAATATTTCTTGCAAAAATATTTTTATATAAAAATCAGAAATTTCATGATAAACCTAGATAAGTTTTGCTAAGCCACGATTTTTTACATTCAATAACTAATGAACTCTTTACGCTTAGGTCCAATTATAATTCAAGAAATTCAACTAGTTTCACTCACCTTTAAATTTCAAAAATTATTTTTAATTAAAAATTTGAAAAGTTTATGCACTTTCAGGAACAATAAAATCGTTCAAATCTGTTTCATGCCAAGAGCAAAATGTTAAGTTTAATATCTTGTTTGATACCAATTTCAGGTACCCTCGATCTGAAGTCTTCCAATCATAAATATTATATTTCATACCTTTCTTATAATGAAACGATACATAGTTTATCGATCTCGGATAAGATAACTTACAACATAATAATCGAAATAAAAAATATTTGATTAATCTGAAAAAATTCTCTCTTCAAAGGAGATAATTTTTTCAAAATTGTATTAGCTCTGATACAAGATGATCAATTAGATGATTATGTTTTTTATGATTTAAATTTCATGCTTCTATTTTTTTGGATTATTTCAAATCAGAAGTTCACAAGCTTTAAATTAATAATTAGGCACTGACTAGTGTTACGGATTTTTCCGTAAGAATAACCCGGTTGATATTATTTTATTGACCAGGGTAATTAGGGTAATTATTAGGGTAATTATTACAGAAAATTCCGTAACATTAGCCCTGAACGAGCTGGAAAGGGGTCAGTCTTACGGAAAATTCCGTAACAGTAGACAGTTCGTATAATTATTAATTTCAAACTAAAACTATGAGTTTGCATCGTGTCCAATCAGATAGTTCTTGATTAATTATAATTGACAACTTCCTAATATTTGATGTTTACACCTCTATTCTTACAGATTCAATCACTTCAAGTTAAAAGCTTCTTGGATTCTTTTAAATAAAAACCATTGAAATTCAGTTGATTTTTGAATGAAAACAATTTGAATTAAAAATGTTGTGTCAAAATTTCTGTATTTTTTCGGGAATAATCAGCAACTCTTACTGATTTTTAGGATGCCAAGTACACTTAGGAAAATTTTCCCAAAATAAAACAAATCTCAAATAAGTGAATTTTAGTTTTAAACTTCTATTGCAAAAACGGTGCGTTGACCCAAGGAAGTTTAAATTCGCTTTTTTAATCAGATCTCACTTCCGCATCTTCTTGGAAACCATTCCTTGATAAAGAGATAAAAACGACTTCATTGAAGAGACCGGAACTAAAAATATATCACAACCGATAATTTATATTCGCAGTAAATAAAGTGAAACTTTACTTTATTATCTTATTCCAAACAAAATGATACCAAAGTCATCATTTTAATTTCATCTCGACATCCAGCTTATTTTTAAAAAATCTTTCACTGTGAGTAAAACAGTTTTTTTCTCCAATCTCATTTCTGTGATGCCCCACAATCATTTTGAGACCATAAGGAAAAAATTCGTAGGGAGATTTTTGAATAAAATTGATTTTTTTAATTTTTTTGGAGGTTACTATGTATATCTTGATGGAAATAGCTCCAGTTCGAGCTTCTTTGGCTTAAAGTCTGTGATTTGGCAACCAAAAAAAGACTCTAAATGTTTAATACCTTTGGACCCCTTGAACTTATTAAAATGATTTGAAATAGGTGCGAAAAATCCGTTTTGATCAGTTTCTTGGAAATTTCTCCTTTTCAGAGCCTCTATTGTCTAAAGCAGTCCAAATAAAAATTTAAGTGTGTAAAATTTCCCCTTAAATTAAAAAAAATTGATAGTTCTATCTTTTATAGTTTGGGAGATATAATCTTCAGAACGTATTTTTGAGTGAAAAATTTATCTGGAAATTTTGTTGATTTAAGGTTTTGTAAATTACCTCATTTTCTGTGCATCGTAGATGAAAATTGTACGTCTATAAGTTGAAGTGCACTTAATTTCCACCAAATCTAAAAAGAAAGGTTGTTCTATCTCGCATAATTCCGAATTTACAGCGTCCTGAAAAAAAAAATATTTTTTATGAAATTTTGTGTGACATTGAGTTTTTTTCGAAATAACTTGCTTCTGGTGCTCTTCATGTAAATGATTGTTTTTGTGATAATAAAAATACGTGCAATTCCCTGTGAAACTAAAAGAAATCAATTTCAATTTTAATCAATCATTATCGATATTTCTTTGATTAATATTGTGAAAATTTCACCACATTGACACGTACAGTCCATAGATATGCCATAATTAAGAACGCACGATGAAATTCGTTATGAAACTTATAAATTGTGCTCCGGATAGACGAAAAAAATTCCACGACAAACAAGTTATTTTGGGAAAACTCAATGCCTGACAAAATTTACTAAAAAATGTTTTTTTTCAGGATGCTGTAACTTTAGACTTATGAGAGATAGAACATGTTTCTTCAGATTTACTGTGAATTAAGTGTAGTCCGACTTATATAAGTGAAATTTTCATCTACGATGCACAGTGAATGATTCAATTCACAAAAACTAAGATTGAAAAAATTTTTAGTCGAATTTTTCGCTAAAAAATACGTATTGAATGTCATACATCCCAAGTTATAAGAGATGAAACATTCTTTCTTTTAAAGAAGATCTAGAGGTTTTTACAGTAATGGTCCTTAAATATTATTATATGATGACTAAGAGATCCCTCAGCAATTATTCATAATGCTTCGGCAACGCTTTAGATGCCCTTCTCAAATGTTAAAACGAGAATTTACAACCTATAAGACAAATGTATGTATATGTTTAACAGGAGAGTATTATAAGTTAGGTAGTATAAGACCAGTGTTATTACGAATTGTCTTAAAAATGTTAAGAACGGAGACATGCCTATGCAAGTTGTTTAGAACGGAGCACGAGTATAGTGACTATTAGATTTCACAATGTTGAAATTGATATTCAGTTAAAATTATATATTGTGTTGTGAAAACAAGATGAGATTGGTTGGTACTTACCACTATCATCACTATACTCGTGCTCCGTTCTGAATAACTTACATAGGTATGTCTCCGTTCTTAGCATTTTAAACATCATTCATTATAACATTGCTTTTATACCACTATTTCATAATATTCTCCTGGTAAACATATACATACATTCGTCTTATGTGCTGTGAATTCCCATTTTCACATTTGAGATGGGCATCCGACACGTTGCCGAAACGTTATGAACGATTACTGAAGGATCTCTCAGTCATCACATAATAAATTCGACCAGTACACTCAAATTATTACTCCGGCTACTTGAGACATAGGATGCTCTGAAAAGTAAAAATTAAAAAAAAAATTGATTAAGTCTGACTTCATGCACCTGTATCGAATAATTTTAATATGATCAAGGTGTCCAAATGTATCCAACACTTAGAGCCTTTTTTGCATGTCAAAACGCAGACTGCAAGTTAAAGAAACTCCAGTCTGGAATTATTTCCATGAGGATATACATAATAGCCTTCCGCAAGGAAATCAAAAACCAAGTTTACTCAA
This sequence comes from Melikaiella ostensackeni, assembly GCA_032362435.1. Classification (NCBI taxonomy): domain Eukaryota; kingdom Metazoa; phylum Arthropoda; class Insecta; order Hymenoptera; family Cynipidae; genus Melikaiella; species Melikaiella ostensackeni. Next base: position 32,463,445 of record JAUMHM010000031.1, on the reverse strand, counting down.
AAATCCCCCCAGTGATTTCTTTCTTTTCGATCTCAAAATGATCGTGGAGTATCACAGAAATGAGATTATAAAAAACGAGAGGTGAGAGCCCTTTTGGGTTTCAGTCCGTCGAGACTGTGACTGACAAACGACAAAAAATATTTGCACGGCTATAAAGTTATATCCAAATCGTTAAAAAATAAACGTAAAATGGTTTACGCACCGAACGCAGTGCCTTGAGTGCCATTTACTATGGCTTTAAATGCGTAGTAAAACGTATAGAGAAATGTGCAATCTAGTTTCAGATTAACGTCATGTATGCCTCGTATTTAATGAGACACTTGACGTACAACACTATAAGCGTTGACGAGTGGCATTAGAAATTGCGCTAAGTACCTTGTTTCATACAACCAGTTATTAAAATTCCCTTTTACGTCTAAGTCTATCTCTATACAAAAGTACCAATGCTAAATTACGACAGTCATTGTGATGTACTTACAAGGGAACATCCTCCCAATAAATCCTTATAGTCTTCACTCATTTTCTCCATGATTCATAACTGTGTTTGGTACATCTACATTCTACGTCTTCAAATTGAATCTTCACCAGAGACAAATGTCAACGTTATTAACATACCGTCTGAGTTGAGTCCTAATTTACATTTTATAGGAATCCATTTATTTTACGATGAAAGTGTTAATTCTGAAGGACACGAGACTTAGTTCCTAGAACGCATTTGCTACCAATTTAAGATTTAAATGCATATGTGATATCAATTTTTTGTGATACTAGATTCGTTTGATAAGTGTGGTAAAAGCGCAAGTAAAATTTTTTGTTGTTGAAAAGTTTGCCTTTATTTCTCAACATAGTGCTCTTTGAGGGCTACACACTTAGCCTAACGAAATTCCAATTTTGTCATCCCTTCAGAATCGAGTGATGCTATTAGTTTTTCGTAACTCGCATTTTTAACCAAATAATGTATTTCCTTTACGACCAGACTAGAAGTTCTAGATAGAGCCTTGCTAAAACAGCGTTACAGAACTAGCCATGCCCTCTCTATTTTTCCCAATCAGCGCCCGATCACAAATAGGGAAAACTAGTCGTGGCTCTTCCAAATTTTGATCGAAATTTCTACATGGATGGAAAATGGCAATCGCTGCTACCTGCAAGTGACACCTGGTCACCACGATGTTTCGCCCACGCGACTCTGCGTCACTTGCCGTTCTCTCAAAAGCGCGACAGCAAACTGCTCGGCATTTCTGCGTGGACTGAGTCGATTCAAGAACGAACTTTGCGAGATCAGCATAATGCTGTTCAACCTACGCATTTTACCGAGCCCAACTATGTACGCATAACTGACCAGGTGTGTCTGGGATTTCATGAACTTTTTATTGCTATTCGTCAATAATATCCCTCTCCGCTTTCGAGTAACTAGATTCCAATCAAAATATTCATCTCAGAGATCAAAAATGATACTCGCAGATTATAAATCCTCTGAGAGTATTTTCCAATCTTTATGGTTGGATATTTTCAATTTAAATTCTGATTCCAGACTTGGATGATTTGAATTTGAAATTGAAATTGATTTTTATTTGGATTGATCGAAGTGAAAAGAATTCTTGAATTGGGTGTCTACAGTTTGAAAATTGATGGGTAAGGACAGTATTTTTCGACATTGAAAATGTCTGGATTATGCACTGAAAAACTGATTATTATGCAAAATCTTGCTACGAAAAATCGAATTATGCGTTGTGAAGATGAAAGAAATTTTAAGGCGTAAGATACACTTTTCAACTACAGATAATACAAAATAATCATTATTAACAAGGAGAGGAATACATGTAAACGATAGTGGATTAAAAATGCTGAAACTAATCGAATCAGTTGAGCTAAGCAAAAAAAAAGTTGTAGTTCGGAGCAAGAAAGGAGAAAAAAAAATGTTAATGTCTTCTGTTCGGTTTTTTAATTTAAAAATATGTGCTTGAAGTTCTGGACGTTCAAATGAACGACATTTTTTACTAATGATTTTGTAAACTAGGGACAGTACTAAAATATTAATTCATTTATATTGCAAACAATAAATTGCAAAAGAAACTTATAATGCATTACTTTAAATTGTAGTTGGGATAATATTTGTAAGTTAAATGAAACTGAGAAAAAATATTTCGTTTATTCGAACATTTAGAACTTCAGGTACATTTAGGAATCCATGAAATTTTACCTGTCATCTAAAAAATAATATCAAACTATTTTAGGCCACAGTTTTTAGTAATAAAAGTTATAGAATTAAAAATTTCGGTGAATCTTTCTTAGTAAAAAATGTATTATTTACTCGAATGTTTCGTAAAGTGTAAATACCACTTTCCAGCAAAACTGTACGAGATATAAAAAAAATTTTGAGAGCAAAATTGTTTATCTCGACATCTAAAAATTTGATGGAAACTATTTTTTTTATGAGACGCACATTTTTTGTTTTAATCGTGAAAAGTCTTTCACAGAAAAACTATACGAGATACGAAAAGAATTATGGAAAACAAAATTGTTCACCTCAAGAAGACCTACAAATTTCCAGAAACTATTTTTTGTTGAGACACATAGTTCTTTTTTCAATGGCGAAAAATGTTATTAGAAATAAGAAAATCCAATTTCCGGTCAAACTATGCAAAATACGAAAAAATGTTGAACTGAAAAATTGTTTATCTTAAACAAAATTTACAAATTTTCTTCAGACCATTTTTTGATAGAACGCATTGTTTTTGTTTCAATCGTGAAAAATAACATTAAAAATAGAAAAATTAAATTTTTGGAAAAAACAGCACAATATACAACAAAATGTTAATTAATAAAATTTTTGACCTAAGAATGGTCTAAAAATTTATTATTGACCATTTTTTTCATAAGACGGGTAGTTTTCGTTTTAATCGTAATAAAATGCTATTAAAAATAAGAAATTGAAATTAATAGAAGAATGGCACAAGATACAATAAATTGTTTAACGGCATTTAAAATTTTTTATCAAGATCGAGATGAAATCTATTATCTTATGAACCCTTGCATGCACCAAAAACAGAATAAAAAAAGGCTCACAATTCAAAAATAGACTTCCAACTATCTCCTTTTCGGCTGATTAGAGACAAACTTATAACAAATCCAATTAAAAATTTGAAAATATAAAAATAAATTCACTAATCTAATCTGTTAAATAATAAAGATAATTAATTTAAAAAATCAAGGACTTGAATTAATATAGCATAAATTTATTATAATAGATCTTAACATCACATAGAAAATTTCGCGTTTTGGACATACTTCAATCGAGTGCAAATCGCGGGACACGTGATGAGAATGTATTCGTTAAAGCCGAAGAAGCTTTAACAAAAGAGAATCCACAATCACCAAATTATAGTTGTCAATGGCTTAATTTCTAATTTTAAAAGGTTTCTGCCCAAATATGGGGTGAATACATAACTGAGCAGGAAGCGCCGAGATACGACAGACACGCGCCCTAGGCACGCTCAAACCTCTTACCGTAGCGAGTTGCGCGCGCAGCGCGCGATGGGAATGTGCCCGCACAGCAAGCAAAATTTTTTTAGTGAGTTAATAAGACAGAAAAAAATACTTTCGAGAAAACACTAAAGAAATACGGATCCAGTTGCGTGTTCGACATTTCGTCATCGGTACGGGAAGCAAGAAACGAAAATAGAAAAAAAGAAGGGAAAGAATGAGAGAATGTGTAAGGTGAAACATAGGGATCGAGGGGCTGGGGAACAAAACGATGGAAAGATGAGCGCGAGTTGAGCATTGCTGAGAGACTAATTGACGGGAAGGCAGGAAGAAAAGAAGCAATAAAAAAAGAAGTGAGATGAAAATGGAAAGGGGCTGACGAGCGAGGCAACCCCGTAAATATCGTGACACGCGTTGAAATTAATGGGCGGCGGAAGAGACTCAGAAAGTGAATAAATTGAGATCCACTCAGTGACGCAACCCTGTGACCGGGACAAGTGATCAATTTTATTGATTTCTAAAGAACAAGATCCGTTTCTTCCTCAATTACTCCCGATGAAATCTAATCACTATTTCGGCTCAACGAAACATTATTCTTTTATAAATTTCTTTTTGAATGACTAATAGGGGATCAGAATGTCGGTCTCTGAATTGTGCATTTATTTTATCTCTTGAAGATCGAAATGAAGTCTACTTTTTTATGAAAATTTTTGATGTATTGAAAAAGAAACATCCAAAAAGTTCACAAATCGAAACTAGACTTCGAGACTATTTGCTTTCCTGGCTCATTAGAGACAAATGTACAATAAATGTACTAAAAAAAAAAGAAAAAAAAAGGGGGGAGAAAAAGGAAAGAGTCAACCAAAACTAACCTCATACTCTTTATTTTTTCCTCATTTTTATACCACTGGAGACCAACATGTTTCGAAGCCAATTCAGACTTCCTCATCAGAGGTAATTTCTAGGATAGCTACAATAATGAATAACGAAACGTATATTAATTGTGTATATGTGCATGGCAGCTATTTTTAACCAAATTCAAATAGATTTATTAAATTTTTTGATATTCTCATTTAAAATTCCTTTGTTATCTTTTCTTGTTGAAGTCCAAACATATTTTCGTGTTAATATGAAACATCTTCTTTGGAAAAACATTATGAAACTTGCATTCTATCAATAATTCCTTCTGTAATGCATCCTATCTGAGTTTTTTGTAATTAAATAAATTCATTCAAAACTCCTATACTGGACTTTCGGTAATATCTATCATAAAATTACAAAAATGAAAACTATTATTAATTACACGGAGAATTATATTTTAAAAAACATGAAAATTAGTAGATAAAATAATTTTTCATATAACTTCTTCTGTATGAAATCCAAAAAATTGTAATCCAAAGTTTGGCAAACACTTTATCACAACATTAATTGAACAAAAATTTTAATTACTTTTCGAAAATGTTTGTAAATTTTGTTGATTGTTCTATTTTCAAGAAGAAGAAGAAAATCAACAAAATTTACAAACATTTATTCGAAACAACTTCGAGTGGAAATAGAATTTTATAGGATGTCAAAATGACGTATATACTAATAAACTGTCACATTGACACAATAATATAATAATTTTTATGTATATCTATAATAATAAACATAATGTAAAGAAACTGAATTAATGAATTTGAAGATTCTTATAGTTAAAAATTATAATATGAGCCAATTCGAATACCTTCCGCTTCATTAATTTCAAAAAGAAGTATTAAATATTTCTATTTGCTTTAAAACTCAAATTTTTCTAATTTTTACAGAAAGGGTAATATGAATTTGATTTTTGTTTTGTTTATTTTTCTCTGGTATTCCATTACATGTTAAAACAATAAATATTGTTTTCTGGTCTGACTTTCTATTGAATTTTAATAGCGAATACTTCCTCCTGTCAAACAAATCATTATTTAACTTCTGTAAAGAAATGAGAATATACTTATAGAATAATAACTATGTAAATGAAAATGTAAATTGCAAATCAGAAACAGTTATCAACAATTCAACATGGTAAGCAATGTGCTTCCGTTCTGAGAACAATACTTATTGTTAGTCCAACTGAACTAGAACATTTAATGGCATAACGCGTGCTAAGGAAATAACTCAGCACTTTCATATTGCATTATTACACTCATAAATGGGATGTCATACAAAACAATTCACAACTTCGCCTTTCAGTTTAATTTGGTCGTAAATTAGTTTTCAGTATAAGAAATGGGGCTCAACAAAATTCCTGCTGTATAAAAAAGTTACAAACATTAACATTCATTTTCAAATTCGTGATATTTTTGCATCTTGATGTATTTTACGTGTTTCATATTGCATTATGACATTTACGAATGGGATATCATACGAAGCAATTCACAACTTCGCCTTCCAGTTTAATTTGATCGTAAATTAGTTTTTAGTAGAAGAAATAATGTTTGACAAATTTCCTATTGTATAAAAAAGTTACAAACAAGGATACTTATTTCCAAATTCGTAATTTTTTTACATTTTGATGCATGTATTTTACATGTTTCATGTGGCATTATTACAATTTTGAATTGGCTACCATACAAAACAATTCACAACTTTGCCTTTCACTTTAATTTGATCGTAAATTACTTTTTAGTACAAGAAATAGTTTGAAAAATTTTCTATTGTATAAAAAAGTTACAAACAAGGATACTTATTGTCAAATTCGTAATATTTTTACATTTTGTTGTATGTATTTTATATGTTGCATATTGCATTATTACACTTATGAATGGAGTATCATACAAAACAATTCACAACTTCGCCTTTCAGTTTAATTTGATCATAAATTAGTTTTTAGTACGAGAAATAATGTTCGACAAAATTCCTATTGTATGAAAAAGTTACAAACATGAACAGCCATTTTCAAATTCATGATATTTTTGTTTATTGATGTATGTATTTTACATGTTTCATATTGCATTATGACATTTATGAATGGGATATCATACGAAGCAATTCACAACTTCGCCTCCCAGTTTAATTTGATCGTAAATTAGTTTTTAGTAGAAGAAATAATGTCTGACAAATTTCCTATTGTATAAAAAAGTTACGAACAGGGATACTTATTTCCAAATTCGTAATATTTTTACATTTTGATGTATGTATTTTATATGTTTCATATTGCATTATTACACTTATGAATGGGATATCATACAAAACAATTCAAAACTTCGCCTTTCAGTTCAATTTGATCATAAATTAGTTTTCAGTATAAGAAATTATATTTGACAAAATTCCTATTGTAAAAAAAACTTACAAACGTGAATACTTATTTTCTAATTCGTAATATTTTTACATTTTGGTGTATATATTTTACATGTTTCACATTGCATTAATACACTTATAAAAGGTACGAGTATATTATACAAAACAATTCACAACTTCGCATTTCAGTTTAATTTGATCGTAAATTACTTTTAGTGTAAGGAATAATGTCTAACAAACTTCCTATTGTATAAAAAAAGTTACAAACAAGGATACTTATTTTCAAATTCGTAATATTTTTACATTTTGATGTATATATTTTACATGTTTCATATTGAATTAATACACTTATAATGGGATATCATGAAAAACAATTCACAACTTCGCATTTCAGTTTAATTTGATCGTAAATTACTTTTAGTGTAAGGAACAATGTCTAAGGAACTTCCTGCTGTATAAAAAAAGTTATGAACAAGGATACTTATTTTCGAATTCGGAATATTTTTACATTTTGATGTATATATTTTATATGTTCCATATTGCATTATTACACTTATAAATGGGATTTCATAAAAAAGTTACAAACATGAATAGTCATTTTCAAATTCGTAATTTTTTTACATCTTGATTTATGTATTTTACATGTTTCATATTACATTATTACACTTATGAATGGGATATCATACAAAACAATTCATAGCTTTGCCTTTCAGCTCAATTTGATCGTAAATTTGTTTTAAGTATAAGAAGTAATGTTTATAAAAATTCCTATTTTTTGAAAAAAAGGTACAAACATGGATAGTTATTTTCAAATTCGTAATATTTTTACATTTTGAGTTCCAAAGAACCTATTCATTCACTATTTTTCAAAAGTCTAAAATCTACAAGATTAGGGTGGCTATTGATCGGAAAAACCGGGAATTTTGAAGCACCGGGGAAAAACTGAGAAATAGTCGGGAATTTTTTTGGAGTATGCTGACTAAGGCTCGACCAGTTCTTGACAAGAACTTGTCGGTCCTTTCATCCTAATCAAGACCCAAATAAGGTCTGACTAAAATACAAGATTGGGGCCCATCTAGACTTACATAGGTTTTCTAGTCATAAAAAATGGAAAACCTTCACATGGCAATAAAGGGCCCTGACTAGAACTTACTAGTACAGTTGTTATGACTTTAGCCTTATTGCATAAAGTATAGTGCATTAACCTCATAAGTTGCAGGGGTACGAAATCTATCTTCAATAAAGTCATCCCAAAACGGAGTGGTACTCTGACATACTCTGAAACCTCTTGGGACCTCGCTTGGGATTATTCGGTCTAAGTCTAAACTTATCATTAGTCGACATTTACTATGGGTTGTGTGGGATAAATCGGAGGGTTTAAGAATTCAAGCATCCTGGCTTCATTTCTTCTATTTTGTGTCGCCTTTCAAAAATAGAAGCTTTGCTAACTATCTTGTGTTTGTATGTTTTCTTAAGAAGTAGTGATACATTACATGACACCTAAGAAATCCAGCAGTAATAATATATCAAATAGTGATGCACAGCAAGACAAGAATTTATTGGTTCTTGAATTTTATCGCTCGATATTAAAGTTTTAACAAAATTAATTTTGAATTGGACTTTTCTGCAAAAAATTTTGATGATTCGGTATTGTCTTTACATGCACAAAATATAGATTCCTTTCTTAATGTATTTAATAGTATGCATCCACGAGTACAGTTGACTGTTGAAATTGAAACAAAAGGTAGATTGAATTTTCTTGATTTGACCTTAATAAGAACTGATGAAAATCATATTATTACTGATTAGTACAGAAAAACTATTTGATTAGGAAGGACACTGAATTTTAATTATAATCATTCCATTCAGAACCTAATAGGAGTTGTAAAGAATTTAATTGACAGAGCTCTTAAATTATCTCATCCAAAATTCCATGAAAAGAATATTGAATTATGCAAAGATATACTTTTTTTCAACTATTATCTTATTACTTTTATTGACAAGCATATGCATAACGGAATTATTCAAATGAAGAGTACAGGCAATAATCAGAACAAAAACAATGTAGATTGCAATAGATTCAATACGGTTGTCCTACCTTATTTTGGAAAAATCTCATGTATCTTGAAATCAATGTTAGGAAAACTAGACTTACATACGATATATATAGTTCCTTCCAAAAGCAACTTGATTGTAAAATTAGGTAATTACGAATATGAAAAGCCGGAAAAACAATGTGTAATTTACAAAATTTAAATGTAGACAATGTGATGCTGTTTATATAGGGCAAACAAGAAGGTTACTGAGAACACGAAAAAATGAACATCAAAATAGTTTTCATAGAAGTGCAAGATATTACTTGTCCTTTCAAAACATAAACTTAAACATGGGCATGAGTTTAATTGGTATAATGTTGAAATTTTGTATTATAAGAGAAATCAAAAAAAGAGAGTTCATGGAAATGATATTTATGAAAAGAGAAGGTAACAAAGCTATTAATTTAAAAAGAGATCTTGCGAGATACAACAG
>JAUMHM010000031.1:32442815-32454069 GCA_032362435.1 Melikaiella ostensackeni | reverse complement strand
TCAGAAAACTGGAAATTTCTGCTATTAAAACTAGTTTAATTAAGGTTGTACGTTTACTTAATTAACAGCATTTATAAGTACACGTTAGTACCGTCCACTTACTAAGTGACCTATAAAAAATGAGCTTTGACTTTGAAAGTTGATAGTGCCGTTCAGAATTGAGATGAAAATATTTTAAACAAACTGTTGGAAAGCTGATCAAATTCTGCGTCAAATGAACTCCAGTCAAAGTATTTTGGCTTTGCGGGTATTGAATTAGGATGTGAGAAGGACAAAAATAAAATTCAATTTTTTAAGGAATTTCGTACTTCATATTTAACTCTTGGCAAGAGCTAGAAAAATAAAATTATTAATTCTATATTTCACAAAAAGTGATCCCTAGGATTTCGCTTCTTATTTGAGCCATTAAACATTGAAAAATATTAAAAGGTTCATGAAATAATAACTATTTTGTGCGAGCCTTTTGAATTTAAAATACTTTACCGCAATGTGTTTCGATGTGACTGTACCCGTATACTGTAATGTATTTTAAATTTGAAAGACTCGCACAAAAAAGTTATTCTTTCACGAACCCGTTAATATTTTCAGATGTTTAATGGCTAAAGTGAAAACCAGAATCCTAAAAACAGCTTTCGGAAATCATAAAAATCAATTAATCCATTTTCCTAGCTCCTGGCAACAGTTGAAGCTGACGAACAAAATTTCTTAAAAGTCAGAATTTTATTTTTTTCATTCTCATGTGCTAATTCAATACCCACTAAACCAAAATACTTAAACTAGGACGCACTTAACACATAATTTAATAAGTTTTCCATTGGGTTTTTTAAAAATATTTTTATCTCCATTCGGGAAGGTGCTATCACCTTTCAAAGTCAAGGCTCATTTCTAACAAGTCACTTAGTGGACCGATACTATCCGACGGTAGGGTATGTTCGTACCCAAAGTTCATAAAATTTTAGTAAGATATTTTTTGTTGGGGGGGGGGGGGGATTGAAAATTTAAGAAAAACACCTTACATAATTTGTGGATGACCACTAAAATGCTATAAGGTGAACATTGACATTCGATATATGCATCAAATGTCAATGTTCACTTGTCAATTATAATTTTGATACCAAATCTGGATTATTTTAATCAACTGAGTATCGATCTGTTGCAAATAATTTTGATCCAACTTCATTGAAAAAAATGCTTGGATCCAAAGAAATGCATTTCTTTGTTTTCATTTCTTTGAGCCAAGGAAATTGGTTGCTTCATTGTCATGAATATTGTCTTAAGGCAACACATTTGTGTATTGATTCAAAGTAATTATCTCCTTGGGTGCTATTTCTTTGAAACAAAGAAATATTTCTTGTCCTACAAGGATGTGAGATTATTTTTGCTCCCAAAGAAATATTTCTTACGTTCAATGATTTTGAGACTTTGAATTGAAAAATAATTTATTTGAAATAACTTATTCATCCTAGCCTAAAGTAAATATTTTGGTTCCTTTGAATTAAACAAATATTGACATAAAAAAGTAATATTAATTAAGTGGAGGATATATTTCTTTCATGTAAGGAGTAAATATTGTTATTCCAGAAGTACATGCCATTAGTTAGATTAAGTAATTTGTTCACTTAATTATTAATTTGTTTACTTGAAGGAAGTGTTTCTTCTGATAAATAGAATAAAGTAATTCATGTTAAAAAAAGTTTTCTTCAAGTGAAGAAATATATTTTTGATTTGTATCGAATAGTTCAAACAAAATGGGACATTTTAATTTTTGTACTTCAACTATTAAAATTTTTTGAAGAATGAAGGCATTTTTCAAGTTAAGTAAATCGTTCTTCAAGTCAATTAATATTTTATCAACTCTGTTACTTATTAGTCAAGATCAAGATTCAGTTAGTGGCTAATCCCAGTGAAGGCATTTATTTTCTGATGTTTGTAGCTGACGCGTTCCGATACAGATCTGTATCCTCATCAAATCATTTTTCTTAACAAGAGATTGTTGAAGCTAAAAAAGACGATATTTTTTAAATATCATTGTACATGTAGTATTATTTATAAGCTGAAAAAGAACCAACGAAATCTAGTACTAAAAGCGGAAAAATATTTATTTACCTTATTGGAGAAATTGAAGATAGTTGAACATAATTAAAATAATGTTTCATAAACAACATAAGAGTTGATTTGTATTAAAAGCTATAATAATGCTCATTTGAGAATAGCATACAAAGGTCAGACCAAATGCATAACCTCCAGATAAACTATGGATTCGAAATTTGAAGCCATTTTTTCGGAAATATTTATAATTGGATAAACATTATTGAGTAAAACATTGTGGAAAATTGTTAGAAATCACAGGAAATATCCTGGATTATTTCAAAAACTAAAAAGTTATATTTTTAAACAATAGTTAAAGACAGACATATGCCTCTTATGGGTTAGACGTTATAACAGCTTTTGAGGTTAAGTTAAGATGTCATGTGATATTCTTACCCAGAAAAATTGACTATTTTAAAATTTTTATATGAGAAAGGAAACTGTGGTATTGGTATAATACTTAAATTTTGAATATCAGTTCTGTAATTTATTGCATTTTTTTCCTTTTTATGTAAATCATTTCTGAAGTTAATCTTTTATTATCGTTTGGCTCTATATTTTACATTTTAACATTATTAATATTGAAAAAAAGAATTATGAAAATTTTAACAGACATGCTTTGCTAAAGCTGTCTTATCTTTGTTTTTTTCATGTTCTTTAATTCTAACTCCTAAGTGTCTGAAGGATTGTCCAATGTATATCATCTTACCATTTAAACATGATATTCTATAAATGATATTTACGTTACAAAATTTATCAATTAAATCTTTAACATTTCGAAAGAGAAATTTATTAAAAGTATTATCAACAGAGAAAACAATTTGAATGTTGCACTTTCTGTTGAAAATTCTAAAAAGAACTTCGTCAAAACCACTAATATATGGCATTACAATAATTTTCTTTGGATTTGTAAGATCTGTAATTTGTTTGCTTGTATTTTTTAAATCTGTAATAGTCTCATAACGTTCAGCTATTTTCAATTTTAACAAATCTACAGGATATCCATTTTTTAATAAGGTATTTTTTACAATGTTTAAATTTTCATTGTGAAATCTAGTATCTGATGATTTTATCGCTCTGTCAACTAGACCAAGAATGACACCTTTATTATAAATTGGATGATGAGAAGCGAAATCAAGAAAACGTCCTGATCATACAAGTTTCCTATACCAATTAGTTATAATTTTGTTATTTCCTATTGTGAGTGCTAAATCTAGGAAATTAATTTTATTTTCCTTTGCTAATTCAATAGTGAATTTTAATTTTTCAATTGCTGAGTTAAATTTTTGAAGAATATCATTCACTTTATTTTTTGGAAGGCAAATTAATGTATCGTCTATATATCTATAATAAAAGATAATTTAATAGTCTAAATTATTAAAAATTTTATTTTCAATATTTTCCATAACAATATTGGCGGATGCTGCTGAAATTGGTGACCCCATCGGAAGTCCAAACATTTGTTTTTAAAAAACATTATTGAATTTGCAAGAAGAACATTCCAAGCACAAACAGAGAACTGCATGAAAGTCCTTTTTACTTAAAAAAGTATATTCTTTTAGTTCTTTCGATTTTTTATTAATAGAGTTAAGAATTAATTTCCAAGATATATTAGTGTACATTGAAACAATGTCAAGTGATACAATTGTGTGGTCATCAGGAATGTTAACTGTACCAATTTTTTGTTTAGAATCCCAGCTGCGTGGTAATCAGTTTTACCTACTATTTTTTGTAAAGATTTAGCTAAACTTACTTATCTATTACTAACTTATTTATTTATTCTGAACAGTATGCCGCACCTTAGAATTACATAAATATTAATTCCTATGAAAAAACGTTCGTTTGTTACGAAGAGATATTTATTTTACCTTAAAGTAAGCTCACCTGAATCAACGAATCATATATTGAATTCGAAAAAACTTTTATTCATTCCGAGTTATATTTATTTGTATCTAATAATCATCTTCAAAAATAGTACTTCTTCACATTAAGGAACTTACCAATCACATCAAATACTTATTTTTTACAGTCAATAACAAATCTATTTCGGTCAACGGATATTTCGTAGTGTAAAATGAATATGTCTTTGCCTTAATCATTTCGTTTCTTAGCTACAACAAAAAATTGTTCTTTGAACTGAAGAAATCTATCTTCAGCCACACTCTTCTACACATTTTATTGAATCAAAGAAATTTTATTTCATTCAAACACCTTTTTTCTTAGTGTTTTACATTCCTCTTCGATTCTTATTGCGTTAAAATTCAAGTATTTTTAGAAGCAGTTTACACTATCTTGACACTTTACGACCTACTCGAAAAATGTGGACAACTGGACAGGAAGTTTCTCCTTTGATATTTTTCCAAGATTTTAACAAAGCTGTATTTTTTTCTTCGTGACACGTTGAAACTTTGAAAAACGGTCTTCCATTAAAAAATTGATTTATGTGTAGAAGTCCAGGAAGCAGTACGAATTTATAGAAAGAAAAACAGTCATTTTGCAAGATTTCTCTTGTCCGGAAGAAACGAAACTCTAGTCTCTGAGGAAAAATCTCTCCTGGTAGAGGGCCATTCAAAAATTTTTCGAAATGCTTGAAAAAATGAAAATGAGTGATTTCTATTTTACAAGTTAAATATCTGCTTAGAGACCCAATATGAAAATCCAACTATTTTTCATTGAAAGTTAATTCTTTTTGTTTGTAAAGTCCACCATTATATTTTTGGTTCAGAATTTACATCTTTTCGTCGAAAATTGATTTTTTTAGGTGAAAATTCAACTATTCTATTTTTAATTGAAAATTTATCGCTTTCAGTTGAAAATAAAGTTATTAAATTTTTCATTGAGAATTTATCTTTTTTGGTTAAAAATTCAACTGTTCCTGGTTGAAAGTTGGATTACTTTGCTGAACATTCATTTTATTGGTTGAAGATTCCACAATTTTGTTGAAAATTCGTTCTTTTTTGGATGAAAATTAATTTTTTTGACTGAAAATTTAACTATCTCATTATTGGTTGAAAATTGATCATTTTTAGCTGAAAATTCCAAAATTTGTTTGAAAATTCATGTATTTTGCTGTAAATTCGTCTTTTTTGGTAGAAAGTTAATCTTCTGGATTGAAAAGTAAAATCTTTATCTTAAAAATTCGATTGCTCTTCAGAAGATTCCTATTTTTGTGTTGAAAATTCAACTTTCTTCTAGAGAATTCGTCTTTTTGGTTTGAGAATTCAACAATTTGGTTATTTTTTTATCTTTTGACTGGAAATCTTTCCTAGTCAAAGATTCTACTATTTCATGGAAAATTTATTGATAAAACTTATTAATTTATATATTTCGATTGCTATCAAACTCTGGTTCAAAAGTGTTTCTACATACAACCGCTATAGCCATGATCCATGTACTAAAAATAAGATCTGATAATTAGGGGGCTTAGATTTGCCAAGGAAATTAAAAGGCCTTGAGTATTTCATGTACTTGATATCCAAATTTTCAAATTTCATATTTGGTTTCCTAAATATCGAGGGCGGAAGGGGCGACCGCCCAACCGATCCTCTCTACTATAGACCCGCTCTTGACGTCCTTTCTTGAGGTCTTTTTTAATATTACTTTTTGAACCAAGTAGCAATGGAATCATTGCCATTTGCTTAATTTCAGTGAGATTGCTACCGATTTTGAAAGAACTCGTGTCAAGACTTTATCGCTTGTACCACGCGATCTTCGATCTTCGTGAGGTCATTCGGCAAAACCACCGCAAGCTTCGCCCACGTCTTGCCATTGCCGTAAAGTCTTTATTACTACTATCGCTATTATTATCGTCATTATTATCTTGACTAGACCCCTGTGTCCTGCAGTGATTCACTTCAAGGAATCCACAAGACTCAGAACTTATTTCGCCGACAAACTTCTCAAGTTCTCATTGCCAGCTTGCATTCAGCTCATACCAACTTTACTGCGGACATTTATCTTCGCGAATTGCAATAACCCTTAAATCTGCGCAAAATGAAAGTTTAAGGTCCTACTTGTCACATACAATAGAATATTCATACATATTCATAAAAAGATTGTGATTTATGACGTTGAGTTTTTGCACAAATAATCCTCTTGTTAGGGGAGAGTGGGGTATAGTGGCGAAATTTGACTTAAATGTGCCATAAATTATGATTTAAATGTGATTTTGATATCTGATTTTCTGAAGATGACGCTCACATTATCAGGGAACATATATTAGTAATTCAAAACTGCTTTTTAACTAAGTCATTATCTGACAGTGAATTAATTCATGGGTGTTGCATTTCGACCGGCGTGCCACATACCTTGAGGTACGGCGGACGTCATATTAGTATCGGTCATTTAAACAATACATACGTATATATTTAAACCGTTTATAGAACTAATTTATGATACCAGAAGTTTAAGAAAATATTTCACCTAATAAAAAATAGCATTTTCATGCTTAAAGGCTATCAAAATATGCTGTAAGTACTTAATTTTCGTCAAGGACTTTTCCATCTGTTTCCGCAAAAACGGTTTTTTCCATAATTACTCTTGTGACACGTTTTTCAAAACAGAAATCGCATTACAGCAGTTTTTTTACAAACGGCAAAAGCCATTTCATGTGAAAATTCATTATAAAAATCAGCAAACACGGCTGTTATTTGTTATATCCACCGTGACCCTAACCGCCACCATAGCCGACTCTCCCCTAATTGTATACAGTCGAGGGGTTAGTTACTGGAATATTTTGGTGTACACTAGATTGCAAGATTGTAAAATTGCATGGGATTGCAAAAAGATTGCATATATGTGACTGAAAAATATTGAATGAGATTGCAAAAGGTTCCATGGATTATAAGAAATTTATTATTGAAAATCATTATATCAAAAACGATTATGGAATAATCAGCATTGGCATGGATTATAGAAAAATATTGAAGGATTTGAAGTTAAAAGTAGAGAAACTTCATAGGAACTATTTATTCTAAACCATTCATGATCTCATATGGAAGTACCATACAAAAAAATATCGATTCTACACAAATAAAATTTAAAACGCAAAAATCTATGATTCCCTTGCTATGTTTTTATAATCGCTGAAAATTTCATTGAAATCCATGAAAATCTGTAAACATCCCTTAAAAAAACTTTACCTCTTTTGAAAACTCTAAACCTCTAGTGAAATTTGTGAAATTGTTTGAAATTCCTTGAAATCTTTGGAAATCCTAAAAAATTCTTTGACATTCCTTACAATTTTTCAATTCTCTTGAAATTCTTTGGAATCTTTTAAAACAACTTACAAAGTGTCCGCTAAAATACAATTATAAACTTTCCGGGCATATCCTGGTTTTTCCCCCGACATTGTAATGAAAGAATTCAATCTTTTAATGCTGAAAATTTTTTATTTGAAGTAATGAAAGCTAAACTACAAAATGAATCAGTCAAAGTGAAACTTTCCTGAACTCGAAAACTTTTAAATGGAAAATTCCCTCTTCCGATTCAGAAAAAAAATTGTAAACCAACATTCCCTCCTTTTTAACTTGAAAATTTAAGAATTCTAAATTGTAAGCCTTCCAAATCTAACTATGTACATATTCAAAAAAACATTCAAATTAACATTATAACATTAGAAACTTTCCAAAATGAAAGATTTTAAACTTGGTTTAAAATCTACAAAATTCTGTGGAATCTTTTAAAATAACTTGAAATCTTAAAATCCTTTAATTTTTTCTGTTCATTCGTATCCCTTAAAATTTTAGAAATCCAACGTAATTCTTGGATATGAAATTCAATTTATCCACCAAAGTTCTCTATAAATTCATTAGAATCCCTTAAAATCCTTCAAAATCTTTGGAAATCGGAAATGTTTTGAAACCTTTGAAATCCTCAAAATCCCCTGAAATGTTTTAAATGTTACGAAATTCGTTGAAATCCGTGGAAATATTTTTACATTTCTTGAAACCCGATAAAATCCTTTAAAATTATTTGAAATGTTTGAAACTCCCGTGAAATCCTTTTAAAAGCCTTAAAATCCGTTGAAATCCTTTGGAATCTCTTAAAATCCCCTGATAAGTTTGGAAACATTTGGAATCATTAAAAATCTCGTTGAATTTGTATGAAATCTGACGAAATTGTTAATAATTCACGGAAATCTTCTGGAATTCCTTGAAATTCCTCCAAATGATTTAAATCCCTACGTTAAGTAAATAAATATGCCATTCGTTTGTAGATTCTCCATTTTTTGTAACAATTCTTTTAATCTTGTAACACTATTTATTTCTATACTGATTTTCTTATAAGGACTGTGTATAACGATATGTACAACGATAATATTTTTTTGTAAGAGGGGCATTACAAGGGATTGTAAAAGTCGAATGGAGTTGCAAAAAATTGCATGGGATTGCATGAGACTGCATAGGATTGCATGCAGATTGCATTACATGAGATTGCACAAGATTGAATAACATTACACTCTTTCCCTATTCCCCCCTTTGTCTCTTTTTTGAAGAATTTTTCTTTTTTCCCCTGTTTTCAAGAAACTTCCCCCTTTTCCCCTTTTTTGTCGTTTTTGCGTTTGAATACGAACTGAGTTAATAGAACCCAATAAGAAGATCCAACTATTATTGGTGGAAAATTATTATTTTTTTGATTTAAAATTTGATTTATTTATTGAAAATACAACTATTTTGTTCAAAAGTCATCTTTTTTGGTCAGAAGTTCAACTACTTATTGAAATTTTATCCTTTTTAGTGGAAACTTCTTCTCTTAGGTTATGAATTTAACTATTTTGTTGAAAATGTGTTCTTTTTTTGATAAGAATTAATTTTTTTTCAACTGAAAATGTTAAAAATCTGCATGTTTTTTTTGTTGAAAATTGAGAAGTAAGCGGCCGTAAATTCGTAAGTTCATTTTTTGTTTTTCGAGAAATTCAGGCAAATTTTGCATCTCGGAAACAGCTTCATGAAATTTTGAAAACGTTAATGTTTTCGAAAACAATTGAGTAATGTTTGAGAACACATTATTGTTTTTAAAATTTCATGAAGTTGTTACTGACGTCCAAAATTGGCCTAAATTTCTCGCAAACAAGACATTGTCTTATGCATTTATGGCATCTTACTCCTCAATTCGTCTTTTTTGGTTGAATTCAATTATTTTTTATTTAGAATTCAAATTTTGTTTGGTTGAAATATCAACTATCACATGTTTCATTGAAAAATCATATTTTTCGGTTGAAAAATCAATTACTTGGTTCAGAGTTGAACTATTTCGTAAAAAATTCACTTTTTTTGGTTGAAGATTCGTCATTTTGGTTGAGAATTTAACTACTTGGTTGAAGAATATTTTTCATTTTGACATGTTAATTGAATAATTTTATAGAAAATAAAACTATTTGGTTGCAAAATAACTTTTTTGTTAAAAATTCATATTTTTAGTTGAGATGTCAACTATTTTGGTAGAAAATTCATCTATTTGATTAAAAAATTGAACTTTTTATTTGAAACTTTAACTATTTGGTAGAAAATGAACTTTCTTGTTCAAAAATTATATTTCTAGGTAGAAAATTCAACTGCTTTGTAGATAAATTATCTTTTTCGCTTTAAAATTCAACAATTTTGTTAGAAATTAATGCATTCTGTCCAGAAATCATTTTTTTGTGGTAGAAAATTAATCTTCTTGGTAGGAAAATAAGTTTGTAGGTTGAAAATTCAGCTATTTGTATCAAATTTCATTTTTCTTTGTGGAAAATTAACTTCCTTGTTGATAATTCATCTTTTCCGGTTTAAAAGTCAAATTTTTTTCCAAAACGTTTGAATTTTTAGCTTGAAAACTTAACTCTTCTGTTAAAAATTCATCTTTCGATTGAGGATCAAATTATTTTGATGAAAATTTGTTTTTTCCTCGGATTTCAACTTGTTGAAAATTCTTTTTTTTCTGGTTGAAAAGTAATTTTTTCACTGGTAATTTAACTCTTTTATTTTTGGTTGAAAACATATGTTTCTTATTCGAAAATTCTGACATTTGGTTGAATTTCTTGAAAATTCGTCTTTTGGTAGAAAATTGATCTTCTTTGTTGAAAATTCATCTCTGTAGATAAAAAATTCAGCTACTTGATTCAAAATTCAACTATTTTCTTCAACTATTCACCTATTGCAACTATTTGTTTCAAATTTTATTTTTCTTTGTGGAAAATTAAATTCCTTGTTGATAATTCATCTTTTCCGGTTTAGAATTCCAATTTTTTTCCAAAATGTTCGAATTTTAAGCTTGAAAACTTAACTCTTCTGTTCATAATTCATCTTTTGATTGATGATCAAATTATTTTCATGAAAATTTGTTTTTTTTCTCTGATTTCAATTGGTTGAAGATTCATTTTTTTTCGTTGAAAAGTAATTTTTTAACTGATAATTTAACTCTTCTATTTTTGGTTGAAAACATATGTTTCTTATTCGAAAATTCTAATATTTGGTTGAATTTCTTGAAAGTTTGTCTTTTGGTAGAAAATTAATCTTCTTTTTTGAAAATTCATCTTTGTAGATAAAAAATTCAGCTACTTGATTCAAAATTCAACTATTTTCTTCAAAGTTTAACTATTTTGTTTAAAATTCAACTATTTTATCAAAGTTGTCATTTTTGGTCGAAAATTCAACTTTTTTGTTGCAAATTATACCATTTGGTTGAAAATGAATCTTTGTAGGTAGAAACTGTTTGTTCAAAAATTCAACTGTTTGTTTCAAACTTTATTTTACTTTGTCGAAAATTAAGTTCCTTGTTGATAATTCATCTTTTCCGGTTTAGAATTCCAATTTTTCTCCAAAACGTTCGAATTTTTAGCTTGAAAACTTAACTCTTCTATTAAAAATTCATCTTTTGATTGAGGATCAAATTATCTTCATGAAAATTTGTTTTTTTCTCTGATTTCGACTGGTTGAAGATTCATTTTTTTTGTTGAAAAGTAATTTTTTAACTGATAATGTAACTCTTCTATTTTTGGTTGAAAAAAAATGTTTCTTATTCGAAAATTCTAATATTTGGTTGAATTTCTTGAAAATTCGTCTTTTGGTATAAAATCAATCTTCTTTGTTGAAAATTAATCTTCTTTGTTGAAAATTCATCTTTGTAGATAAAAAATTCAGCTACTTGATTCAAAATTCAACTATTTTCTTCAAAGTTTAACTAT
>JAUMHM010000031.1:32398442-32433715 GCA_032362435.1 Melikaiella ostensackeni | reverse complement strand
TAAATTTATAACAATCATTTGAATTTTTTACCAAAAAGATAAATTTTTTAAAAAAAAAAAAAAAAAACGAATTCTAACGAAATACATGAATTTTCAACAGAATAGTTGAATTCAACAAAAAACCACGAATTCTCAAACAAAAAAATTGAATTTTTAACTAAAACTAGATAAGTTCCAGTCGAAAAAAGATGTCTTCTGAGCAAAATACTTTAGTTTTAAAACAAATAATTAAATTTTCAACCGCAAAAGTTTAATTTCCAATCAAAAAGATAAATTTTCTACTAAAAAAAACGATACATTTTCAACAAAATATATGAGTTTTCAACAAAATACATGAATTTAAAAGTAAATACTTGAATTTTCCATTAAAAAGATATATTTTCGACAAACCAAAAGACAAAGATTCAACAAAATAGTTAAGTTTTTAATCAAAAAAGATGAATTCTCAATGAAAAATGTAATAGTCGATATTTCAGTCAAAAAAGATTTCAATTTAAAATCTAAAGCAGTTCAATTCAACAAAAGAGATAAATTTTTAACAAAATAGTTGAATCCTCAACTAAAACAAAGTAATTTTCCACCAATCAGCTGCATTTTTTTTACCAAAAACATTATTTTTTTTAGAAAAATGACGAGTTTCCAACAAAATACATGAATTTTCAACAAAATAGTTGAATTCAACGAAAAAACCACGAATTTTCAAATAAAATTGTTGAATTTTTTAACTAAAACTAAATAATTTCTAATCAAAAAGAATGTCTTCGGAAGAAAATAATTTAATTTTCAAACAAATAATTAAATTTTCAACCGCAAAAGTTGAATTTCCAATCAAGAAGATTAATTTTCTCCTAAAAAAGACGATACATTTTCAACAAAATGTATGAGTTTTCAACAAAATACATGAATTTTAAAGCAAATATTTGAATTTTCATTGAAAAGACACATTTTCATTGAAAAAAAAAACGAATTTTCAACAAGATACTCAAATTTTCAACTAAAAAAGATGAATTCTCAATGAAAAATGTAATAGTCGATATTTCAAACAAAAAGATTTTTTTTCATTTCTCCAAAAATCAATTTGACCAGTAATCGATACCAGAACATCAAAATATTAATTAATTAATTATCCTGGTCGATGAAATAACATCAATATTTTAAATTTAAAAAGATTTTAATTTAAAATCTAAAACAGTTTAATTCAACCAAAAGGGACGAAGTTTCAACAAAATAGTTGAATCCTCAAGTGAAACTACATAATTTTCCACCAGTCAGTTGCATTTTTCACCAAAAAGATTGATTTTCTACCCAAAAATGAATTTTTAGCAAAATATATAAATATTCAACCAAATAGTTGAATTTTCAACCAAGAAGATTAATTTTCTACCAAAGAGGCGAATTTTCAAAAAATAGTTGAATCTTCATCCGAAACAGATTAATTTCCTACCAAACATCAGTTGCATTTTTAACCAATAAGAATGAATTTTCAAGCTAAAAAGACGAACTTACAACAAAATAGTTGGGCTTAACACAAGAAAATGTTTCAGTTAGGAAAGAAAAAAAATGTCAATCAAATTGTCGAATTTTCATGTCAAAAAGACTTTGAATGACTTTTTAACTGAATTGGTGGAAAAACGACAAAAGGGGAAGAGAGGGGAATCAGTAGAATATACGAGTATATGTATTTTCGTTCCCTACGTTTAAAAAATTTCAGTAATTTTTTTTGGAGGGGGGTGGGGGCAGTCAGAGCAAATTTTACAGTAACTTATATGGGAAGAGGTGTTTGAAAATGTCAGAAAAACTCCTTCAATAATTTGTGCATAGCCCCTTCTTCAATATATAATTCCACGTAAAAGAACTGTCAAACATAAGTTTGGTAAAAGTGACATGAAGTTGGTGAAAAGTTTTATAAGGTTGGGACAAAGTGGCATAAGTTTGAGATAAAGTGGTATAAGGTTAATGCAAAATTGCATAAGCTAAATATTATTTACATAAACAGTGTATTAAAAAAAACACATGAAGATTTAAAATTTCGACCCATTTTTTTATTTTTATTTTTTTGTTTTTCTTCGAAACGGTTGCTTATGAAGAAAGTCACAAAATAGAAAAAGTGTACTTTTTCTAGATCTACAACTTTTGTATAGCATTTTTTCCCATATCGTTGACTAAAACAAACTGGCCTCCTATTATATGATACTGAGATTTTAGATTTGTTTACATCACTATTAATACAACGCGTAGTAATTTGAAATTGTTACATTTTACAATTGTTAGATCTGGAATAATTCTTCAATTTTAGAAGTTTCAGATTCAAACTGTTTCCTCACGGATGTACTTGGTGGAATCAATTGTTAGTACATCTGTCTCTAATGAGCCGAGAAAACAGGTGGTCTCAAAGTCTATTTTTGAATGGTGAACTTTCTGGGTGTTTTTTTCAGTACACTAAAAATTTTCATAAGAAAATAGATTTTATTTCGATCTTCAAAAAATTATTATACTTTTGTAAAAAAATTACATAATACTACAGAGCTACCAAATCAGTATATCCAGTTCTCATAAAAACTACATATAAATACTATAAATAAAATTAAGATATCAAAATTGTTGAAAGATAATTTATCATAATCTTTGAAATAAATAATAACCTACTTGCTTTATAGATACGAACTTATCATACATAAATCATAAACTTTAAAAAAATAAGTTTAATTTACATTCTTAGGTTGAATATATAGAGCAAACGGCTGTCATATTTCAGCATGACCAGCGCGGTGTGAATGAACTATTAGAATACCACATAAATCAGACCAATCCCTAAGTCTCTCTAATCGTCGGTGTTGCGATTGATCTCACAGTGGGAGAGCCATTATAAAGTCCCGTATAAGTCTCATTCGGCATTCTGATGGTGTATACTTGCAGTGCAACGTTTAAATGAACTCAAGACTGGCCTAGCTAGGCATCGGGTTACCTTTGGGAAACACGCTTTTAATTTGAATTTGTAACACGGCGCGAGATTCCTGAGCCTTATATGGCTGCTCGCGAGCCTTTGCGGCCAAGTGGATTCACAGAGAGAGAGAGAAAGGAGTCAAGGGATGGGTAGAAAAGAGAGAGAGGCAACTTTACATCTAGATTAGGACAGAACAAAATGTGAAGAAACAAGAGGAATTATATATGCTAACAGAATTTTACTTCACTCGACTCGAAATTTTCATCACGATAATTTCGACTCTAGTAGCAGAATTGAGGGGCTGGATTCTGTAGCCGCCTATACATTTTTCTCACTGAACAGCGTTGGCTCCTGGACACTTTTCAAACAAGCTTCGAATTTTAATTGTACGAGTTCATATTCTCATAGGAAATTTCAATTGCGCATCTTTTTTCTCTGGATGAAAAAGTTGTAGCTTTTGTCATTCTGAAAATAAACCCCCCCGTTTTTTAGAAAACAATTTTTGGTCTTTTTTTGATTTCAGTTCGACGTAATTCAGCCAATTATCGGAATTTTTTTATGAAACTTACAGAAAATATACTTTATGATGTCCTACGATGGGTAAAGTAAGTATCATATGAAAATTTTTGTTTAAACAAAATTTATAGATTTTTACCTAAAACATTGCATATATCATGCAATCATATCGTTGAGTTCATAGGAAGTCGAGCGAATTTTGAGCAAACAAAACTTTCAGCGGGAAAGCTGTTTAGGAAGGCATATATGTGTTTTCTACAGAAAAAAAATTATTCAAAATAAGTCATCATTATGGAATTATGAATATTTATTTAGCCCGCGTGGACCATTTTTCGCACGTATTTATTAACTCGACGTGTTCACGTGGAAATGCAACTTCGCTTGAGACGAAGTATTATTTATCAGACAGAATTTAGTGAACTCGATTTATTGATTGTAAATTATTATTTTTTCAACTCGTTTTTGGATGCTGGACATATAGGGTTAAAAGAAAGAGTAAAAGAAGGAACTATATACGAAATATTATTCAGTGCATTGTATTGTTTTGTTTAACCTTGATGTTTATAAACTTAATGATGAATCTTAGATTTTTTTTAAAATTGAAGAGCAATCGAAATTCATCTTCCACAAATTTCATCATCTTCATCATCTTCTAAAAAATTTTAACCAAATTGTTGATTTTTCAAGCTAAAAACACGAATTTTATACAAAACAGTTGAATTTTCAACCAAAAACACGAATTTTTTAACAGAGAAGTAGACTTTTCATCAAGAAGAATTATCTATCAAGAAGAAATAGCTGGATTCTCAACAACAACAGAAAACGATTTTCTTACAAAATATTAAATTTTCAACCAAAAATATTACATTTTAACTAAAATGATAAATCTTCAACTGAAATAGTACAATTTCAGTTGAGAGAAATAATTTTCAATTGAAAAAAACAAATTTTCAACAAAATGTTCTCAACAAAACACATCAATTTTCAACGAAATAGTTTAATTTTCAACAATAAAAAAACAATTTTCATTTAAAAATATCAGTTTTCAACCAAAAATGGCAGAATTTAATTTTCGGTCAAAAAATTAATTATCAACCAAAAAAAAACAACAAATTTGCAAGTAAACAAGATGAATTATTGAAGAAAAATGTTATACTGAATACTTAAACCAAAAGAATTTCAATTTCAAATAAAGAACAGTTTAATTCAACCAAAAAAGTCGAACTTTCAACAAAATAGTTAAGTTCTCAATCAAAACTTTTCAACCAAGAAAGGTTTAAAGAATTACCTTCCAACCAAAAATTTTTGGATTCTCTCATCATTTTCTATCAATCCAGTTCGCATTTAAGTGGAAAAAACGAGAAAAATGCGAATTTTCAACAAAATACATGAATTTTCAACGAAAAAAAATCAATTTTCGAAAAATTATATTTCAGCAAAAATAAAAATGGATTTTCAACAAAGAAGATGAATTTTTAACCAAATAGTTCAATTTTCAACAAAGAAAGAACAACTTTTATTTGAAAATATCAATTTTTAACCCAGAATGGAATAGCTTTACTTTGGGTCAAAAAACTGATATTCAACAAAAAAAACAACAAATTTGTAAGTAAACACGATGAATAATCAAAGAAAAATATTATACTGAATACTTGAATCAAATAAGATTTGAAATTTTAATAAAAAATAGATTAAATCGACCAAAAAAATCAAACTTTCAACAAAATAGTTAAATCCTCAATCAAAACTTTTCAACCAAGAAAGTATTGAAAAATTACCTTTCAACAAAAAAGAATTGGATTCTCTTGTCATGTTCTATTAATTCAGTTCGCATTCGAGTAAAAAAAAAAAGGTGAAAAATACGAATTTTCAATAAAATATAAGAATTTTGAACGAAAAGAGATCAAATTTCAAAAAAATGATTTTTAACAAAAAGAAAAACGAATTTTCAACAAAATAGTTCAATTTTCAACGAAGAAGAATATTCTACAAAACTGTTGAATTTTTAATCCACAAACATAAATTTTCGACGAAGAATTGATTTTCACCCAAAAAGTTGAATTTTCTAACAGAATAGTTGAATTTTTAACTCAAAATGTCTAAAAAAGATAAGTTTTCAAACAAAATTGGAATGGGTAAATTTTCGATTAAAAAAATTATTGTTAACAAAAAAAATGTCAACCAAAGAGACGAATCTTTTAACAAACGAGTTCAATTTTCAACCAAGCAGTTGAATTTTCAACCGCAACAGATTAATTTCCAACCAAACAGTTGTATTTCCAATCAAAAAATATAAAATTTCGAACACGAGAGATTAATTTTAAAACCAGAAGGACGAATTTTTAACCAAAACAGATTAATCTTCAACCATACAGTTGCATTTTTGACCAAAAAATATGAAATTTTGAACAAGAGAGATTAATTTTAAAACCAAAAGGACGAATTTTCAACAAAAGAGCTGAATTTTCAACCAAGAAAGATTTCCCAGTGAAAAGAGAAAGGAATGTCAACCAAATTGTTGTATTTTCAACAAAATAGTTAAATTTTCAACCTAATAACAAAATTTTTCAAAACAATAATTCTCTACTAAAATAGTGAATTTTCAACAGGAATGGTTAAATTTTCAGATCCAAAATTCGATTTTCAATCTCTATAAATCTATAATAAATCTATTAATCTCTATGCCTATAAAAATTATTTTTTTCACCTTCAAAAAGTGTTTTCTTAGCTTCACATAATTTAAGTATTTATCGAACTTCATGAAAAACTTTATAACTTCTTGCTAATAATTTGTTTTCAAAAAATTTGTCTGTAGGAAACAAATGTACACCTTTCTGATTAATTTTCTCGTTGGAAGTTTTTTGTTGCTTAAAATTCGCTCGACTCCCCATGAGCTTCAAGATATAAATGCATTATTTATGCAATGCCTCAGGTAAAAACTTATAACTTTCGTATAAACTAAAATGCTTTTCAGTT
Source organism: Melikaiella ostensackeni (assembly GCA_032362435.1). Taxonomy (NCBI): domain Eukaryota; kingdom Metazoa; phylum Arthropoda; class Insecta; order Hymenoptera; family Cynipidae; genus Melikaiella; species Melikaiella ostensackeni. The sequence continues at coordinate 32,427,279 of JAUMHM010000031.1, read as the reverse complement.
ATTCACTTTACTAATCGTGGTACATCATCAAGAATATTTCCTGTACCTTTCATCAGAAAATTCCTAGAATTGGCTGAATAACAGCGAGTTGAAGTAAAAAAAGACAAAAAAAAATGATTTTCTCAAAAATGTGTTTTTCGGATTTACTTGAAAAACTGAAAAAGCTACAACTTTTTTCTCAGAAGAAAAAAGATGTGAAATTAAGTTTCCTATAAAAATATGTACATTGAAAATTAAGATTTAACATTCGTTTGAAAATTATCCTGTGGCCAAAGCCGTCCGCGAGAAAAATTTATAGGCGGTTATAGAAGAGCCCCTCAATTGAACCGTCTTAAATCATCTAATTATTATTACAGAGAATTATAGAATTTGTACCTAAAAATTAAGATCAATTAAAAAATTGGAAGCGGTTGGTATAGAAAATAAGAAAAATCATGGAACTTGAATAAATCTTATTTATATTGGAAGAGACATATTATCACTATGGATTGGATAACCTGTGATTGTACATCATGTAATTTTAATGTCCACGGATTGGTCACTGATCGAGTTACTAAAGCGATTAGCAGTTAGTAGCTACTATTCAGCATTCTCCTTAACTTAACGATAAGCTAATCGCATTCGGTCGGTCGGTAAAGGCTTACCTTTTAAGAACCGAGGCTTTAAGTGATGTATCTCTTGTAACAAATCCGGGAGTGGCACACACTTGTTCTCTCATATATTTTCTATAATCATATATTAACTCAAAATTATTATCTAGTTTAAAAATGTAACGGTGTTGATACTTTATCAAAAATTACAAAAGCATAGTCAGAAAGAATGCCTGATTTGACTCAGGCACGTTTGAAAATCACTTAAGGAAAATAATGACCCAAACATTCCTAATAGACGCTTTTGAGCTCACTTTTGAGCCAGAGGAGGGAATCACTTTCCCATAAATTATAATAAACGTTTTTTTTGGGAAATGCTTGAATGTAGTTGGATTACCTGACTATTGTGAAATAAGGCGAGGAAGGTGGAGTATTCTCTGCAACAGAGATCGGATTTAGAGATAGGCTCGCGCCTTTGGTAAACACTTAGGGTGTCCTAAAAGTCAAAAGGCTGCCTTCTCATTTGAATTTTCGCCCTGGGTGTGCTTTCCCTTGAATCTTGACTACAAGTCCGCAGTCGAATAATTTACGAAATATAAATCCAGACAGGAACCAACCCCTAACAAATTTGACCACTCCCTTCCACGCCCCTCGCGGTGGCATGGTCCTATATTTATATTTTTAATGTCGACTACCATCCTCTGTGCCTTATGCTTATGCGTCCTTACCTTCTTCCCATTCCCATATTTCCCTTTCTCTTCCTTTCTTCCTAAACAGCATTTTTTCCGTTTTTTTTTGCCGACCCTTTTTACTTTCCACGGGTCCTTTTGTTTTTACTTTGTCGTTCGAAGGTTGGTACTCGGGGGCCGTTAAATGCGTCGGCGGTGGAGGTGAAGAGAAAGGCTGATGAGGAGGAAATAAATAAATTGAAGGAGAAGAGGACCTTCACCGAGTCATTTGTTTGAACCGTCGATTTTTGAAGCCGACACGAAAAATTACCCTATTGAATTCGAAATTGAAGTTCAAGAGAAAGAAGAATGATTACATTTATTTGTATAGGTAATTTAAAATCGATTTTTGTTTTCAAAATTTGTAACCCAACGTTTTTATTTATATTTAGTCCAAGATTTAAAAATAAATACTCGAATCTTGCTAATTGTGAAGAAGAGATTTTTCATTTTTCAATCTGTTTGAACGAAAATGATCCGTATTATTTATTTTCTCATGAATGCAACTGAATTTATATAAATGCTTTTGAATTATCGTAAATTCAATTAAGTTAGGCTTAATTTAATTAAATCCAAATGACTCCTGATAGAAGTGCTTCCAACTTAATTTTCAGGTGAAGTGAATCCACTTGAACTTGTGTAAATTCTTTCAAATTCAAGTCAATTCTAATAATTTCTATTGAATTTCAATACAGGTCAATAGTATGAACTTTAATTCGTTTGATTTCTTTCAAATACAAGTGAACCCAATAAAATTGCAGTGATTTTGTTTGAAAATAATTTGTTGAGTTGAGTTCAATAAAATTTCTCTTAGTTCGAATCCAACTGGATCGATGAAATTGAAATGCTTGATGGAGGACAGAATTATCTCTATTAACGTGCTTCCAAGTGAATAAATTTAAATGGAATTAATCCAACTGTTCGAACAAATTCAGTAGTTCCGAGTTAAGTCACTCAATGTGAATTTGTTGAAAAAAATAATAATTTCTTGAGTTTAGTTTTTAGTTCAATGAAATTGCAATAAATTAATGTGAAGCTAATTGTTTATTTAAAATTAGGTGAATTAGGTTGAATTCTTTCTATTAAGATAACTAGAGTGCTTCCAAATACGAAAAATTCATTTGGACGGAACTTGATGCAATTGAATTAGAATAAATTCAATAGCACTGATTTTAAGTTAATGAAAGGAAGCCAACTGACTTCCATATCATTTCATTGGAGTGAATTCATGTGAATCGAATCGAATCTATGTAATTACTAATTCACTGACACATCAAGTCAATAGTGTGAATTTAAATTCGTTTGCTTTCTTTTGCATTCAAGTACATCCTATAAAATTGCAGTAATTTCAATTGAATCCAATTTTTTGAGTGCAGTTCAATAAAATTTCTCTGAAATAGTTCTAGTCCAACTCATTCGAACAGATTGAAATGCTTGATGGAGAACAGAATTCTATCCTAGTAAAGTGCTTCCAAGTGAATCAGTATACTTGAAATTAATCCAACTGAATTCAAACAAATTCAATAGCTCTAAATTAAGCTACTGAATGTGAATTTCAAGAAAAAATTAATTTCTTGATCTTAGTCCAATCAAATTAGACTAAATTTGTATGAACCCAATTGAATCCTATTCCTTGACGAAGAATTGAATTAATGTAAATCAAGTTTGAAACTAATTTTTTCTATAAAGTAATCAAAGCGCTTACAAGTATATAAAAATTCATTTGGACTGAACTTGGCCCAATTGAATTAGAACAAATTAAATAGCATTGAATTTAGATAAATCCAAGGAAGGCAACGGATTTCCAAGTCACTTAATTGGAGTCAATTTAGGTGAATCGAATTGAATATATATGATTTCTAATTCTCTGACACAGGTCAATAGTGTGAATTTAAATTCATTTTCTTTCTCTTGAATTTGAGTGAATCCAATTGAATTGAATTTATTTTATTTAAATACAATTTGCTGAGCTGAGTAGAATAAAATTTCACTTAGTTCGCATCCAGTTGAACTGATCAAATTGAAATGTTTGATGGAGAACAGAATTCTCTCTAGTAAAGTGTTACCAAGTGAATTAGCTTCATTTAAATCAATCGAACTGAATTCAAATAAATTCAACAGCACTAAATCTGATAAATCGATGAATCTGGTGAATTCGTTAAAAAATTTTCTCATTTTATGAGTTTAGTTCAATCAAATTGCACTAAATTTGTATGAAACCAATTAAATCCAATTGCTTGAGGAAGAATCGAATCAATTTAAATTAAGTTTGGATTGTATTTGTTCGATCAAAGTAATTAAAGTGCTTCCAAGTACGTAAAAATCCATTTGTACTGAACTTGATCCAATTTAATTAAAATAAATTCAATAGCATTGAATTTGAGTTAATCCAAGGAAGCCAACTGACTTCCAAATCACTCAATAAGAGTGAATCACAAATTGAAATGCTTCATGAAGAATGGAATTATCTCTACTAAAGTGCTTGCAAGTGAACTAATTCAATTGAAATTAATCCAACTAGATTCAAACAAGTTCAATAACTCTGAATTACGTGACTCAATGTGACTTTGTTTAAAAAAATAATAATTTCTTGGCTTCAGTTTAATTGAATTGGACTAAATTTGTATGAATCCTATTGAATCCAGTTGCTTGAGGAAGAATCGAATTAATTTAAATTAGGTTTGAATTGTATTTGTTCTATCAAAGTAATTAAAGTGCTTCCAAGTACGCAAAATTCCATTCGGACTGAACTTGATCAAATTGAATTAGAATAAATTCAATAGCACTGTATTTAAGTTAATCAAAGGAAGCCAAGTGAGTCCCGAATCACTAAATTAGAGTGAATCACAAATTGAAATGCTTGATGAAGAATGGAATTATCTCTACTAAAGTGCTTGCAAGTGAACTAATTCAATTTAAATTAATCCAACTAGATTCAAACAAGTTCAATACCTCTGAATTACGTGACTCAATGTGACTTTGTTTAAAAGAATAATAATTTCATGGCTTCAGTTTAATTAAAATGGACGAAATTTGTATGAATCCTATTGGATCCAATTGCTTGAGGAAGAATCGAATTAATTTAAATTAGGTTTGAATTGTATTTGTTCTATCAAAATAATTAAAGTGCTTCCAAGTACGTAAAAATCCATTTGGACTGAACTTGATTCAATTGAATTAGAATAAATTCAATAGCACTGAATTTAAGTTAATCCAAGGAAGCCAACTGACTTCCAAATCACTTAATTAGAGTGAATCACAAATTGAAATGCTTGATGAAGAATAGATTTATCTATACTAAAGTGCTTGCAAGTGAACTAATTCAATTTAAATTAATCCAGCTAGATTCAAGCAAGTTCAATAGCTCTAATTTACGTGACTCAATGTGACTTTGTTTAAAAAAATAATAATTTCTTGGCTTCAGTTTAATTGAATTGGACTAAATTTGTATGAATCCTATTGAATCGAATTGCTTGAGGAAGAATCGAATTAATTCAAATTAGTTTTGAATTGTATTTGTTCTATCAAAGTAATTAAAGTGCTTCCAAGTAAGTAAAAATACATTTTGACTGAACTTGATCTAATTGAATTAGAATGAATTCAATAGCACTGAATATAAGTTAATCTGAGGAAGCCAACTGACTTCCAAATCACTTAATTGGAGCATACTCTTGTAAATCGAAGTCAATCTTTGTGATTTCTAATTCACTGACACAGGCCAATAGTGTGAATTCGAATTCATTTTCTTTCTTTACAATTTAAGTAGGTCCAAGTGAATCCAATAAAATTGCAGTGATTACATCGAAATACAGTTTTTTGAGTTGAGTTCAATAAAATTTCACTCAATTAGTTCGAATCCAATCGAATCGAACAAATTGAAGTGCTTGATGAAGAACAGCATTCTCTCTATTAAAGTGTTTTCAAGTGAATTAATATGATTTAAGTTAATTCAACTAGATGCAAACAAATTCAATAGCTGTGAGTTAAGTGACTCAATGTGAATTTGGTTAAAGAACTGCATTTCTTCAGTTTAGCTTAATCAAATTGGACTAAACTTGTATGAACCCAAATGTATCCAGTTGCTTGAGAAAGAGTTGAATTAATTTAAATTAGATTTGGATTGTACTTCTTCTATCAAAGTAATTAAAGTGCTTGCAAGTAAGTGAAAATCCATTTCGACTGAAATTGTTCCAATTGAATTAGAATAAATTCAATAGTACTGAATTGATGATAATCCAAGGTATCCAACTGTTTTGTAAATCACTTAATTGAAGCATATTCATGTGAATCGGATTCAATCTATGTGATTTCTGATTCACTGACACAGGTCAATAGTGTGATTTAAATTCGTTTACTTAGATTAAAATGTAAGTAAGTCCAAGTGGATTCAATCAAATTGCATTGATGTCATAAAAATACAATTTTTTAAGGTGAATTAAATAAAATTCCGCTCAATTAGTTTGAATCCAATTAAATCGAACAAATTAAAATGCTTGATGAAGTACAGAATTCTCTATTAAAGTGCATCCAAGTGAATTAATTTGATGAAAATTGAACCAAGTGAACTCAAACAAATTCAATAGCTCTGAATTAAGTGACTCAATGTCAATTCGTTTGAAAACTATTTAATTTCTTGAGTTCATTTCAATGAAATTACACTTCATTCGTGTCAATCCAATTGAATCAAATCGCTTGAGGAAGAAACGAATTAATCTGAAATCAGATGAATTAATTTGAATCCTCCCTATTGAAATAACGCAATTGCTTCCAAACACGTGAAAATTCTTTAGGATTGAACTTATCCATCTTAATTGGAATAAATTAAATAGTACTGAATCTAAGTGAATCCATGGAAGCCAACTGACTTCCAAATCGCTCGATGTGAGTGAATTTAGGTGAATTCAATCAAATCTATGTGATTTCTAATTCACTGACACAGATCAAAATCGTGAATTTAAATTCGTTTGCCTTCTTTTAAATTCAAGTGAATCTAATCGAATTGCATGTATTTTATTTGAATTCAATCTGTTGAGTTCAGTTCAAACAAATTTTACTGAATTAATTCAAATCCAACTGAATCAAACAAGTTAAAGTGTTTGATTCTCTCTATTAAAGTGCTTCCAAGCGAATTAGTTTGATTGAAATTAATCCAACTGAATTAAAACAAATTCAATAGCTCTCAATTGAGTGACTCAACGTGAATTTGTTTAAAAACGATTTAATTTCTTGAGCTTAATTCAATCAAGTTGCACTAAATTCGTATGAATTCAATGGAATCCAATTTCTTCAGGAAGAACCGAATTAATTCGAAATTGAGTGAATTAATTTGAAATCTTTTTGTTAAAATGATGGACGTGTTTCCAAATACGTAAAAATTCATTTAAATTGAACTTGATTCAATCGAATTGAAATATATTAAATAGCGCTGAATTTAAGTGAATCCAAGGAAGCCAGCTGACTTCCAAATCACTTAACTGGAGTGAATTCAGGTGAATCGAATTGAATCTAGGTGATTTCTAATTCACTAAGAAAGAAATGTTATTGATTCAAATGAAGTGAAACAATAATGATTAATTTTGGTTCAGCAGTGATGCTGTGCATTTCATAATGTACTATTTGCATTCAAATGATTCAAATCAGTAAAAAATCTGCTCTGGAAAGATGGCTATTGATTCAATAGCATTTTTCCACAGTGTTGACTTAAATCAGTACTAAATTCAAGGAGTCCATAATTAAATTAAATGAATTCTGTTGAATTTAATAATTTTAAGTTTAACTATGTTTCCAATATAATTTAGTAGCACTGAATAGCAAACGAAAAGTCCCGTGGTATAAGGGCGTAAGTCCCAAAACACGAATTATTCAAGAGGCACAAGAAACTGCCCAAATTTAACGTATTTAATAAAAAAAAAAAGAATTTACTTTCGAGCTATTACTTAGCTTTGTTGAATTGTGAAAGGAGTGCTTTAAAAGAAGCAACCATTTCCGAGAAAATTCTTGAAAAAGGAATAGTACGTTCCAAAAAACGCCGATTTTGACGCAAAAAGAGTTGCATTACTTATTTTTCTTTTAATTCAAAATAAAATTACTTTCGAGCTATTACTTAGCTTTATTGAATCGTGGAAGGAGCGCTTCAAAAAAAGCAACTATTTCCGAGAAAATCCTTTTAAAAGGAATAATGCGTTCCAAAAAACGCCGATTTTGACTCAAAAAGAGTGGCATAACTTATTAATTTTTTTATTCAAAAAATAAATTTCTTTAGAGCTCTTATTCAGCTTTATTGAATTGTGGAAGGAGCGTTAAAAGAAAGCAACCATCTGCTAAAAAAACCCTTATCAAAAAATGGAGCATCCTAAAACACGCCGGACCTGACACAGAAAAAGCTTGATAACTTTTTTATTTTTTAGTATTAAATAGAAAGGAGAAAGTACCTTCGAGCTATTACTTAGCTCCATCGACGAAAGGAACATCTTGAAGGAAGCAACCACCTCCTAGAAAAACCCTTATTAAAGGTACGGCTCGTCTCGAAAAACGAAATTATTGACACACAAATAGTTACATAATTATTTTTTCTTCCAAGTAAAAAAAAAGAAAGTATTTCCGAGGTATTACTTAGCTTTATCAAAATCGTGAAAATAACAGGCGAAAATAAATAATTTTTTCTTCAAATTACCAAACATGTATGTTGATCCACTTCTAAATTGAACTGGATCATAATATTCTACAGAGGCATGAGTTGGGTCAAAACAATTAGTTTAAAACAATACAAGCCATCTCCGAAATTTGGCATCTACGCTTTTCTGCCCTGGAACCCTTAAAATATTTTAATTCTTTGTTTGAAAAATAATTTAGAGGTAGGTTCTCACCAGGGATGGGAAGTAACTAGTTCCTTTTAACTAGTTACTGTAACTAGTTACTTTTTTTAGGTAACGATAGTGGTAACGAAATTACTTTTGTAACTAAGTAACGAATTGGTAACTAGTTACATTTTTTTCATCAACAGTAACTATAAAAACCGTTACTTTTTCAGTTAATTTCGAAATGTAGTTCACAAGTCTTTTTTACGACAATCGATCAATTTTAGTGCTTTTTCCGAATATTTTTTCATTTTCACCATTCAAATTGTGGCGGCAGATAGCCATAGAAATTTATAGCCTAATACAGGAAAATTGAAATTTTTTTTCCCATCCTGGGATTCAAAATTTTCTTAAATCTATAAAAACACTTAGAAGAAATGAAAAAATAAATTCAGAGTTAAATATTCATTTCTTTTTGGTTGATAATGGATTTTTTCAACCGGAAATTTAACTATTCCAGTTATTTTACTTATTACTTTAGTTGAAAATTCAACTTTTTTGGTAAAAAATTATTATTATTATATTTTTATATTATTTATATTACATTTATTATATTATTATACTTATATATTATTATATTTATTATATTATATTTATTTATATTACATTATTATTATATTATTTGTTTGAACATTTAATTATTTTGTTCGAAATTGAACGATTTCGAAAGAAAATCATTTCATTCAGTTAAAAATTCAACTGTTTTGTCAAAAATCAGTTTGTTGGTTGAATTAAAATGTTTTTGATTCGAAATTAATTTTGTTGTTGTTAAAATATATGAAATATTACACTTTTAGTTGAGGGATCATCTTTTTTCGTTGAAAATTAATTTTTTCAATTGAAAATTTAACTATAACATTTTTGGTTGAAAATTCATCTCTTTGGTTTGAAATTACACTATTTTTTTTAAATTGTTTTTTTGTAGCTGAAAATTCATGTATTTTGTTAAAAATTCATCTCTTTGGTTTCAAATTGAACAATCTTGTTGAAGATTCGTCTTTTTTGGTTGAAATTTCATCTATTACATTTTTCATTTAGAATTTATCTTTTTGGATAAAATTTTATCATTTGGTTGAAAATAAACTTTTTTGTTGAAAACTCGGGTTTTTAGCTTGAAATTTTAACAATCTGGTTGATTTTTTTCTCTCTTGACTGAAAATTGAACTATTTTGATGAAAATCATTTTTTCGGTTGAATACAACTATTTTTGATTTTAAATTAAACTGTTTTTTGGTTATAATATCAACTATTACATTTTTAGTTGATTCATTTTTCTCCGTTAAAAATTAATTTTTTCAATGAAAAATTCAACTATTCCATTTTCGGTTGAAAATTGATCTTTTTAAGTTGAAAATTCATGTATTTTATTTAAAATTTCTCTTCTTTTGGTAAAAAATTATGTTCTTAGTTGAAAATTTATCTCTTTGGTTTCAATATCAACTTTTTTTTTGGAAATTCGTCTTTTTTGGTTCAAATTTAAAATATTACATTTCTCATAGAGAATTAAATTTCTCTGAATAGAAATTTTATTATTTGCTTGAAAATCATCTTTTTTGTTGAAAATTCGCCTTTTCAGCTTGAACTTCAACAATCTGGTTGATTTTTTTCTGTCTTGACTACAAATTCAACTATTCTGTTGAAAAATTGTAGTTTGGTTGAATGTAACTGTTTTTGATTTATAATAAAAATATTTTTAGGTTGCAATATCAACTATTGCATTTTTAGTTGAGTATTTATTTTTCTCCGTTAAAATTAATTTTTTCAATCAAAAATGCAGCTATCCCATTTTCGGTTAAAAATTTATCTTTTTAAGTTGCAAACTCATGTATTTTGTTTAAAATTTGTCTTTTTTGGTGAAAAATTATGTTCTTGGTTGAAAATTTATTTCTTTAGTTTTAAATTTATCTCTTTCGTTTCAAATTTAACTATTTTTTTGAAAATTCGTCTTTTTTGGTTCAAATTTAAAATATCACATTTCTCCTAGACAATTAAACTTCTCTGAATAGAAATTTTATTATTTGCTTGAAAATCATCTTTCTTCTTGAAAATTTGCTTTTTTGGCTTGAAACTTTAACAATCTGGTTGATTTTTTTTCTGTCTTGACTACAAATTCAACTATTCTGTTGAAAAATTGTATTTTGGTTGAATGTAACTGTTTTTGATTCATAATAAAAATATTTTTCGGTTGCAATATCAACTATTACATTTTTTGTTGAAAAGTCATCTTTTTTCGTTCAAAATTATTTTTTCAATTGATAAAAAAATTCATGTATTTTTTAAAAATTCGTCTTTTTTTTGGTAAAAAATTACCATCTTGGTTGGAGATTCATCTCTTTGCTTTCAAATTTACCTATTTTGTTGAAAATTCGTCTTTTTTGGTTGAGTTCAACTGTATTTGATTCAAAATCAAAATCTTTTTCGGTTGAAGTTTCACCTATTACCTTTCTCTTCAAGAATTCATCATTTTTGGTTGAAAGTTGAACTACTTTGTTAAAAATGTTTTGTTTTGTGTTGAAGATTCATCATTTTAGTTGAAAATTCACCTCTTTCGTTGAAAAACTAACTATTTGTTAACATCTTCTATGGTTAAAAATTCATTTTTTCAAATAAATTTAACCATTCAATTCTTTGCTTAAAATTTATATTGTTTAGTTAAAGAATCAACTATTTGGTTTAATATTTCTCTTTTTTATTCGAAAATTCATGTATTTTATTGAAAATTCAACGTCTACTAAAAAATTGTCTGTTGGTCTTAGAATATTGTAAGTCTTCTAGAAGCGGAAGTCGTAACTAGGTGAATCTAAACAAACACTTTTTGAAAGAAATAATTAATTTTCCGCGCCAAAGAGATTTACGAGTATAGCCCAAAATTGGAAAGCTGAAATTTTTCTTCCACACTGAAATTCAAAATTTTCTAAAACATTCCTTGTTTTAGAAATATCATGTGGGTCATGACTAACTTACGACTTTCATTAAAAAGTGTAACAACTATTACTCGAAAGTTATGTATAAAGTTTTGTAAAAATTAAATGTGGATATATATTTTTAAGAAAAAAAGTAAGTAAAGAAGTAACGATAGTTACTTTTTTTGGGAAATGCAGCTAAGATAAAGTTACATTTTGAATCGGTAACGATAACGATAACTAGATACTTTTTTCGTGATGTAAGGGTAACTACAACTAGTTCCTTTTAAAAAGTCATTTACCCATCACTGGTTCTCACGCTAAAGATGAAAAGAAAATCAGGTATCTTACAGCCAAATTCTTTTCTATTACTCTCTTTTTATCCAGTGACGTTACTCTCGAAATCCCACGCACACGGAGAAAAATAATGTGCAGTGCAATAAACACGAGAAAGGAAAAAATGCGATCGAGGAGGCGCTACATGGCGCAAGTACCGATAAATTGTCCAATTCGAGCCGCGCCCAGTAGGGACCACCGTGATATCGCATTCGGATCTCCCATTATTACACTTTCGATGAACGCCCTGTTACAATGTGCACATTGAGAGACGAAGGTGAAGAGGCTAATCCGAAATTTACGACGAGTTTCGAAATAACCTACGACATTCCTCGACCAAAAAATGACCCGCCCACGCAAAATCCCTTCGAGAGGTGATTCGGACCTCCAGGTGAAAGACTGAGGTGACGACCGACCTGCGCTATTAGATACGGTGATAGAGATGAATTGAATTTGATTGCGGTCGACGCCACCAAACCATATAATTTCGCTTGTCAAAACACATGGTATTTACCTCACATAGCCAGGTATTACCTAATGTCTTGTAATATTTACATTTTAGGAAAAATAAAATAAAAAATTAATAAATGACCATCGCGAGACCCTTAGAACCTTTTTCAGAAGATGAATTTATAATGCGGATGTTAAGGCGAGTCATAATAGGGACTATTATTTTCAAGGTCTTTTGAATAAAAATTTTGCTAAGAAGGGGATTATCTTAATCATTATATTCAGATATTTAATTATATGCTAGTTTTATTAGGACATTATTGCCCCAGTTAAAAAATTGATGGCTATATCAGAATTCATAAATAACACATTTGAGATCATCTTAGTTTCAATTCTGTGAAACACAAACTGTTTCGGAATAAATGATTTCCGTTTCTTCGCAATTTATATGATAACACTTTCAGTCTGAATTTTTATTCAATAGACTGAATATTAGATTGTTCTAATAGCAAAAACTCAGGTGTGAAATATTACTCATCATAATCTACCAGCGTACGAGTTCGCAGCCAATACTTTCCGTTCGCAGTATGAAGTTGGTTCGCTGAGATGCTTTTGTTTTTTATTCTTTATATTGATTTGTTTTATTATATAAAGCTTAAAAATACATAAGTAAGGGTGAAATGAAATAATATTCAATTGATAATATATGAAATTCTTCGGGAGCAATTTGAAATATTCGAAATTGTACAACAAAATGAAATTAATAATTGTGAACTAACATTTTTTAAATAAATATGTTTTGCGTTTAACTTACTACATTTCTTTAATTTTCCTTTTCAGGTAATAAGTTTATCATTTTCTCATACTTAAAATTCTTTGAATAGAGAAAAAGCTTAAACTTTTTAACTTTTGATATTAGTTTTTGTAAAAATAATTAACTTGTTAAAGTCTATTACAATTACAATTTTTTGGTTTTATGCAGGAGTAGAGTCTTTAGCATCCTTAGTTTATAATATAAAAAGTCAGAATGATTTCAAATATTACAAAAATTGTATGACTTTCTCTTTTTTGAATCTTTCAAAACTGTCAATTTAAACATTTTAAATCTTACTTCTTGGTCAGCTTTCTGCTTGAAACTTTTAATATTAAATTATTTTAAACTCGAATCGTTTAACATCAAACAACTGAGAAGTGAGAGCATGTATCAAAACATTGAAAATGGTTTGGTTTTGATTTTTAATTTTTCAAAGTTTATTGTTTGAAAATAATTATACTGAATAGTAAAAAAATAATTCAAACTAATGCTTAGTTAAATAATTAACTTTAATCTGCAATTTCAACATTTAGCATTCAAAACTTAAAATGAATAAACTTAACAACTTAAAAGTTAACTATTTTCAAATTTTGAGCATTGAAAATTGAACATTTTTTGAATATGGAGTGCTGTAAATTTGTACGATGTCAAATTTTGTAGAGTTGAAAATTTAAAATGCATAGCTTTCAAAACACAAATATTACAAGTTTTCATTTACTTCATAATTGCGTGTTTTATATTTAGGGCAATGGAAATTTGGCAGATTCAAAAAAAAACATAAAAAATTCTACACACAGAATAGGAACGGTTACGGGTGAATATTCTATAATTAGATGTGTTTAAACTTGAAAAGTTCAATTTCAAATCTACGAAACTGAAATAATGATTAAAATTTGAGGCAAAATACAAAATTAAAAAAGTCGAAATGAAACATTAAAGATGATGCATAATTGCATATTTGAAATTGAACTATTTCAATATTTAATAATTTTTTTAAATCGTGCGCACTTGAAAAATTACAAGAAAGCATTAAAAACTGAATATTTTTCAAGTAGCTTTCTAATTTTTCAAGCCCCTTTCCAAATTAATCTGTGAAAAATTATACAAACTTCGCCTTACAAATAAAACCATACAAGAACTAGGTATTCAATATTGAATCATTTTTAATTTAATAATGTTCTAAATTTGAACATTCCAAACTCAATGTCTCTGAAATTATTTTTTTGATGTGACTAAAGTGTACAATTTGAAATTGTTTATTTTATATTTATAGATTATTAATTGCCAATACAATGTTTCCTGCGCGCTGTAGCGCATATAATATTGCTATCTGCAAATAATAATCTACATTCCATAAAAGGAATTTTTTATTCTTCTTCTAAATTAATCTGCAAGCGTACCCAGCTAAAACATTCCGTTCGCAGTATGAAGTTGGTTCGCAGAGATGCTTTTGTTTTTCACTCCTGTTTTTTAAATTGGTTCAATTTTTCCAAAGTTCAGAAACACATGAGTGTGAAATGAAATAATGCTCAATTGATAATATATCAAATTGTTTTGGATGAATTTCAGAATCTTTCAAAATCTTCGATATTGTACAGCATAATGGAATTAATAATTTGGGAACTAATGTTTTTGAAATAAAAATGTTTGACGTTTTACCTATCATTATTATTATATTTTATTATTATTATTATATCAAATATTAGTTTCACAATTAATTGATTTACATTTATGGCAATGAAAATTTGACGGATTGAAAATGAAACTTTAAAAATTGTATACATGAAATGGAAACGTTTAAGTGTGAACATTTTTAAATCAGGTATCTTCAAAATTTAAAACTTCAATTTCAAATCTACAAAAATGAAATAACGTTTTCAATTTGCGACACCATATCAAAATGAAAAATGTCGGAATGAAATATTCAAAATGATGCATAATTGCATATTTGAAAATAAACTATTTCACTATTCAATAACTTGAAATTGACATCCTGCAAACTTCAAAAATTCTGAAAGAGCATTAAAAAAAGGATATTTTAAAAGTTGCTTTTCAATTTTCCAAGCTTCTTTCCAAATTGATCTGTGGAAAAATAAAAAATTGTTGCCTTAAAAATTATTTTTAATTTGACAATGTTCCAAATTGAACATTTCAAACTCAATGTCCCTTAAATTCATTTGTTCGAAGTGCTTAAGCCGTAAAATTAAAAATTTCATCAAATCAATCTTGTCTCATAGTTGTATATTATTAGTTGGCAATGCAATGTCTCTCGCGCGGTGTAGAGCGCGTATAATATTGCCCATCGTAAATAATCAGGCCTCGGCAGAATTGAGGTTGTTCCAACAAAAATCTGTTTTGATGTAATATTTGTTTAAACTCTGATCATTCGTTGATGTACTTTGTCAGATATCAAACTTAGTTTAACAATATATACACTACGTCATAGAAGAAAAAATCCTTGAGAAGAAATCTCTTGTCATGCGTTAGACGCTGTTTGAAAAAAAAATTGATCCGTTGTCTCTGCTTCAATTGTCTCCTTGTTATTTAGATATTGATAATTATGTTTGCAGCTAGATTGGTTGCTCTAGTGGAAAGTGAATCTTTGAAAATTTATTAGAGAATTTATTATTGAATAATTCCTATAATATTTCATAAAATATACGGTTTTAGAAATGTTACTTTATGAAAGCGAAATATCGCATTTTTCTATTTTCACATGTCTCTTCCAACCCCTAATTATCTCTCAGTCTTTGGAAATTTAGAGTATAATTTTTTTATGGATGAACAATTTTACGAAGTAGCACCTAGAGAAATAAGAAAAAAAAGCAACAAAATTCTTTTAAATTGCGACCCCAGTGTATTGGGCATTTAAACATATTTTCCAAAATTTATAGTCGAATTCCACTTTCGTTTATTATTGATGAACCGTTTAGGGCAGAATCACGCCGCTTTAATCCGACGCCTGGGGCTGGCAATCAATTTTATTACAAACCCTCCCACGACTCTCGGATCCGAATCATTTAATAGTAATTGAGTTCGTCAAAAGTTCCGAACCTCGAAGAGTTTCAAGAGTTTAAGATTCTTTAAGTTTTTCTACCTTCACCTGTCTGTTTGAGCAAAATTGATTTCTCTAATCATTCATCCAGGCTAAATTCATCCATTCCAATTAATATAAGTTATTTATCAATAGCTAATGAATTAATACACATTATTAGAAAGACGTTGTCACTTTTTAACAAAATGAATGGGATTCGATTCAGTATAATTATCTAAGGTTCTCATTTTAGTCATTCTGATCAGTTCAAACAGGAGATTCCGATTCATCATTCGCAAACCAGAAATCGAAACTAAAGTCAGTTATTTTATTCTTAATTTGAAATTGATTTGCACATAGGCAAAATTCTGATAAAAGCTACAGTCAATGTATGAAATTAATGACACCTACCCAAATTTTGATATATCTTGAAAGATCTCTCTTTAAGTTAATAACTTTGTTACCTTCTCTCTTTATAAATAGCATCTCCACGAACTCTCTCTTTTTTTTATTTCTCTTATGATGCAAAATTTTAACATCATCCCAATTAAAATCATGACCATGAATGAGTTTATGTTTTGTAAGGACCGAGTGATATCTTGCACTTATATGAAAATTATATTTATGTTCCTCTTTTCTTGTTCAAAGTAACCTCCTTGTTTGTCCTATATAAATAGAATCACACTCTCTAAATTTATATTTATAAATCACACATTGTTTATCAAGTTTTCCATATTTATTTTTACTCAATTTTACAATAATATCACTTTTGAATGAAAATCTATATATCCTACGTAAGCGCAATTTTTCTAACACTGATTTCAAGATACTTGAGATGTTTCCAAAATAAGGTAAGACAACCGTATTGAATCTATAGTAATACTGTATATTGTTTTTGTTCTGATTATTGCTTTTACTATTAATTTGAACAGTTCTGTTATGCATATGTTTGTCAATAAAGGCAATCTGATAATGTTTGGAAAAAAGAATCTGTTTGTATAATTCAATATTCTTTTTATGGAATTTTGGATGAGATAATTTAAGAGCTCTATCAATCAAATTCTTTACAACTTCTATTTTGTTTTGAATAGAATGATTTGAATTCAAATTTAGTGTCCTTTCCGAACAAATTGTTTTTCTGCGCCAATCAGTGATAATATGATTTTCATCAATTTTTATTGAAGTCAAATCAAGAAAATTCAATCTATCTTCCGCTTCAATTTTAACAGTGAACTGTTATCTTGGATGTACACTATTAGAAACATTAAGTAGGGTATCCACATTTTGTGCATGCAAAGGAAGTTCATAATCATCCAAATATCTTGCATAAACGTCCAACGCAAAATTAATTTGATCAAAAACTTTATTTTCCAAATCTTTCATTACAATTTCAGCAAGAATTGCGGACAAGACTGAGCCCATTGAAGTTTCAAATTTTTGCTTATAAGAAGTACCATTGAATTTCAAATAAACATAATTGAAAACATATTCTGTAACATGAAGGAACTGTTTTTCTGAAATCTTAGTATGAAGTTGATCTTATCCCATCTTTCTTCTATATAAAGTTTAACACTTTTATATGGTATATTAGTAAACATGGTTGAACCGCCAAAAGAAACAAAAATGTGATTTATTGATATTTTTACATTTTAAATTACCTTTAGAAAGGCAGCACTATTTTATGAAACAAAACAAATTTCTGAAAGGTATTATCGGGCTTATAATACGAAAATTTATAATTTCATTGCAAGGATTTCTTCTGCAATATGAGAAGAATATTCTCCATAAGTTTCAATAAGTTTTGTTCACCTATTTCATTAAATTTATAATTGCTGAAAATTATGCTTTTGATATAAAAAAAATAGGAGATATGCCCTGTGCAATAGGGTATATATATTGACATTACATGTGAAATAATTATAGAATGACATTAGTACAAGGATAATAGTAATTAAATAAAAAATGTTCGTATTGTAAGCGTAAAATTTATAGCTTATTCTTCAATAAACAAAAAATACTTTCTAGGGGTGAAAGAATTTCTCACTCTTGAATTTGTATTGTTTTTAATTTCAAAAAATAAGAAAATTCACTCCCAGTCTAGGGTAAAGTTATGTACATTGCATATATTATAATTATGATAATATAATTGAAGTAATACAAGCAGAAGAGTTAAGTTTTTAAGATTTGAAAAATTAGATTATCATTTTAACATGCCATGTATGTATATATAATTTTACCCTATTACACAAGGCACGCCTCCTATTCTTATGTATATCAAGCCTTATTTTCAGCAATTAAAACTTGTAACGAAATCGGTAAACAAAGCTTTTCGGAACTTATAAGAACACAGAATTGAAGACAAATTCGAAAGAATTCAGAGTGAATTCAAAACAATTCAATTTAAATTTGGAAGAATTCAAATAAATTGGGAAAATCCAAAAAATTTCATCTTTCTCAGTAAAGTGGTCATAAATTAAAAA
This sequence comes from Melikaiella ostensackeni, assembly GCA_032362435.1. Lineage (NCBI taxonomy): Eukaryota > Metazoa > Arthropoda > Insecta > Hymenoptera > Cynipidae > Melikaiella > Melikaiella ostensackeni. The sequence continues at coordinate 32,409,087 of JAUMHM010000031.1, read as the reverse complement.
GAATTCGAGGGAAATCAGGAGGCTTCGATGAAGTTCATAAGAATTTGAGTGAATTGAACAAAATTCAATTTTTTTTAGAAATTTCCATTGAATTGAGTAAAATTAGAGTAAAGATAATTCAGAGAAAATTCAGGGCGAATTGAAATTAATTGAAAAAAATTTCAAACCAATGAATTAAATAAAATTCGAGTGAAGTTAGCAGAATTTAAGGGAAATGAGAAGAATTCTATGAAATTCATAAAAATGCCAGGTAAACTTCTCGAAGATTCAAGTGAATTGAGAACAATTGAAAAATGTGAACTAAATTCATTTAATTCATTGAGTTTCGAGTGAATGTAGAAAAATTGAGGGGAATTCGAAGGAATTTGATGGAATTTCTAAGAAATCAACATGTGTTTGAAAGACTTCAGGGTAAATAAAAAAAATCAAAAAAATTCATTAAGTCGTGAAGAATTGACTGAATTTAGAAGAGTTTAAGTAAATACAGAAGAATGAAAAAGGATTCAGGGTGCACACTACATGAATTGAAATGAATTGCAAAAAAATTGAAACAATGTAAAATGTTCTATTGATTTTAGTAAAAGTGAAGTAAATTTAGAAGAATTCAATGGCATTTAAGAGGATTTGTTGAAACTCTTATGCACCCAAGATGTATTTAATAGAATTCAGGGTGAATTAAAAAACTCAAGTTCTGGGTCTGATGAAATTCTGGAATCCATATAACGAAAAATACGTCGCGGTTTTTATGAGACAATGAATATTTTGATAGAAAATATTCATTTTCTTAAACGTTGAAATCAACACTGAGCAGACAAACCCCGAGAAAGAGATGGCGAGTGTCAAACGCACTTGACTTCAGTCATATTTTACAGACACAACACCGACACTAAATAAAAAAACGCTCCGTATAGCATCCTTTCACAAACTAAACTTTACAATTATGATGCGAATTTCACGATTCAATGCGAAACAAAAGTGAAAAATACTCCCACCTTTTTTGAGAGCTACGCGGCGGAAGATGACAAATGAAGAAGCAGGAGAAATCGATCTAGCAGCGCGTTCACAAGGCGGTAGTGGTCACTTTTTGTACTTAAATTATAAAATCGCAGAATACCAGGAGAATCGCGGTCGGTTATTAATCTATCTCCTCAAAAGTAGCTATCGGAATATACAAAAGAAAACTAACAATTTTCGTCGTGAACATGCACCCTGAAATTATTTTTTGCAGAAAAACAAAGATAAAATATCATTTATAAGTTTATTTACTGAATTCACAAGTCATTTTATAAATGCATGAATTTACTAAGCTTATACATTATTTATTGCCAACTTCACAAGTCTCTTTCCTATAAATAAAGAAATTAAATCTCTGAGTTTTCAAATTATTTATTTACAGATTCACAAGCCTATTTCCTTTATGAATACATTAATTTACCAACCTTTCGAAATTGTTTATTTACAAATTGACAAATCTCTGTGCTTTATGAATAAATAAATAAATAAATCTACCAACTTTGCGAAATTATTTATATCGAAATTCACAAGTCCACTTCTTATAAACAAATAAGTTTCCTAAGTTGTCAAATTATTCATTAATGAATATGGAAGTCTTCTTTATGAATAAATAAATAAATAAAGGTACCAACTTTGCGAAATTATTTATTTCTAAATTCACAAGTCCATTTCTTATGAACAAATAAATTCCTTTGGTTGTAAAATTATTTATTTATAAATTCACAAGTCTCCGTCCTTTACGAATACATAAATTAATAAAGTTGGTAAATTTATTTATTCATTTATTCATAAAGGACAGAGACTCGTGAATTTATCAATAAATAATTTCACAAGGTTGATTCACCTATTTATTCATGAAAGAAATGGGCTTGTGAATCTCTAAATAAATAATTTGAAAACTTAGAGAATTTTTCCATTTATTCACAAGGATGAGACTTTTCAATTCGGAAACAAATGATCTCGCAAAGTTGGTGAATATATACTTATTTATTCATAAGGGACAGAGACTTGTGAATTAGGAAAAATAATTACGCAAAGGTGGTAAATTTATTTCTCGATTTATTCGTAAAGGACAGAGACATGTGAGTTTATAAATGAATAATTTCACAAGGTCGGAAAATTTATTCATTTATAGAGGAAAGTGAATTGTGAAGTTATCAATAAATAATTTGACAACTCAGGGAATTTATTTGTTCATAAGGAATGGCCTTGTGAATTTGGGAATGCATAATTTCCCAAAGTTGGTACATTTTTTTATTTATTCATTCATGAAGAACAAAGATTTGTGTATTTATAAATAAATAATTTCACAAGGTTGGTAAATTCATTTATTTATAAAGGAAAATGACTTGTGAAGTTAGCAATAAATAATTGTCTAAGCTTAGTAAATTCATGCTTTTATAAATGACTCGTGAACTCACTGAATAACTTTAAAAATAGTATTTTATCTTCGTGTTTCTGCAAAAAATAATTTCAGGATGCATGTTCATGACGACAATTTTTAGTTTTCATTTTTAAATTCCGACAGTTACTTTTGAGGAAAAAGATGAATTACCGACTGCGATCCTCCGTTTATTCTGCGACTTAATCATTTCAGTACAAAAAGTGACCTCTACCGCCTTGTGAACGCGCTGCTAGATCAGTTTCTCCTGCTTCTTCACCTGTCATCTTCCGTCATGTAGTTCTCAAAAAAGTTGGAAATATTTTTCACTTTTGATTCGCAGCGAATCGCAAAATTCGCTTCATAATTGTCAAGTTTAGTTTGTGGAAGGATGCTATACAGAACGTTTTTTTTTATTCAGTGTCGGTGTTGTATCTGTAAAATATGACTGAAGTCAAGTGTGTTTGACACTCGCCATCTCTTTTCGGGATTTGTCTGCTCGGTGTTATTTCAACGTTTTAGAAAATGAATATTTTCTATCAAAATATTCATTTTCTCAAAAAAAGCGCGACGTATTTTTCGTTATATGGATTCCAGGATTTCATCAGATCTTGAATACTTGGTGAGTTTTGTCTATTTATCCTACAATCCACTTCCGAAAATGAACATAGGGGCGGGAACGTGTTCATAATTGGGGGCAACCAACAAAATTTCTAAGTCACCTTCATCCAACGTCCTTAATCCCATGCATTCTGGTGCAAATGTTTATGTACCAGCGTATGGCCATCTTGGATCGCCATATTGAAACATGAAATGCCTAATATGATTGATCGCAGTATGCAAATCTTCACGTGTACGTTTAATCTCACAAAGACTTTTCGAAAATCGTTTTGATAATGGCTTCTGCGATAATATCTGACGCACTTGTAAGAAGAGGTCGTCAACCAACTAAATTTTCACGCGTGGCCATTATTCTCCTACGATAACCTTTTATTCCTTTCTTTTATTCCGTCGGTCATCGTCGATCCCTCCCGCTCGATCCTTTACCCTCTGTCGGTTATAATAATTAATGACCATTCGGATGGAGAAGGCGCCGCCACCCAGGGTCGATGCTTGCCGACCTCCTTGCGAACCGCAAAAAATAATTATAAATTCGAAAACGTCTGTTATTAATAGGCAGACGAGTAGGCGGGCGAGAAAAAAATGAAGGGCGAAGAAATTGAGTTATAACTCCAAGACAAAAGATTCACCGACCAATGAAAAAAATTCAAAGACAATACTCTATATTGCTCAATGCAGTCAATGATTATCAGAATGAAAGATGAGCGATCCATTCAAGACATTTTTGTCTTTCAAGACCCAGATAAATAATACGCATTGATAATAATGAAGATTAACCCTAGAATGTGAATCGGCAAATTATATTTTTTATACAATTGAAAGATTAAGAAGTTTTTGATTCAAAAAGACTATGTAAGATATTATTGTCTCTCCTTTTACGTCTGGGAAGGTCCAAAAGATTATGGAAAATTGAAATACAAACTTCGACAACTTACAGACCATTAAAATTTATTAGTTGATAAAAATTTCCGGATAAAGTTGGTAACGTTTCGGGATAAGTCTGGTCTCATCATCTGATCTTATTAGTTACAATTTTTGAAAATTCTGTGGAAAAATTTCTTGGTACATATAAGATCGAATGAGAAAAGCAATGTGAGTGCTCATGTTTCGTAAAAATTTCGTATAAAAAGTTCTGCTATATAGGTGTGTTGATCCGATTTTTGATGTTTCATTTAGATTATCATGTATTGTTCAAAATGTTGCGTGCTTGTAAATTTTGGTGTCTACATTCCATTAAAAAAGCTTTCCTTGCCAGGGCTCCTCTCATATCACTATTAATATTGATCCAATCTTTTACAGTTGTGAAAGCTTCATGTCCATATTGTAGATAAATTCTGGTTAAAAACATGATGAAAACGTACGCAATATTGGTCAATGCGTGCATATATCCAAAAGGACTATGTGAGAAGTTATTGTTTTTCTTTCTTTTGCGTCTAGGTAGATCCAAAAAATTATGGAAAATTTTTATCAACATAAATTTTAATGATCTGAAAACTGTCGAAGTATATATTTCAATTTTCATGATTTTTTGGATCTTACCAGACGTAAAAGAGAAGACAATAACATCTCACTTAGTCTTTTTGTATATATAGACGCTTTGACCAATATTGTGTACCTTTTCATCATGTTTCTAACAAGAATTTATCTAACATATGAACATGAAGCTTTCACAACTGTGAAAGATTGGATCGACATCAATAGTGATATCAGAGGAACCATGGAAAGGAAAGCTTTTTCAATGGAATGTAGACACCGAAATTTACAACCACGCAATATTTTAAATAATATAGTATATCAAAAATCGGATCAACACACCCACATAGCAGAACTTTTTACATGGAATTTTTACGTAATATGAGCACTCACATTGCTTTTCTCATTCGATCTTATATGTATCAAGGAATTTTTCCATCGAATTTCCAAACATTGTAACAAATGAGGTCTGATGATGATACCAGACTAGTCTCGAAAAATTATAAGATTTTATCCGGAAGTTTTTATCAATTTTATAAAATTCTTGAAGATTGCAACAGTTCAACTGACTACCAGAAATTTTTTGAATATTCCAGGATTCGAGAATAATCTAGAAACTTGCGGACCTTTCAGATCATTCTGAAACGCTTCAGATTGTTCAGAATAATTTAATGTACCATCAACTATACTACTACTATTGAGACAAAAAAGGCGACTTTTTTCGTTTCGCGCTTCGTCAAAAATCTGAAATTAAACTGAAAAATTTATACAATGTGCATGTATGTCTTAAAGAACTCTCTAAAGGTGTCTATTAAGTTCCTTTGGGAACAAAAATTTTGTGCCGGAGTTGCGCAGGCTTCAATTTTGTCCCGAAATAGCCCTGTGGTTGAGGCTATCTTGGGACAAGCATTTTGTTTGTCAATGATAGTAAGTGAATTATCTTTTTAGTCTAAACTACGTGTAACTTTTTCAGCAAGTCGTCTAAAGTAAAATTGAAAATGAATCATTACAAAATATGAATTTCTTTTTTAGAAATTTTGAACAATAGAAGAAAGTAAAATACCAGAATTCCACGAAAATTCAGTTTTATTCTGTTATTCTTATTATTTATTTCATCTATTATTATAATCTATTCATACTATTTTATTCACTTTTAAAAATCTTCTGTTCTCATTAAAAATTGAATTTTTTAAAAATATTAAGTTTTAGTTTTGTCCCCAAATAGTCCCTGGAAACTTGAACATTATTGCAATAACATGCTTCACAAGCGAGGACGAAGTTAAATTTTGACGGACTCTTCAGTTTCGACAACGAATTTCTACGCAATATTCAATTTTTGTCTGCTTCCAGACGAAATACGCACTACTTAAGTTTTATGCACTCTATAGGCAATATTTGAAACTATATATAGGCCAGGCGCCAAATTCAAACATTTCACCATAAGGATTCCGGGGATAAAAGACTAGCGTGTCCAAAAATAGGCCCGGTTGACCGTAGAATATTCTAGAATAATCTAGGAAATTTCATGACATTCCAGAATATTTCAGAATATCCTATAAATATTCAGAAATCTCTAGAATTGCAGAGAATTCCACATTAATCTAAAAATTCCAAAACATTTCAGAAAATTCTCCAAATCATTTCAGAATATTCAAAAAAAATTCAGAACATTGCAGAATAATACATTCCAGGAAACTTCGGGATTGGATAAAATGAAAAAGTTTCTGAAAAGTCTAGAACATAAAATACTCCAGATTATTGAGTTCTAGAAAACACCTAATAATTCAAGAATATTCAAGAAAGAAATCCGTAACATTCTAGAAGAACCTAGAGAATTAAAGAGTTATCTATAGTTTACAAAAAACTTCATAATATTGTAGGATACTCCAGAAATGATTGTAGACCATTTCAGACTGTCCTAAAAAACAGTAGAGAATTTCAGAATTTTCAAGGACTTTTTTGAAAATACTAGTTGGAAGTAACCTTGACGCTACTTTTACAGGATGTCCTTGATTTTTTAAATTTTTATTGACATAATTGTCAATCAACAAATTTACCATTCATAATTAATCATTTATCCAGGCGGCCATCTTGAAATAGAGGACATCAAACAAATAATTATGAGTTTCAGATGCTCTAATTTTCTAAGAGTTATTAACAAACAAATTTGGAATGAATAATAAGATCCTAAATTGACAGTTTGGTGAATGATAAAATAGTAAGATTTTATCATTTAGCTTATGGAATAGTAAAAAAATCACTAGTTTATTTTACGAAAGTCAATTTGTCAAAATATTGAATAATTCTCTACTGATATTATTCACTTATCATTTAGTGAACTTTCATTGTCGATTTTTTTTCGATATAATATGGTGCACGTGAGTTTTGTCAGGGTCGTGTTGTTGTGTTTCAACGAAAATAAAGTAAGTTGAAATAGATTATGTATGTGAACGAATAAGTCTCATTTTTCCATTTTGCAGTAGTAACTTGTAAATACATCATGTTGGCGAAGATGACGTAACCTATATATACAAGTTTCACAATATTTCCTCCTTATTGTTTGAATTAGGCTGAAATTGGCACACAGTCGCGTTCTTATACACCAGTTAAAAATAAAATATCCAAGCCTCTTATTATTTATCATTGTATAAAATTAATTTAATGCCTCAATGAATAAATTCAGAATACTAACTATTGTTAAGTTGAATAGTTAATTTGATAATAAGAAATTAATAAAATTGATGAATAATTGAAATAAATTAAAACATTAAAAGCAATTTGATTTTTTGAAAATTAAAAAACTTCCTAAAATATTCCTCAAAGATCGAAATGAAATCTACTTACTAATGAAAATTTTTAATGTACTGAAAAAGGAACACCCCAAAAAGTTAACAAATCAAAACTAGACTTCGAGACTATCCGCTTTTCCGGCTCATCAGAGACAAATGTACAATAAATGTACAAAGAAAAAAAGAGGGAGAAAAAGGAAAGAGTCAACCAAAGGCAACCTCACACTCTTTCTTTTTTTCGTCTTTTTTATACTACTGGGAACCAACATGTTTCGAAGCCAATTTAGACTTCCTCATCAGGGGTAATTCATAGGATAACTAGAGTTATAAATAATGAAACATATATTAATTGTGTATATGTGCACGGCAGCTTTTTTTAGCCAAATTCAAACAGATTTATTAAATTTATTGATATTCTCATTCAAAGTTCCTTTGTTATCTTTTTTTTTTGTTACAGTCAAAACATATTTTCTTGTTAATATAAAATATCTTTTATGGAAAGTAGGCCATCACATATTCTTCTGCATGTAAGTCGGATAAGATTATTGTAGGCTGAAACTAATTTATTCAGAAGTACTTTATTTTTACCATGGGCTTAAAAAACGGAGAAGGAATTTTAACATTTATAGTATTATCCGATGAGTTGTATCTACTTTTTCAGACTTTGAGTTCCAGACAATGTGACAAACACATTTAAAAAATATATAATTACAAGTTTCCGAACATTATTTCTTGGAAGCGAAGATAACTTTGAAGAAATCTGCCTAACAAGGAGAGTGTGCGAAACGGAGGATACGCATTTTAATAATCTTTTGTGGGCGAAGTGGACCTGATATGAAATAAAAAAGTTCAAATCTCCTGCGCAGTTAGAAAGCAGTTTATTTTTATTAAAAAAGGGTTGAAAAAAATACGCGCTGAATACTGATCGGTCGAATTGTAGAGTACTCAAGAAACTGCGATAGAGCAATAGCTTGGGTTCTAGGCTAGAGAGTCTACCGTCATGCGTTCGCGTCCTCGTACTTTTTTTTGAAATTTGTTTCTCTAATTCATTTTTTTGAATAATTTAACTGTAGATATGCATAAATATTATTTGAAAAATAATTAATCGGAAAACATTTCCATCAAAAAATAATGATTCTTGACACAAAAATTTGTTTATCAATAAGTTGATGTCTGTAATATATGATAAATTATTTTTAACCAATAGACATAATTATTTTGCGATTTTTCTACGTTTTAACCAGCGAAAAATTAATGGACCCGTATGTAATAGTTGAAATAAATTTGAAACGAAATATTTTGAATTTTGAATATGTGTTTTATTTTCTTTCTTGCATAACATTTTTTGAAATTAATTTTTTGCTGGTGAAAACTTCGAAAAACTGCAAAATAATAATCTTTATTGGTTAGAAGTAATTTACTGTATGCTGCAGACACAAACTTATTGATAAATGTATTTTTGTGTCAGAAATAATAATTTTTCAATTTTCAAAATATTCTCGCACCGCTTATTATTTTTATAATATTTACGCGTATTAACGGTTAAATTATTGGGAAAAAAGAATAAATTCTTTTTGTTGAAAAAAAGTACGAGGGCGCGAACGCATGACGGTAGACTCTCTAGTCTGGAAACTAGACCATTGTTCTATCGCAATTGCTCGAGCACTCTCTTGAGGGGTTACTAAAGAAAAAAATATATAAATCCAAAGATATTACAACTTAGAAGGAAGTCCAACAAAAATTCGATCTATTAGGCCAAAAGCAAATTTTCTCTTGAAGAAAATGCGTAATTTATTGCATTGTGTATAAGTTTTTTAATAATGTTCAAAAATTAAACTTGAAACGCTTCACATCTCTGAAATTTCAAGTAAAAGTATTGCATTTTCAACAAAATAGATGAATTCACCCAAAAAAACACGAATTTTTAACAAAATAGTTAACTCAACCAAAAAAGATCTATTTTTAACCAAACAGTTGTACTTTTAACGATAAATATACAATCAAGATCAAAAGATATGAATTTTGAAACTAAAAAGATGAATACAACAATTACGAACACAATAAAAAATTTTCAACCTAAACGTTGAATTTTCAACTAAAAAAGATAAAATTTTAACCAAAAATGTAATAATTAAATTTTCTACGAAAGTGTTGGATTTTCAACCAAGTAAGGTTTCTCAGTCAATAAAGGAAAAAATATCATGAAAAACACTGAATTTTCAGGCCAAAAAAACGAATTGTCTACCAAAAACTTGAATTTTCAACGAAAAAAGATCAATTTGCAAAAAAAAAAATTTTTATCAAACAGTTAAATTTTCAACCAAAAAAATGAATTTTCAACAAAATAACTCCACTTGCAACCAAAAGAGATAAATTTTCAACAAAATACATACATTTTTTAATAAATAGTTGAATTCTCAACTAAAAAAAAAATAATTTTCAACCAAGAATGGAAAAGTTATATTTTCAGTTCAAACATTAATTTTCAGTTCAAAAATTAACTTACAACCAAAAAAAACTCACTTTCTCCAAAATAGTTCAATTTTTTCCGAAATAGTTTAATTTTCACCCAAAAAGATGAATTTTTAACTTAAATGATAAATCTTCAATAAAAAAATGATTTTTTTTAACAAAGTAGTTCCACTTTCAGCCATGTAGTTAAATTTGGAACAAAAATAGATGAATTCTTAATGAAAAATGGTGTAATTGATATTTTAACCAAACAGATTTCAATTTAAATCTAAAAGAATTCAATACAACCAAAAAGACGAATTTTCAACAAAATAGTTAAATTTTCAACTAAAACAGATTAATTTTCAAACAAAAAGGGTGGCTTTAACAAAATAATGAAATTTTTAACGAAATGATAAAATTTTCAACCGTAAAGGATGAACTTTCAACCACGAAGATTCATTTTCTACTAAATGAGATGAATTTTCAATGAAATATATGAATATCAACCAAATGGTTGAGTTCTTTATTAAAAAGATTAATTTTCTTTCGAAAAAATGAAGAAAGGATGAAATTTCTACTAAAAGAAATAAATGTTTAAACGAGAATATATAATCATATTATTTATTTTTTATTTATTCATATTTATATTTATTATATTTATATATATTTATTATATATATTTATATATTATTAATATTTATTATATTCATTTTATACGTTTATTTAACCAACAGAATTTATATGTATGTTCGTTCCCTAAGTTTATAAAATCTGAGTAAAATTTTGGGGTGGGGGGTCGGAGAAAATCTTACGGTATCTCAAATAAAATGATGTCAAATTTTGTTGGTCTACTGGTCATATATATTCTTGATAAAAAACGTTCTACGTTTCGCCCTTCAACGAAGAGCCTCTT
>JAUMHM010000031.1:32372447-32384840 GCA_032362435.1 Melikaiella ostensackeni | reverse complement strand
GGCGTTTAAGACCGAAATCCCTCAACACATAAATTAAAGATTGGTGGAAGATGATGGGACGGTAGGAGGGTTTGGGTCAGACTCAATGGAAGTTGGCTGAATGCCCAAGAGCAGGATCAAAGCTATTTTCGCAAGGGAGCTCCCAGAGGGCATTAATCGCTCCACATAATTTCAAATTAATCTCTTCAAGGTCACATCACATGTTACGATTTTAAATTTTAAATGCTTAAGTTATGATTCGTTTCGATTTGAATTTATGATCAGTCTACTGTGTGGAAGAATCTTCTGGCGTTGACCAGGCCCAGACCAGACTGTCTCGATTCCATTCTTGGCGCGGACCAGATGGTCTGACCTAGGCCTGGCAAAAAGTGTAAAGTTTTTTTTTGACTAGCCCAAGGCCAGACCGTTTGGTCAGTCGAAAGCTAGGCCATCTAGTCAAATGTAAATAAATAAATAGTAAATAGTGCATAATCAGAACTTATTATTAAACGTATAGATAGTTCTTGAAGTATCCTAGCTTACATATTAAATATGACGCTAAAAAAACACTTTCGCGGAAAATTCACAAGCAACGAGAGTCGAACCCTAACCGTCTAAGTTGTAAACCGCGCGCGGTACCCACTAACCTACGTCAAGTTATAAATTTGCCTTATCAAAATCAAGAGTTACTTATTCGCTTATGTATTGGAAGGCTGATCAGCACCAGAGCTGGGCCAGAATAGACCTCCACGTCGATATGAAAAGAAAATACTTGACTTATTAATGTCAATTTCTTTTGTATCATTTTTTTAGACACCATGTCAGTTTATCGAAATATGTAAAAAAAATTTGCTGATCGAACTTGGAAATTTTTATTTCCTCGGAAAGCTGATCAGCGCCAGACCTGGGCCAGACCAAACTGGCCAAGGAGCTGATCAGCATCAGACCTGGGCTAGATCAAATCTCCCAGACAAGAAGGTCTAGATAAAGTCAGACCTGGGCCAGACTAGCGCCAGATCTGGGGCAGATCAGACTTTCTCGACTAGATGGTCTAGATAAAGCCAGACTTGGGCCAGACCAGACACTAGACTGACATGAAATTTTTCCACATGGGCTTTGGGCAGTGATCAATATTGGAGAGTGCTAATATTGTTTCTTCTTCAGAAACCCTATGAATCAGCCTATTATCGCTACCTAGTTTAAAGGTCATATCATAATAGGCAGAATGATTAATGGTTGAATCTGAATGATATAATTCAATCTAATGAGATGAAGTGTTTATTTTGTTGAAAATGCAACTATTTTGTTGAAAGGTCATCTTCTTTGGTCAAAACTTCAACTATTTGGTTGAAAATTAAACTATTCTGTCAAAAACTCATTTTTTTGGTTGAAGAATCATTTCTCTGGTTGAAAAATTAACTTTTGTGTTGAAAATTCGTCTCATTTTTAATTGAAAATTAGTTTTCTTAATCGAAAATTTAACTATTCCATTTTTGGTTGGAAATTCATCCACTCTGGTTGAAAATGAAACTGCTTGGTTGAAAGTGAATTTGTTTTGGTTGAGGATTTAATCATTTTGTTGGAAACTCATCTTTTTGGTTGAATTCAACTGTGCCTCATTTCAAATTAAAATCTTGTTTGGTTGAAACATTAGATATTACAATTTTTCGTTGAGAATTTGTTTATTTTTGGGTGAAAAATCAACTACTTTGTTTAAAGTTAAACTCATTTGTGAAACATTCATTTTTTTGTTTAAAGATCAACCATTTTAGTTGAAAATTCAACTATTTGGTTGTAAATGAACTTTCTTGTCAAAAATTCATATTTCCGGGTTAAACATTCAACAAATTGGTAAAAAGTAAAACTATTGGGTTGAAAATTAACTTTTCTAATGAAAATTTATAGTTATGGTTGCACATTCAACTGTTTTGGTAAGAAATCTCGCTATTTGGTTAAAAACTAAACTATTTATTTGAATATTGAACTATTTTGTTGATAATTAACTTTTTTGTGGGAAAATCATATTTTTGGGTAGAAAATTCCAATTTTTCTGTAGAAAAATAGTCTTTTTGGCTTTGAAATTCAACAATTTGGTAGAAAATTAAACTATTTGATACAAAATTAACTTTTTGTTGAAAATTAATATTTCTGGATAGAAAACTCAACTTCTTCCTAGAAAAATCATTCTTTGGCTTGAAAATTCAACAAGTTGGTTAACTTTATAGTTAATAATTCAACTAGTTTGTACATGGTTCGTTTTTTTGGCTTCAAAATTCAACAATTTTTTTCGAAAATGAGAATTTAACTATTTGGTTGAAAGTCTAACTATTTTGTTAAAAACTGATTATTTTATGGATTCTCCTCTTTGGTTGAAAATCTTTTTTTTTTTGGTAAAAATTCGTCTTTTTGGGATGAAAATTGATCTACTTTGTTGAAAATTATTCTCTTTTATTGAGGATTCAAATATTTTGTTAAATATAAAATTCCTCTTTCTTCGTTGAATTTAACTAGTGAAAATTTTGTTTTTCTTTGTTGAGAAGCAATTTCTCAATCTGAAAATCTAACTGTTCCATTTTTGTTCGAAACTTATGTTTTTTATATGAAAATTTAACTATTCGGTTTAAAACTCATATTTTTTTTTGAAAACTCGTCTTTCGGTGGAAAATTAATCTTCTTGGTTTAAAATTCATTTTTGTAGGCTAAAAATTCAGATATTTGGTCAAAAATTCAACTATTTTGTTGAAACTTTATTTATTTTGTTGAAAATTCAACTTCTTTTGAAGTCATATTTTTTAGTAGAAAATTTAACTATCTTGTTGAAAACGCGTCTTTTTGAATTAAAAATTGATCTTTTATGTTGAAAAATTCATCTTTCTTGATTGAAAATGAACTTTTTTGTTGAAAATTCAACTTGACGGAATGAAAATTTAACTGTCGTCTTTAGAATTAGTTTTTTTTGTCCTAAAAATTCAACTATTTGGTTCAAAATTCAACCATTTTTCTAACGATTTACTTATTTTGTTGAAAGTAGGACTATTTCGTTAAAGTCATCTTTCTTATTCCGAAATTTAACTGTTTTGTTAAAAAATCGTCTTTTTGAATTGAAAATTTAACTATTTGATTGTTATTGTAATTGTTTGGTTAAAACTTAATTTTTGTTGTTGAAAATTCGCCTTTTTAGGTTGAAAATTTGACTTTTTCGCTGTTGACGCAACTGTTTGATTAAAAGTTGACTTTTTTGTATTGAAAGGTCACCTTTTTGGTATAAAAATTTAAGTATTTGGTTGTTATTGTAACTGTTTGGTTAAAAGTTAATTTTTGTTGTTGAAAATTCGCCTATTTGGGTTGAAAATTGGACTATTTCGCTGTTGACGCAACTGTTCGGTCAAAAGTTAATTTTTTTGTATTGAAAGGTATGAAAATTTAACTATTTGGTTGCTAATGCAACTATTTGGATGAAAGTTTTTTTCCTTTAATTCATCTCCTTGGGTTGAAAATTCATCTTCATTGGTAGAAAATCTCTTTTGGCCATATAGGCATATTGGCAACTAAACTCAATAGAAATGCAAAAACCCGCATAATAAACGTCAAATCCGTGATTAGCCAACGGATACGTTACTTTCGGGCATGGTGGGGGAGGGAAATTACGATTGTCAAAGTGGTGTACAGGGGCGTGAGGGAAGGGGTGGGGGGCAAAAATAGCCTAAAAGCCTAAAATTCGTAAAGTGGTTTATGGACGCCCCTTTGGAGATGAATCAGGCGAATATCAAATGTTGTGTTGTAATTTAAGTGATCGATTTCAGTATCTCATTTTTCTGATTGAAGAGATGAAGAATCCAATCTGAGTATAGGAATGTGATGCTCATAAGCTATCTATCATTTGAATATCCCGCTTGACTCTGAACATCGCCAAAGGGTGCGTTCTTCACACAATAACGTCATTCCAACAACGATATGTTGTTGTGGAAACACTACTAAACGCGTAAGTATGATCTATCTATGAACGTCGATCGATGCTTATCGGCAGAATAGTGCTGCTCTGTCGGTGGAGTACCATTAATATGATCTATGTTCCGGCTCCTGTGACTACCGATCTTATAGATCTTATCTTGCGACGACCTCTCTTCTTGAAGTGGATATAGGTGCCCGCAGGCCATCCTTGCACTCCACCTAAGACCTTACTTACATATAGATTGCTACTCATCTCTTACACCCGAAATATTGCCGATCGTAATGTTCCTCTCGTTCAAGCGACTATTACTTTATACTGGAGATTCTCATCTGCATAAATAGTGCGCATCAGATGCATACGCCGAATTCCTTCAATGAAAAGTCGTCATTCCACGTCTACTTTTGTTACATTTCAAGTAGAGGTGGAAGTTTTGTTAACCTAAACTTTTTAACTGTCAAGGGGTCGTTCAAAAACTACGTCACGTTGTTTTGAAAACTTTTTTTGACCTTCTTCGTCAGAAATCATCACGCGAAGCTTGAAACCCTTAGGAAGATGTCACAAATGCGAGGTTCTTTTCATAAGTAAGGCAAATTTCCTGCTAGATGGTGCTGAAATGAACTTTGTAGTATATGGTCAAGAAATAGCACTCTATAATCTAACCTTTACCAGACTTCAGCCAAAACCGACTCTTAGTTTGCGTTTGGCGACGTTTGAAGTGAGCGTGTCAGTAGTTTTCGAAAAAATGGAGAAAGAAGAGTTCGGTGCAGTGATAAAACATTTTTATTTTTTAAAAATTGGACGGCCGCGAAGATTAAAGCCAAGCTAGACGAAGTGCACGAGAGGTCTGCTCCTTCATCGAAAGCCATTCATTTTTGGATAAACGAATTTGGACGTGGCCGAACCACAACTAAATATGAAGCGCGTTCCGAACGACCAATTGGGGTCATCACATCGGATATGGTTGAAAAAAATCATCATATGGTTATGGGAATTGAGAATCAAGGCGCGTGACATTTTTAAGGTTGTAGGTATCTCTACTGAACAAGTCTAACATCTTGCTCAAAAAACTGGAGGTTAAGAAGGTGTGATCAAGATGGGTGCAGCGCTTGCTGTCTCCCGATCAAAGGCGCAACCGAAAAGACGTTTCCGTGCAGTGTTTAGTGAAGTTTAATCAGAAAATGCAGGACTTTTTGCGTCGATTCGTGACTATGGACGAAACCTGGAGCCATCACTAGACACTCGAGATAAAGCAGCAGTCAAAGCAGTGGGTACTGCCTGGTGAAAGTGTGCCAAAGAAGGCGAAGACTGTTTTGTCAGCTGAAAAGGTGATGGCCACAATATTTCGGGATTCTTAAGGAATTATCCTCATCGATTACTTTGAAAAGGGCAAAAATATTACAGAAACGTGCTATGAATTCTTATTGAACCGTTTGAAAGCCTACAAACATAATATTTTAAGAGATTTCACAGCCTAAAGTGCTCTTAAAACAGGGAAAGTAGGATGATTTATCACGAAAATAGGGGAATGATAGGGAAATATATTCTTTTAAATTAAATTATTGTATGGGTACTGTATTAAATTCAATATGGAACGCTTGAGATTTCAAATCGAAATATATTGAATTTCCAATGAAAAAGTAGAATTTTCGAAAAAAAAAATTAATTTTAGATCAAACAGTTGCATTATAACCAAATAGTTGAACTTTCAAGTTGAAAAAGGAATTTTCAACAAAATAATTGAATTTTTAATCAAACTATTAAACTTTCAAACTAAAAAGATTAAACTTCAACCACAAAAAGTTGCATTTTCAAACAAAAATATTTGAACCTTAAAGCCATAAAGACAAGTGTTTCAGAAGACAGTTGAATTTTCAATCAAGAAGGACGAATTTTCAACAAGACAGTTGAGTTTTCGAAAAAAAGATGACTTTTTAACAGAATAGTTCAGTCCTTAATCAGTTGGTCGAATTTTCAACAAACAAGATTGAATTTCAACCAAAAACAGTTGCATTTTGAAGCAAATAGTTGAACTTCCAACAACGATAAGGTGAATTTTTGAGAAGACACTTAAATTTTCGAACAAAAAAGATGAGTTTATAATATAATACTTAAATTTTTAACTAATGAATCCTTAACACAAAAGTTTAAATTTTAACCAAGTAGTTGAATCTTCGATCAAAAAAGATCAATTCTCAACGAAAAATATATAAGTTGATATTTCAATCAAGCAAGATTTTAATTTGAAATTCGAATTCAACCAAAAAAGACGAATTTTCGACAAAATAGTTGAATCTTTAAACAGAACAGATCAATTTCTGACCAAACTGCTGTACTTTCATGCAAACAATATAAAATTTCCAGTAAATGAGATGAATTTTCAACAGAATAAATGACTTCTTAACCAACATTGATTAATTTGCAACCAAAAAGTTGAATTTTCGACAAAAATATGAATTTTCTACAAAAAAATTAATCTTCAACCAACTAGCTAAATTTTCTGGAAAAAGCTGAATTTTCAAACAAAAAAATTAGTTTCCAACCAAAGAGATAGATCTGCAACTAATAAAATGAATTTTTAACGAAGTAGTTAAACTTTCAACCAAGAAGTAGAATTTTCATTCTAGAAGATTAATTTTCTTCCAAAAAATATGAATTTACGACAAAATGCATAAATTTTCAACCAAATAGTTCATTTTTCATCTAGAAAAGAGAAATTTTCAACCGAAAATGGATTAGTACTTCATCTTGTTTATACTCACTCCCTTATATGGGTTTGAGTTTTTACAGAACCATTACATATTTTCTTATCGACAATCTTCCTCACCAATCACTTTTTACACATCGACTCAACCACTATTTTTACTCCTAGACGCTTGCGACCTTAACCTGAGCTTCAACTTCCAAAGAACTAATTTAATTTTCCACGAAAAAAGATATAATTTCAATGGAAAATTTAATAGTTTGATTTTCAAATAGAAACGATCAATTCTCAAACAAAAATAAATCAGTTATATATTGAATTTTAACATTAATTTTCAACTAAAGAAACCAAAATATATAGTTCAATCTTCAATCAAATAGTAAAGTTTTTTGACCAAAAGAAATAAATTCTAAATCAAAAATGTAATAGAAGATTTTTCAATCAAAAAGAATTAACTTTAAACGGAAAATAGTTGGATTTTCTTATTGGGTTCTATGAATTCAGTTCGCATTTAAGCGAAAAAGAGAAAAATAGGGAATATCGGTGGAAGTTTCTTGAAGAATGGGGAAAAAAGAGGAATTCTTTAAAAAAAGGGTAAAGAGGCGAATAGGGAAAAGAGTGTGAAAATTTTTTATTTTTTCAAGTATTAAAAAAAATTGTTATCTATATTAATATTTATCATGTGTGAAGTCACTTTCAGCGTTAAACCCAACCCCGCCCCCTTTGTCAAAAATCGTCATAAAACCGATATTACCGAACCGAAAACCGAACGATATTCTCTAAATATTCTCAAGCCCAGTCAAGTTTCTGAGATTTTTTTTAAAAGTATCTAGATAGCACTTTCTAAAGATCCAAGTATCCCTCATGAATTTTCTGAAGGTTCATAATCTTGTTTTTGTAAATATAATTGGAATTTTTTTCAATATCAAGGAATTACGGAGGCTGCCTTGAAAGAGAGGCCCCAATAGACATCCGACTAGCGAACCAGGTAGAAAGTATTCTTGTGTAATAAAGTTACAGTGCAATGGCCAGATGTGAGAGCTTCAAAACTAAATTTTTTTTTCAATTTTCCAATTAGAGGTTCAAAAGTTGAAAAATCAAAATCTACAGATTTTTACAATTACAAATATCTAAAATTTGCTTTGAAGATTTAAAAATATTTCATATTTTGTATGTATCTCCTAAACTGTACGTGATACGTGAAAACAGATAGCATTTTCAGATTTACCACCAGAGGAATACTGTATATAAATATCAATATACAGGTTGTCACATATAAATATATGCCTGTAAATAAAAAAATAATGATTTCTAAAATTTTTTAGGGACTAGTCCTATGAAGGTTTTATAATAGCGAGTCCTAAATATTCTCTCAAGCTATCTCTAGAGATGAAATCATTCAAATTGTATCTTCAAATAGCCTGAAACAGGCCGGACTTTTTCCCCGGAGAATATTCAGAGATTTTCTTTCGGTAGGGTATAAAGTCATACATTCTCAATATTATTTTAAAGCAGAAAGATCTATCATGAAAAGCGTTTGTACCGGAGAATTACAGGTGCAAACTTCCTGTAATAATTTAACTCGAGTACAAGAAATGAATGATAGAATATTAGACTGGAATTTATTGTCGTCCAATTTCATAAGCTCAATATATCGATAAAGGCTAAGGTCTTCTTGGGAAGGCAGCAGAAAATCCTGTTCGACCAGTAGGTGCGATACAATTATAGGTCGTTCCATCCGTATTATTCACATCGCATCTCACGTCAGTCACGAACCCCTAGTTAGCTTATCTCATCTACATAACCTCTTCGACCGCTTCTGTACTGCCAGAGACGTCCAGCGATCTGTCGACCGTCGACGT
This sequence comes from Melikaiella ostensackeni, assembly GCA_032362435.1. Lineage (NCBI taxonomy): Eukaryota > Metazoa > Arthropoda > Insecta > Hymenoptera > Cynipidae > Melikaiella > Melikaiella ostensackeni. The sequence continues at coordinate 32,376,346 of JAUMHM010000031.1, read as the reverse complement.
CGTTTCTGTCAAAATATGATTTACATTGTAGAGACTGTAATTATTCTTGTTAATTTGAATCCTGCGATTAAACTCCCTAATGAATCCTAGCTGAATTCTCACTTGACGTATTACTCTTGACCCTACCAAATTTAGGGTATATATCGTTGCATCAACCATTGATAAATTTCGGTGTACACCTGCTTCTGAATTCTTTAAAATTATTTCGAATTCTTTTGAATCAGACTGGACACCCATACCTCAGTGCAGATGTCGCCACTCATTTTGGCACCTCAAGTCGCACGTTTTTTATTATTCATGGCGAACAGCTATAGAGTATTTCTATTAAGCAATAAGATTTCAAAATGGCCGAACGCCTGTGGGAGCACGCTCATCATTGTTCTATGAGCTGAATCACGTTAAATGATCAAAACATTTTAATTAATTATGTCACTTTAAAGAAATGGTACTCTCCTGTTTTGTTGTGGGCTGGTCGAAGAATGCAGGAAAAGGACCTTGAAAGATCATTTCATAAAATTTCAAGTAGGGTACTTGCGGGAGATTTCGGCCACCTTTTTTGAAATTGCTGTTGCAGTCGCAAAAAAACATATGTTTTTAATTATAATTGTTCGTCTAAACCCTTCAGAACAAAGCCTTCGAGTTTGAATAATACTTTTAATTGGTTAATAATTACTATGTACATTTGGAAAAAAAGTTGAAGAATCGTCCAATGAAATTTTTGAGGGAGAGTTCGGACACATTGAAAAAAATTTTTCATGGTGTCGGGACTTTATAAAAAAATTATATAATAAGGATAAACGATTTCTTGATTAGTTTAAACGATCTTATATGTGATTTTCATAAAAAATAGGTTATACACATCGTCAAAAACTTCCTTGCATTCGTACAACTCCTTAACATCTGATTAAGCGTTTTTCTTCTTCTTTCTTGTAGTTTTTTTCTTCGATGCTGTTTTTCTCGTTATCGATTTTTGATTTTTGACGTTTCGAACCTTTTTTTCTCTAGAGGTTTTTCAGGGTTGGTGAAATTTTCCTCAGGCTCCGCAATTTCGTGATTGTTTTCTTTCCTTGTAGCTGCGATCTTTTATGGACGGAGCGAGTCTTGCGTTTTTCAGCTTCTTGCTTTTTCTCAGTTTTAAAGCGCACTTTTTTCAGCCTATATAATTATTCGTAATGTATCGATTTTCCTATGTATAGTATCTTTTGATTTTCAATCAATTTGATATATCAATAATCCATATGAATTTTCTTTCATTTCTTAGCGTGCTCAAGTGTCCGAACTCTTCCAACTTGCCAGGGGACAAAAAAAAATGTCAGTGTGCCATTGTATCGAAGGAAAAAATGTAAATATAAAAACATAACCTATATAGGCCCAGTGCTTCGATACAATTGCATATTTGCAAGAAACATCGATATTCCAGCCAAAATATACCCGTTCTTGAAAAACATGAAAAACTTTTGGGTAACATTACGGGTAGTCATGCATAAGACGCTCAATTATTCGTCAAATCTAAAAAATAACTGAGTTTCAGCACTTACGTTTTTGTTCACGTGTCATAACACTCGCGACAAATCACTCGCGAAAAAATCGGCTGCGCACTTTCGGAGGGGAGAGAAGTGTCCGAACTCTCCCGCAATTACCCCATTATAAGTCAAAGGAGCAAAGAGCATGCAAGACCAATGTAAAAAACAGTGCCTAATTTGAAATGAATTGCACGATGATTTTACTGTTTAGGCTTTACTTTCTCAACACATATATTTAAACACTGATATGTAAAATGTTTATTTTTTAGTCCTTCTTACAACACTGATAAAGGACATTCGTAATTTTGAAATATCTCTACTCATTTTTTATATTTTTATATATTCTCAAAGGCGTATGTTATTTAATTTGAATAGCAGGACCTGTGTGACAAAAATAATATAAACATACATTTCTTTAGAATCATTTTATTTAAAAATTATTACAAATCTAAAAATATACCTACTACGTGTTTTGCAGAAACAGAATACAGAGAATACAGAAATTTCTCCATGAAAATCAGCTTCAAGGCTGTTGGAATCAAGCTCTAACCTTAAAATTTAATCGCTTTATTTCACTCAATAAGCACTAGAATAAAATATTTTTTAGATACTGAGCCAACTCCTTTTTTAGAGAGAATTGTGTCTATACAGCGAGAAACTGCCTTGTATTTATAATTTTCAGGTAAAGTCTAATTTTCGAATTTTAATCTGAACGTTTGCAAATCAGAAAGCAAAAATGATAAAAATTGGGCAGTTTTTTGCTGTGTAGACACTACTCCTGGAAACGTTACTAAGGAATACGCCCAAAACTGAATATTTTATAAGTCCGTTAACAACATAGGTGCATCTAATGTCTGCGAAAAACTTTTTGTGCTGCAAACGGCTGCATGACCCTCAAAATTATTGCTTCTCGTTCGCATTTGTTCACTTCCTGCAAAAACTTCAATAAAAATAAAAAGTAATAATTGCAAGAAAAATATTGTCGCTCCCTATAACCAAAAAATAACCGGTATCGACAATAAGATTTCTGGGAAAATTTCCAATGATTTAGGTTTTATTTTAAAACATCACTTTTTAAGTTTTTAAGATTCCAAACTAAAAGCAGTTTTTTTTATTTTTCAGGAATTTAGAAAAATTTAGAGAAACTTCGAATTATTTCAAAAGGTATTTAGAAGTTTTAACATTTCCGAAAAGATTTTAAAATAATTTAAAACTTGAATAGATTTAAAACAATTGAAAACAAATGTAGATTTTCGAAGATTTCGAAAAAGGAGCTCTTACAGAATTTTGAAGGGCTTCAAGAGAACAAAAAAATTTCCTTTAGATTCGTGGAAAAAATTGAAATGACTTTTGATTTTGAAAAATGAATTCTCGAAAGATAGTTGAAAAAGATTTCATAACATTTCAAATTATTTCCTAAAATGCCGAAAAAGAATGTGAAAGATTTAAAAGCAGAATTTGTCAATTCTGCAACATTACAGAATTTTTGAAAGAAATCGCTAATTTCGGCCATTTTGCTAATTCGTCTGTACAAGATTTTTCCTCATTGTGCGATGATGGTGATGGACTTTCATAAATTGAATTAAAAAAAGGTAGCTGCTGCAAACTTCCCCCGAGTCCGGCTACACGAGTACAATGTGCACTTAAAATGGACCCATTTGGATCAAAGACAATCCACGATATGAAATTTTTCCATTGATTCTCCAAGAATTTTCAACATGTAACAGCGCAAACGTTTTTAATTTTTCAAATATTTTCTAAATTTATTAGAAAAAGTCGAGAAGATTCTTGTATTGCAGTGAACATTTCCTTACCTCAAATTTCAATCCTTTGGCAATCTGTTGAAGATTGTATAATATTTTCCAAGTAAGTGTTATTATTGAATGTATATAAAATTTAGTGAGATATAATTCATTCAAATATACTTCAATATTAATGTTGTGACATAAAAATCTATGCAGTTAATGAAAAATGAACGTGCCAATACTAACTTCACCTCGAACTAGAAAGTTGCCATCTATGTAACTTCTTACACTGCACTTTCTCAACAAGTCCGCCTTCGTAAAACTCGAAAGCCTTCAAGCTTTTATGAGTTTTTAATTGTTTACATGTATAATAAGTTTGAGTTGACGTAAAACGTGATATGAGATCAATCTCACTCACTCTTTCGGCACATCATCTAAATTATCCATTGCACGTAGTTTTTTACTATAACGGACCTTAACTTTACCAGATGAACTTGAAAAGTATTCAGTTGTCATTTTTAATAAGCTGAAAAATACAATATTTAAACCAAGCTAATTCACGCGATGCAATTTTTTAAAGCCCACGGGGGTGATGCTGCGTGATGAAAATTGGAAACAAATATTTCCAATA
>JAUMHM010000031.1:32332402-32345901 GCA_032362435.1 Melikaiella ostensackeni | reverse complement strand
GACGGCCCCTGATAGAACCTGCAATCAAGAAATTTCACAATATTGTTGAATATTGGTGATTTTCAAACTATTCAAATACACTCCAGTCTCGATATGCAGACTGTCTTGGGTATGGCCTGCGATGGCCGTGAAGTCCTTCCAAGTATTTCTATATCATAGGCAGTCAGGGCCGTATGAAATTAACTGTATTTTGTAAAAATGTAGATTTTTGTTATCATAAAGGATGGGCCTTTTTGAATAATGAAGAATAATGAATGAACAGAGAATTTGCCGCGTGTATTCATAAATGCGAAATATGCACGTGAGTGTTCGAACTGCCCGCTTTGTGGTTACGGAACTGCCCAACTCCGCTGAGCTCGCAGCGCCTCTCTCTCTCTCTCGGCTCCTTGGACCCCCTCATCACCGAATGTAGCTGGCAGAAGTTCTACAAAGACAGCATACAGAGGGCCGTTAAATGTAGCTTCCAGTGTACATTGGGAAAAACTTATATTATAATTAAGGCCCTGCTATTTGGGAGTGAAAATAAAAACATAATAAAATTAGAAATAAGGTAATTTATCAAAAATCATGGATGAATTTGAGTACATAATTAGATACATAGTTAAATATAGAAAAAATTGTATTGGCATTTGTTATTTGCCATTAATATATGTTTATAAAGAGTAGAGAGAACTTTTAAGATCTGAACTCTCGCGACTTTTTATCCAGCTGACAATTTTTCTAGAATTTCGTTTGTACCAGTTTATTTCATATTTCGCCAACTCTAATTTTGATCGTAAGGAAGGCATGATTTTCTCAAAGTCAATATAGTGTGTTTGTATCAGCTGTTCGAATTTATCGATTTGACTTTGGGTAGATAAAAAGAGAGACGCATCCGATAAAATACTTGAGACTTGTTCGTAATCACCTTTGTTTCTGAAATTGAAATGTGTCTAATTTATTGTCGTTATCTTACGTCTTTATGTTTTACCGTTATTCACTATTTCTGTAAAATATTTATTTTTATTTTCCTCCTTATTAATTAATAATATACTTACGAATGCACTATATCTCTATGATATCTATCAACAAAGTCCAGAACGAATTCAGCTCCGAATGAGCTGCAAGATGATACTGATTTGAAAACATCACTAAGACTGCGTGTATGCGTCCTCCGTTCGTCAAAATTAATCGATGTGGAATGAAGGTATCTGCAAAAATGTAAATGATAAATTTTTAATGAAAGATTTTTCAAATTACAGTATTATGTTTTCGAATATATTTAAAAATATACGTAAATAATTGAGAACAACAGTTTTGGGAATATTAAATGACTCACTGTTCTAATATCTTAGGATCCTGACTACAAGCAAGAGCATTTATTATTTCTACTTGTTCCGAAACAATATTCGTTAGCAGATATTGATTCCATAAAAATTCCCAATCATCCTGAGTGCCATATTTTATGGCCGTGGAATAAACGACGCTCTTCAAATTCTTCGGAACCCTGAAACAATAATTGTTGTAAAAAAATCAATGAAAGTAGGTGGCAGGCGCCTACAAAATGGTTTCGTTTCTTATCAAGTCGCTAAGAAAGTCGTTCAAATATCCCCTTTCCCCTCCCAACCTGAAACATTTTCTGATCTTCATCATTCCCCTCCCACTCCTCACAACCCTTCACTTCTCCTCGCTTCCATTCACATTCCCTCCCTTCTCCTCACTTCACCTCATACAACCCACTGCCCCTCCACTCTCGCACTTCCCCTCATTTCTCCTCCCTCACCTTCCATCATTTCTCCTCACTTCCCATACCCTCATTTACTACAATTCCCCTTCCCTTAGTTCCTCTCCTTTCCTATCCTATCATTTCCCTTTATTTTACCCTACCCTCTTATTAGTCCACTACCACTCTTACTTCCCCTCTTCGTCATTCACCTCATTTCCTCTCCCTTCTCCTCATTCGCCCACACTGCCTACCCCTCCCGCACTTCTCCTTATTTCCCTTTCCATAACTCCCCCACCAACACTTCCACCTCTCCACTCATTTCTCCACGATTCCCCTTATTACCCTTTATTTCCCTTCATTTGCCCTTAATTTCCCTTTTTTACGACGGACGGACACCCGACCGAAACCATACGAGTTTCTGCCCGAGGCCACGAAATTCTAAGAATGACAATCAAAATGATCGTTTTCTGTTTTCTGAAACATTTACCGTTTGTTAATACCATTTTTCCAATTGCCAAAGTATTTTAAAGATTTTGAAATGCAATCCTGTAGTCCCATATTGCAAGAAAGCGAATTTAATTCGCGCCGTAATAAAACTGTAAGCCTATCTTCGTTGAGTCTGTCAACGAAACCTAACTGCTGATGAATTTTCCTTATAAGCGTCAGAACATGCTTCTGGAATGAATAAAAGAAAGAAATTAGTAAATGAGATATTTGTAATTTAAAAAATACATAAATTAGAAATTAATGAATAAAGTTTGAATGAGACACTCTACTAACAGAAAACATATTATATTCTTCTTGTCCAGAAAATCTTCGGATGAGATAATAAAGATTGTTGAAAGCTGTCTTGAATGGCAAATAACTTGTTTCATTTTTCAAGTACTGGAGTCCTTCGAAAGCGATATTATAATCAAGTAAATTCGCTCTCGCAAGATTGAGCAAATCATCAATAATAGCTGCTCTATTTATGACATGAATCTTTTCAAAACTAGCACTATTCAAAGCACTGATTATTCTTAACCATGAGTCTGTATCATAATTGACACGGTAGAAACCTTAAGCATGAAAAGACATATATAAATTGAATCCATTTTTATTCAATCTTATAAATCTTGTTAAAATTTTACTTACCAGCTGCTTGTACATTGAATATTATCCAATCAGATGGTTTTCTTTCTACTCTGATAACCTTATCACCATTTATCCACTTATCAGTAGTTGTAAGAGAGAATTCAGGATTTGATTTCGAAGCCCAGGTAATAGGAATCCACCATTTTTGTTCCATTGAGGAATCTGAATTTGGTTTTCTCAAGAAGAATCTTTGTTGTCTCAATTTTATCTGATCACCACTGACAGTGACTGAAAGTACTGGATATCCAGATTGTTTGGTCCAAGTGTTCATTATGCCTTCTACAGAAGAATCAAGTCTCGAACTAATTTGAATTTGGATCCTCGAAAATATATCCTCTGGCTTTCCAGTATTGTATTTTCTTCGAAAAATTAAAGTATCAAATCATTTATCACAATCATATTGATATTTAATTCCAAATTTAGTTATTCTTACCTTCCATTCAAATACGATTTCAGAGCAGAGTTAAAAATATCAGTTCCAAAGGATAATTCCATCATTCGAAGTATACTTGCCCCTTTGTCGTAAGAAATTCGATCCGCCATACCAACAATATCTGATTGGTTATAAACAAATCGAGAAAGAGGTCCTGAAGAAGGTAGTGCATCGATAACAAAAGCATTTTGCTGTCTAAGTAAAAATTGTTGCTCCATTCCCCATGTTGGTTCAATCTAAAATCAAATTTCTAGTTTAATTCACACTTAAATAAATTTGGAATCTGATCTTGAATTCAAATTTTAAATTTTCTCTGAAACATACTTGAGAAATTGTTTTGAATTCGTAATATTGGGCAAAACCTTCACTGAGCCAAAGGAATCCCCACCAATCAGGCGTGACTAAATTTCCAAACCACATGTGAGTGCATTCATGAGCTATTACTGCAGCCACAGATTGTTGAGTAACATCTGAAGACTCCTCCTCATTATACAGAAGACTTGATTCTCTATAAGTAATCAAGCCCCAATTTTCCATTCCAGCAAAATGCGATTTTGGTAAAGCGACCATGTCCAACTTTTGGATTTGATATTTTTGGCCAAAAGTGAATTCCAAAAGTTCCAAAGCTTCGGTCACAATTCGAAGAGCATATGTTGCTTGATCGATAGCATCTTCTCTTGTCCAAATTTTAATACTTCCATTTCCTACCGACTTTAGGTCAGATATGATAAAAGCAACTAAATAGGTGGACATCTGTACACTTTCTTTGAAAATGTCGTTGGCGACAGATCCTCTGAAAGTTGAAGTATGATAGCAATAAATCTATAGATTATTATTTTTTTTTTTAATGTCTAACAAGGAGAGGTCGCAAGATGCGGGGCGCCGATACGACTGGAGCTCCGCAGGGTGAAAGTACATAAAAATCCATTAAATACGTATTTTTTCTTTTGATCTAAGGGGTATTAGTTTTCGAGATATCGAGGTTCAAGTATTTAGGCTTGGGCGAGTGATGCGTCACTGCTCAGTCCGGAGCCCCGACTTGAGCCGAGCGTTCAAGGTCAAATAATCAAACCTCGATATCTTGGAAACTAAGGCCCATTGGATCGAAAGAAAAAACACATGCCTAATGGATTTTGATGTACTTTCACCCTGTTAGGCTCAAGTCGAATCGGGGCCCGCATCTTGCGACCTCCCCTTATGAATCATGTTGGGCTTTAACCATCTTAAGTCTGAGGTTTTCTCCTTATGTTTTTATATAAAATAGAGAAAAACTAAAACCAAAATCCATACAAAAACGGGGAGTATCAGAAATATAAAAAAGTTTAATAAAACTTACACGGATGTAGTACTGATTAAAGGCATGTTGCTCAATGTCGTGTATTCTATTGGCCTTCGTATCCGTATTTTAAAAATTGCCTTAAAAGCAGGTTCGTCAAAACAGGGAAAAGCATGTCTGGCATAAACTGCTTGAAATTGTGTTGCAGCTATTTTTCTTTAATTGAATATTTCAATTATTAAGATAATCAGTTCCAAAAAAATAAAAGCAGTAACACAAAAATTCTTACCTTCTTTCTTGATTTTTATTAACGTAGGACATATTATAAAATCCATAGAGGCTATCCTGGATGACACCATTATACTCAATTGCGATTAAAATTTCGGTACCCTTTGCTAAGATCTCTTTGAGTGTCACTGTATATTTTTCAGTGACTTTATCATAGCTTGAACTTTTCAAATCTAATTTTGTATTATTGACTAGAATTGAAGTAGTCGTGAGAGTCATTTTTCCATAATGTAAGACAATTTCGTCAGTTACTTCCTGAACTGTTGCATTAATTTTTACATGACCACCAAAAGTAAAATCTTTTCTAACTACCAGAGTAAGGTCGTAATATGTGGGTTTAATTGCAGTTGGTAAACGATATTTTTTCACTTGGGATTCTTCGCAAGACACTGCTGGGCTTTGAAAAAGATTTTCATTTATTGCTTCTGATTCTAGTAGTGATATCAATGCTACTAATATAACAAAATTCCATTTCAACTTCATCTGTAATAGTATAATTATATTAGAAAATTATAACACAATCAACTGACCTAAATAATGAATATAGAAATGGACCTTATTATGGATAATTGATGTTGGGTTTGAATTTATTCTGGAGTAACACATCTCACGAACATGAGAGAACTGTGAATCTTGAAAACAAGTACGATTTGATAAAAGTTTATTTCTTAATTTCTTACGCGGGAATGGAGATTTTATATCTTATCGGAATCATAATTTGTCAGTGACTACACATTTCAATTTTACTTCATTTATCTAACTGCAGGAAATGATTATTTCACAGAAAATTTCTCAAGATATAACATTTAGCTCAGATGAAAATACCTAATTTTTAGAAAAATGATCCGAGTATACAAAAAAGGTTTGAAAATTTAATCAAAGTTTGAGCTTCTGATCAAGGAAAAGAGAATCCACCAATAGAATTCTTCGCAGTAAAGTATTTCTGCAATTTATCCGATTATAGATAATCAATTAAATTATGTGATCGGTATTTTTTAAGGAAGCGTCAAAAGTCGAAAATATTTCTCTTGGGTAATCTAAATGCGTATCCGTTAGAATCTTGTCATTAAGAAAATAATCTGATTTTTATAATAATAACTTAGAGACTATGTACATAATTACCAAAGAAATTTTTGTTGTTGCAGGTGAGGTATTTTTCAGAAATATTTTCTTCTAGTGTTTGTAAGTATAAAAACTATCAAAATTAATAGCTTAGTTCATGAATCTCCAATATTATCTAGTATATGAAAATAATTAGTTTCAATGTCTTATATTGATTCTTGACCCCAAAGGCACACAGTTGCAATCTCACTAAAAGGTCAATAATTTTTTCAACAGAATCAATGGATTTCTTTGAAACGAATCAAAAAAATAAATATTTTTTTTATATTTATAAAGATCAAGAAATGTAAATTTCCAATTGCAAATCCATAAAATTTAATTAATTTCAATTTTACATCTTCAAAATTGAAGAATTTTCCATTGTGAATTTTAACATTGATCTACATATTTCGAAAAAACGTTCTAAATTACATCATTTCAAACTATGAACATTCAAAATCAATGAATTTTCTATTAAAATTAATAAAAAGTGGTGAATTTTAAATTACGAGCCCATAAAATTGAACGTCAATTTTAACTCTTCAAAATTGAATAATTTTCAATTTTGAATCTTCAACATAGAACTATATCAAAAAAATATTCAAAAATACATCATTTCCGACTATAATCATTCGAAATTAATAAATCTGCAATTAAAAATCATGAAAATTCATAAATTTTTAAGTGAAAATTTATAAAATTTAATAAGTTTCAATTTTAGATCTTCGAAATTGAATGATTCTCCATCGTGAGTCTTTAAAAATGATGAATTTTGAATTGAAAATTTAGAAAATTGAATAAATTTCAATTGTAAATCTTAAGAATTAAATTATTTTTACTTCCAAATCTTCAATTTTAAGTCTTCAAAAATGAACTATGCCAAGAAAAGCATTTAAAATTACATTTGACCAAACTATAAACATGACGAATTAATGAATATTTAATTGTAAAGTTATTAAATTAATTTTAATGGAATTAATGGAATGAATTTGATGAAATTAATGAATCTGCAATTAAAAATCATAAAAATTGCAAAATTTTCTATTGAAAATCTATAAAATTTAATAAGTTTCAATTTAAAATCTTCAAAATTGATGAATTTTAAATTGAAAATCTACAAAGTTGAATAAATTTCAATTGTCAATCTTCCAAATTAAATATTTTTAAATTTCAAATCTTTGATTCTGAGTCTTCAAAATTGAACTTTTTCAAGAAAAACATTCAAAATTATATTATTCCAAAGTATAAATATTACAAATAATTGAATATTCAATTCTAAATCTCGAAAATTTGCAAATTTTAAATTAGGAATCTATAAAATTGAATACATTTCAATTCTAAATCTTCAAAATTAAATAATTTTCAATTCTAAATCTTCAACATTGAAGAAAACAAAAAAACTTCAAAAATTATACCATTTTCAATTTTAAACATTAAATATTGAAGAGTCTTCAAATGCAAATATTCAGAATTGAGAATTTTCCATTGTAAATCTTCAAAATTGAACTACATATTCCAAAAATACGCTCAAAATTACATCATTTTGAACTGTAAATATTCGTAATTAATGAGTCTGCAATTAAAAGTCATGGAAAATTGCAAAATTTTCAGTTGAAAATCTATAAAATTTAATAAGTTTCAATTTCAAATCTTCAAAATTGATGAATTTTGAATCGAAAATCTACAAAATTTGAATAAATTTGAATTGGAAATCTTCAAAATTATTTAATTTTCAATTTTCAAATATTCAATTTCAGGTCTTCAAAATTAAAATTTTCTAAAAAAAGCGCATTCAAAATCACATCATTTCAAACTATGAACATTAAGTATTAATGAATATTAAATTGTCAATCTTGAAAACTAAAAAATTTCTAATTAAGAATCTACAAAATTGAATAAATTTTAATTTTAAATCTTTAAAATTGAATCAGTTTCAATTATAAATCTTCAACATTGAAGTATACAAAAAAAAACATAAAAATTTGTATCATTTTCTTTTTTAAACATTATATATTGAAGAGACTTTGAATGCAAATTTTCATAATTGAGAATTTTCCATTGTAAATCTTCAAAATTGAACTACATATTCCAAAAAAATGTTCTAAATTAGATCATTTTAAACTGTAAACATTCAAAATTAATGAATCTGCAATTAAAAATCATAAAAATTGCAAAATCTTCAGTTGAAAATCTATACAATGTAGTAAGTTTCAATTTTAAATCTTCAAAATTGATGAAATTGAAATTGTAAATCTTGAAAATTTGAAATTTTTTATTGAGGATCTATAAAATTGAATAAATTTCAATTTTAAATCTTCAAAATTAAACAATTTCCAATTCTGAATCTTCAACATTGAAGAATGCAAAAAAAACATAAAAAATTGTATCATTTTCTATTTTAAACTGTAAACATTCCAAATTTATAAAATTAAAAATGTAAATCTATGAAATTGAATGAATATGAATTTCACATCTTCGAAATTGAATCATTTTCGATATTAAATCTTCAATATTGAAGAATTTCCAAATTTAAATCACAAAAAATGAATAATGTTCAATTTTAAATCTTCATAATTGAACTACATATTCCAAAAAAATACATTCAATATTACATCATTGTCTATTACACACATTAAATATTGAAGAGTCTTTACTAATTGCATATATTCAAAATTAAAGGATTTTCCATTGTAAATCTTGAAAATTGAACTACATATTCCAAAAGAATGTTCAGAATGACATAATTTCATACTATAAACATTCCAAATTAATGAATCTTCAAATGCAAATTTTCAAGATAATCCTATTTCAAAAAGATGTTCAAAATTTCACTATTTCAAGCTATAAACATTCAAAGTTAAATAACTTTCCGATTAAAATTAAAATTGTATGAAAGCCGATGTAGCTATTTTAGTATTTATTTTAATTTATGATTATTATTGATTATAGTTTATAGTTTCCTTAAATTAAGGCATATATTTTGATTAAATAATGAGGCAATTAAAATAAAAAACATGTTATATGCACGCGTAGTGCGCTATTTTTGCTATATGTTTTTCTTCTTCTCAGTTATAATACTGTTAAACTCACGACTTCTCTCAGATTTCACAATACCAGTCACTTTTCGACTCATTTCTGAGATTGGTCAATATTTATGAAAAATACTTAAGATCTCAGAAAAAACAGGTCACTCAGCCGAGTCTCTTATCATTCAAACGCACCAAAGAAGATTGTTTTCGCTCCAAGCTCGATTTAGTGTTTGAGCAAAGCATCCCAAGTGGAATTCAGAATGAGATTCTTAATTTTTTTTCTGCGTCTTTGGGTACAATGATTGCAGTGACTGGAGATGACTTGTGACTCGGTAGCCAACGGTGACTGAAGTGGACTATCGCTTAGTGAACGAGTGCTTGTTTACTCAGTTTCTCAGAGGGTGCGTCCGAGGTTAAACACTTCAGTACCAGCCTTACTCACACCGTACGCTAGACGCAGACTGGAACTGCTTAAGTGGGGATAAGCGTAGCCAAGGCCCAACCAAGAACGTATATTATGACAGGAAACGCGAGTGGAGGGAGCAGCACGAGAGACGGCGGCTATGTCGGAGCGGGTCATTGTCTTGCGCAGTACAAACTGCGCGAGGACCGTTGCCGGACCGGACGCTTGCTTCTCTACCCCCTCTCATGCTCCATGGTAAGGCATCAGCTATGCTTATCCCCACTCAAGCAGCTTGAGCCTGCGACCGTCTTAGTCTATGATGTAAGTACATTCAATGTACTTACATTATGATGTTTCAGATCACTGCAGTATAATATCAATCTGGTCCTAATTTACAACCATCAGTTATTACAATTTCAATTAATTTATTTTATCCTCATTTTACAATCTCTTCGTTTCATTTTGTTTATTCAATTCACACTAGATTAAATTGGCTCGAAAGAGATCAGAAGTGACAATCAAATACGACTAAAGCTGTGAAGAAAAAGAGAATATTGATAGCGCAATTGCTATCAAATCGTTAAATCGTTGCTTAATCGTTCTAGTAGAATAAAAGCAATCCTTATTTATGAACAGAACTAGTTTCTGTACTGGGTGTCATAAAAATCTTGACCGTTTCGAATTAAATAAAAGACTTCCCTTTCTGATTCTTGTTTTATATCCATTGTAGATTAGTAAATTCCATTTATACCATTTTTGGGTTTTTACATTTCTGAAGTCCCCTCTCCTACAGGTGATTGTCAGACATTAAGCTTTCTAGTTCAAATCCCTTTCTGAAACTCCAGTTACCTCAACTCTCATAATAAGTCTCCAAGCAATGTCTAAGGTACTCTGTGAGCTTTTTCAATCTCGCGTTTGCCTGAACATTTGACCAGGGGAGTGGAAAACTACAGAAACCAGAACTCTCGAGTGCAACCGGTTACCGACAGACGAGTTTGGATGTAGACATTCGGTAGCAGCGAGTGCCCACATCCATCCTTGGCGTCAAACCTCCCGCTCGACAGTAGCAGTAAAAACACGGCTAAGCGAAAATCCCGAACGGTCACCCATCCGAGCGTTAACCACGCCCGTCCGTGTTTAACATTCAAGATCTCGATAAGTCGAGAATCACCACCTTGCTACTGCTGTCGGTTTTATATTCATTGTATTTAATTATTTTATTTATTGATAAGATATAGTGAGATTGAATTAAAAAAAGGTTGTATGTAGGTTTGAAGGAGAATATAAAGATGCAATCCGACATTATTTTACGGAGTTATTTTACAATGAGATAATGGTAAACATTCTTCAGATTTATACAACTTTTGAACACCCTGTATAGAATACAATGAAAGAAAATAATTTTATGCAACCCCTTTTGCTTGGCTGCTTGCAAATTTATATTCAATCGCATCACCTTGATCTGACGCTAATCTCTTGCTTATTAAACTAATTTACTTTCCGGTAGCGACGATAGCCACCTTTGAATTGCAACGATCCGTAAGCCGGATAATCTGACTGGGACGACTTAATTTAGATCTGATCAGAGCGTTTCAATTCAAAGATTATTTTGCGAAGCTACAATAATTAATAAAAACTCCAACTGTTTAATATCATCGTAAAAAGTTTAAGAGGCCATTTTCTACGATTGTGATGATAGCTTATGGACCGGTCTCCATAAATTCAAAAATTATATTTATATTCCTCCTTCCATAAGGAGTTTTGTTTGAATCGAAAGGAGACGGAAATTAAAATATTTTTCAAGGAATCAATGTGATTTAAACATTTCAATTTCTTCAGTTTAATAATGACATTTACATCGAAAGGAAATTAATTAAATTTAATAATTTTCAAATACATTTTTTTTCGAGAAGTTTTTTATTTGAGTTGGGATAAAAATTACTCGTTTGTTGAAATCACATACAATATTAGGCCTTATTTATAAATCGATAAAAATTTTTATAAATATAATATTAAATTCATCTTTGAATTCTTAAAGATTTTAAACTTGAATTTATACAAATCATCTTGTTTTGATTTATTGTTAAAATATGAAAAAAGTCTAATATTATTAAAATCTTTCAATCTAAAATTTTCGATTTTAAATGCTTTATGATGTTCTTGTTTTAATATCGAACTTTCTGGTTTTTTGAAGGGACTTAGTTCAACAATATTAATAATACTAAAATTTTTAATCGTATCTCTTTCGTGACCCTGAAACTGAGAACCATGAATTTTTATAATGGCTTCAATGTCAAAATTGACAATTCTGAAAGTTTTTCAATTTGAAATTGTTGAATTTTTAATTGTCCCATCTAAAATATTTAACTTTGTATTAAAATAATAAATTTTGAACGCCTTTGAGTTTTAAATTATTTCATTCTGTCCACTTGGACACATGGAATTGTTTAAGGCTTCCCGTTCGATCACCGAAATTACGAAGCATTTGGCTCGATTTTACTGGGATGGGAGCCGTCGTACTGATTGGGGTGTATTCATTATGAGCTTTTAAGCTACCTTTAAGCTACTTTTTTCAAGCTACTTTTAAGCTACTAATAACATCATTAATACAAGGGATGTCCATAAAGTAAGAGTACTGATGCCATTTTGAGCTGTGAGAATGTTTTTCACCAGGTGAGAAGTCGAATACTCTTACTTTCTGGACATCCCGCGTATACTAATTATCAATTACCTCTTTCGCGTTTCTGATAATTTTCTAGTTAAATTCTCTAACCCATCTAATCACGGATTCTTTATTTTTATAATACTGTATATCAAACGTTTTTCAATATACGATATAAATTGCAGTTTTTCAATATCAAATGCCTTATCTAACGTTTTTGAACTTGAAGTTTTAAAATTAATTTTATTCAATTTAATACATTTTCTACTGGTTGCTATTAAAAATACATCAAAATAATTCCAATTGTTTAAAAAATTGAAAAGGAGCAACCTTTAAAAATTATTTCATTTTCGCTGGAAAATGAGAACCCATTTCAAAAGATAATTACAATTTTAGTGATATATATTTTATTTCAATTGATCGCGGGAGACTCTGGAGGCCCTCGTGGAAGGCTCTGGAGACCCCTTGTGGAAGGCTTTGGAGGCCCTCATGGAAGGCTCTGGAGACCCTCATGGAAGGCTCTGGAGACACCTTGTGGAAGGCTCTGGAGGCTCTGGAGGAGGGCTCCTATAAGGAGGCTCTGGAAACCATCGTAGGAGGCTGGGAGACCATCGCGGGAGGTTCTGGAGGCCAGCGCCGGAGGCTCTGGAGGCCCTTGGGGGAGGCTCTAGAGGGCCTTCTCAGAATTGCTGAAACAGTGACGGTGGCGGTGACGGCGGCGGCCCCCAATCGACCTTTTTTGAAATTCTGTCTCAGAATCGTAGAACTTTAGATCAGAATGACGTAGAGGGATAATAATTTTTTCTTTAATTGAAGATGAATCAGTTCCAATATAGAAAAATTACACAGGAAGCGTAAAAAAATTGTTTCACCTTGAAAACAGCTGAAATTTTTTGCCAAAAAATAGTTTTTTGAATACCACGGATGCTCAGATTGGAAACTTCATTAGCTACATATGATTTTATACACATTTTTGCATGCTCAGTTCGAATCTAACATGTAAATTAATTCAGGTCAAAATCCTAAATGGCGGAGCCAATATGGCCGACTACAATTGTAAAATTAAACCGATCTGACTAAAAATTACTACTCTAGGGTTTCTTTGGGTCGTTGGTTAAAAACCCAAAGTCTAAATTTGAAATTGCGGATACAATATGGCGAACCAAAATTTTAAAACACTGATTTTTCTTCAAAACTGCGACGCTAGGGTTATTTGGTCGCTGACTTCAAATCCAAAATTAAAATTTGAAAATTCAGAGTGGCGGATCCAATATGGCAGACTAAAATTTCAAAAAAAAAACACAATTTGGCTAAAAACAACCTCCGGAGCTTGTTGATTTTCGATATTGACGTGCCAATTCCCTTATTGGAGCAAATAATTATCTGCTCGAAAGTATTTTGCTCATCAGAGCTACTTATTACAGCACTTATTTATTCAGTTGGACGATCACTACAGTTAAACGCTATG
>JAUMHM010000031.1:32317361-32332302 GCA_032362435.1 Melikaiella ostensackeni | reverse complement strand
CACATAGCCGAGCGAAACTGGACTTTCGCCCAGATCCCGCTAGGAGCGCCACTGAGTGGTGGTCTGAATCTTAAATTCCGTAAAAAGTCTGAACACTTTTGTTGTCGATTCATGAAGAAAATAAAACTGAAAATTCGTTTTCTTAGTTAAAAAAGGATCAGATCGTATCGTGTTTAGGTACAAATTGAACGAAAAAATTCTACTTTCAGGATATCATGAAATTAAATGAGCCTGCATAAATAAAGTAATATTACACGAAATGTAAGTGTCGGTAAAGGTAAAATGCTCCAACTCGGGAATAGAGACAGGTCAGCTGTCAGGCTATTTTTTTATACCTTAGCCTTCTCGACCCGACCGGGTCTCTTGATAATAGCTGTTCGCTGGCTTGAGTGCCACCAGGACTACATGTGTGAGTGCTTGCGGCCTTGCGCATTCGTTGAGTTAGTTGACGTTGGCAGCTTGGCTCGTTGGGGTTATGTGCTTCCATTCATTCACAATTGTCAGACGTCAGAACTCCTCCGTTTCTCCCTTTAGACGACGAGATGCCAACTCTTTCTTCACTTCCTCTATTTCCTTGATCTGGACTTTTGTCCTGTCTTATGCAATCCAGAGGTGTTTCAGCTTGACACCTGTTTCGGGAACTTTTTTGGCAGCGAGAAATTTGCGGATCAGTGTCTGTGCCACTCCTTCTGTTTTGCACACAAGTTTTATTGTCCGCGGAGTCGTTCTGGCCTGCGAAAAAAGGCCAAGTCTAAATGCTCGTGATTTCAAAACTTGGAAATCAGGAAGTAGCTCTGTTAGTAGATTTGTTAATTCAGGTCTTGGATTTTCTTCTGATGGGGAAGATTCATGCTCTGGTAATCCGCTCAAGATCAGATTGTTTTTTCTAGAGTTTCTTTGCTCAATTTCGGCTATGCATTTACAAGCAAGGGATGCATCATCAAGGGATTTGGAGGGAGGATGTTCGGTTTGTAGTTTGTGTAAAATAACTTCAGCTGTGGTCATCCTGTCGCACAACCCATCGACTCTTTGCTCTGCGTTGCACCAATCCTCTCTAAGGCTCCATCCATCTTTATTGATATGTTGTCAATCTTTGGTCCCAGCGAGTCGACCATTGTTGATACCAGCGGCGGACTGGGCGCCTGGTCCCCTGGGGTGCGGGTGGAAATAGAGTCACATACACGAAAACTGATTAACAAAAGATAGTAAAAAAGCAATTTCTCTATTTTCCTGTTATTTATCAAGGACATTTCACGTTTAGTTCATTTTCAACTAACTTTCGAAGCAAATTTTTTGAACTAAGTACCCTAAGGGGCGCCGCACCTAAGGGGCGCCGCACCAAAGGGGGCGCGGGTGGAATCCCACCCTGACGCCCAGGCCAGTCCGCCGCTGGTTGATGCTGCACTGATCTCAGGTTCCATTGTCCCTATTGCGTTAGTGATGATACGTTCGATGTCCTGGGCAGTCAGTGGATTAATTATTTTTAACTAATTATTTATAACAAACTGATAAACGATTGATTTTTGTCCACTATTTAGATATTCCTATTGATTTAACCATGGGCTGAAGTGGATACAAGCACAAATAAATTGTTTATTATTTTCTTATATTAATTATTCGGATAAGAAAGTGATAATGTAACATATTCCTGGATTGATTTTTCACGCATAATTCATTCGTGTACTTGATTTTAGTGTGAGGTTTATATTTATTAATTTGTTCACAAAAAATTATAATATAATGCTCCTGTATGGAGGACCAAAGTGGCTAGACCACTAAATCGGTTCCATATAGACCTCGAAATACTTATGGAAAGTTTCATACATTCATCGAGGCATTCATCACAAAATGTAATGTCCCTCCCCTTAACATCCGGATTAAAATGGAAAGTGTTATCTGCAGATACACTAGAGCTCCCATATAAGATCAGTTTCGGGGGTTGCTTTTCGCACTGGCCTTAGTCGTAAACCGGTACCCTCGAAACGTAAACAGTCAGTGCCGTATGAACTCGCTAAAACACTGAAAACGAACTGACGCATATGCTGACAGCTGATGAAATTATCCACTGCGCGTACTGCCCGCTTTTATCGCTTCGCTACTGATGGTGACGCATTGTTGACACTCTGCCCGCTGAGAAAACTGCGTGGGCTAGCAGTTCTAGGAATTCGTAAATCGGATGCGCGTATATGGGAGCTCTAGTGTAATGAAGAAATGCTGCCAATTTTTAATTATTGGAACATTGAACATTTTCTTTAAAATTACAATTCTTCATGTTTTTCTACTGTGCCTATCATATCAGGGCGGGGTGAAAATGTTGAAATTAATCGAATCATTTGAGTCACGCAAAAAAATGGTGGTTTGCATACGAAAGAATTTTTTTTTAATCGATATTAATTAAAAATAATTCTCTATAATTTCGAGTACTTTCTAATAGCATTTATTTAATCTTGAAAATGTAATTTAAAAATTGTTCAGTTTCAAACTTTTTCAATTTTTAATTCTTTAGTTTTCGTTAATTCTTTCGAGCTTTCAATTGAAGAACAGATTTTTCACAACGGATATTCAAATTAAAAATTTGTTTAATTAACTTTGAACCTGCTAATCGGTTGCATGATACACTTGCCATTTACTTATAATGGAATCCCTGCTATCACTATACCTATATAAATTGTAATCACCAAGATTAATTAGGCCATATCATTTTCAGGATGTACCTAATTGACTGATTAAAATTTCATCTAGCAATTCCTCACCCGTGGTAACTGCAACTGTGACGCGAAGCACGAAATAACTGAACGTTGAGGATTTTATGGAAACTTGTAGCAGAGCAAGCAATTGGGATAAACGCAAGGAATAGTTGGGACGAAGGGCGGAAGGTGCAGTATTCCAGGTCTTCGACGAAAGTCTGAAAGCTGCGAATGAGCATGTTCACGTAACTGCTGATACTGATGATGTACGGTCCCGTCGAAATAGTGATTATACTGAAAATTCAAGGCGACGCTTTCTTGGTCGATCCTGGGAGCTGCTGACTCTCCGAAGGGAAAACTTGTACATAAGGCTGCAGTTTCGAAGCTCTGGGACAACGGCTCGGAGATCACGTTCAGAAGACAGTAACTGTCCGCGCCGTAGAGATTCGTTGAACGAAGTGGAGGCAGAGTGAATTCCTTCATATTTATGAAATTTACATGAAACAAATGTTTTATTGGTACATTATAGTATTTACTAGCATTATTCATTTACTCTAATTTATTATACGAAAAAAATTCTTAGATCCAAAGAAATTCATTTGTTCGGACAAATTTCTTTGTGCCATGGAATTTTTTTTACATTCTCATCAGAGAAGGTATTAGATTTGTGTAAAATTTGACCCCACCCCCCGTTTTTGTCAAATGTCCACGTTTTGAGACCCCCTGAACCCGAAAAACAGGTTATTACGAATGTGTATGTATGTATGTATGTATGTATGTATGTATGTCTGTCTGTCTGTCTGTGAACACGATATGTTTTGAAAGAATTAATCTATTCGATTGGCCTTTGGTACACTCTATTAGTGTTGAAAACTGAAGGTCGAATTCGTTAGCCAGCCATTTTGGATGAAAATTCAAAAAGTTGGGCATTTAAAAATTTGTTGAGACTATTTTTTTCAAGACTTAAAAATTATATGTACGGCTATTCGTACTATACTCAAAAAGTCGAACAATTTAGCTTAATGATTTTTTTCGATAAAAAGGAATTTATGAGATTTATGGCATTTACAGAAATCAAAAATAGAAACGAAAATGAAAATTTTAAGCCAAACAATGTAAGATATGAAAAAAAGCCAAGAGAAGAAGAACGTTGCTCTCTGAAAGCCCTACAAGACTGTCGTAGCAAATTTGGAATTTTCTTGAAAAATCGAAAATTCAAATTTTGAGTCAAATAACGCGAGATACGAAAAACAGTTATATCAAAATTGTTGTTTTTACGAAGATCCATGAGCTTTCTCCTGAACATCTCTTGGTTGGAGGCATAGTTTGTTTTTTAAGTATGAAAAATGATATTGGAATATTTTAATTTTAATTTTTGAGCCAAACGGCGCGAGATAAGAAAAAAATCAGAAGAGTAGAATTTGTGCTTCTAAAAAGTCAAATAAAATTGCCGTTAAACATTTCTTTATAGGACCAATCGTAAATCATCAAGATCATTTTTTAATCGTCTTTTTAATTATTTATTTGTATATATTATACCGCGAGCGCAGAAAATCGAGCGCGAATATTATGATGAGAATGTATTCCTTAAGGCCGATAGAGCCTTAAGTAAATAAATTTCCTTCTTCTTTTGAAATCAAAAACAAATGTAGTAATTCGTACATCAAAAATATTTAACATCGAGCGCGAAGCGCGCGATGAGAAGATGCCCGCGATGGGGGCAGATTTTTTAATATTGATCGCTTTCAAACTGAAGTTTTAACAGTATGAGTAATTTCAACTTTCAGCAGTAGTTGACAAGTTTATATTCGAAATTACTCGTTTTGAATACGTTCTATTCGGAGAAGCTTTAATTTTAATTATTTATTGTGATTGCTAAATCTCATTTTCTGCAATGGAAGGATAGCAGTACACAGAGCGTATAAGTGGAATTTTCTGAATGCGGGTAAAAAAACTTTGATTTAAAAAAATTAACCAATTCCGAGTAAATCGTCCAAAAATTTTGAAGTTAGAATTTTAGAGGTTTTGAAAATCGGCTTTCGGTAGCGATTGAAAATCAAATTTTCAATCTTTTACAAAAATAAAAGCTCACTCCTGACATACGGGGATGGTGAACGAGAATAAAGAATGCTTGATCAAAAAAGATTTTAATATTCTAGTAAGACTAACGTTTTTTGACCGGAAACTGAATAAAAATAAGAAAATTATATATTTCTTTTCAATAAACAATAATAATTTCAAGAGATCTCGTTGTAGAATGGAAATGTGTATTTCATATTCTGAGAATTTTTCATGCAAAACATCCATTTTCGCAAGAATGTTGGTTATCTAGTTCTATACTGTCACCCTTCAATTGAACGCTTAATTGAAAATTATCATTTGTCGTTTATTACAGTTATAGTTAGAGTTACAGCTTGCTTTCCAAAATTGAGCAACTTAAACTTTTTTAATTTTTATATATATTGTTTGATATAATTTGCTATGAGTTAGCAGCAACTTCTTATATGTTTCGCTATACCTTTCAGCAGAAAAACTATATTCTTTTAACTTCAATCACTTGTTTGATTGTATTTTTAGCTTTTTAAGTTTCAATCTTTTTTTAATCTCATATTTGCTCTTGAAAGAAACAGATAAAAGAGATTGCTTTTCATTATCTTTCAACCTCTTCATAAAGGAACTGTGTACTTTTTAAATAGCTTCTTTTGTAAATTCATCAGAAAAGATGGAACATTTCGGTTGTGAATTCAGAACAAGTAAATGATTTCATTACAAAGAATGAAATTAGATTCTTTTTTGGATTTTTTTTCGAACATTCCCTGATATATGAGGTGTGGCTATTGAATAACCGGACTGATTTTGTTGCCACTTGCTTGGGGCCTCGGCAACAACAAGCAGGATCTGATATTGATCTGTGTTCTTTTTCCCCCTACCGTCCAAATTTCAGGGTCGTAAGACCCTAAGTTCGTCAGTGACCTTTGTCGGAAGTTGACCGTCTACCTGAGCTTCGCAGGATTTATGTTGAGTGTGAAGAAAGAACAGCGCATCAGCGTGAAGTTTCTTGTAAAACTTGAAAAACCCTCTACAGAAACGTATAATTTGTTGAGGGAAGTTTATGGTGTATCGGTGTATAATATCTTATGGACGGTTACAGGTATGTAGTACCAAGGGTATGAACGTACGTACAGTTGTGCGGTCTTCATAGTATATGTTTCAAATGTTTCCAAGTCAGTTGACTCTGTACTCGTTAATTTTTGCAGAATGTATGCAAATTTTACCACCAACTCCAAGTCTATCCCTGTAATTTCTGCTGTTAGTTCAGGGTCTGCAAAAAACCTTCTTGCGGTATTCTCATTATTGGATGTAACTGAGCCTTGTTTTACTGCATCTATTACTAATCCTGTCTTCTGACGAAAAGCTTTGCAAATTCAAGTCTTCGCCTTCTTTTGCAAATCTTCATATACATTCATATCTACTCACTATTTTTTCAAATCGAGTCGATAGGCTATATGCAAAAGATTTTCCATAAAGTGAATTCTAGCATGTAGTGTTGACAATCCATAATCATATGACTTGATATCTATAACTTTGCCCTTGACTCTGTCTAAGTCATTCATCTCTTTAGGTGTAGCTTGACAAAAGTAGCAAGTCATGGATTATAAAGTTCCAGAAAGAGCTTGGCAAACTTTTCTGTCCACCATCGTTAACTTCATGTCAGGTTTTATCACAAAAGTACCGGAATCGTTTTTTATTATTGTGGGCTTCATTTTATCGACTTCTTTCTTAAGGGACGATATTACTGAATTGGTTTTTTCTGGGGTTTCTTTTGCGAATTCATATAGTATTGGCCTGCAATATGATGTTGACGATGGATTAGGATTTTGCCACGCTAAAAAAATTTACCGAATCTTTTGAATGAAGTCGCAGTGGTACCATTGGAACCATGAAGATACTATTATCCACCATATCTTGATCATCTTTTTTTGGCTTGTACGTGCTTTGGCTTGAAGAACCATCACAACCGTATTTCATAATTAACTTCAAGTTATGAGGTTTCCTTGTATCAGTAAATGGAAGAGAAATACCACGATCTTTAAAAATCCGAGATGCAATATGATGTTGACGATGGATTAGGATTTTGCGACGCTAAAAAAATTTACCGAGTCCTTTAAATGAAGTCGCAGTGGTACCATTGGAACCATGAAGATACTATTATCCACCATATCTTGATCATCTTTCTTTGGCTTGTACGTGCTTTGGCTTGAAGAACCATCACAACCGTATTTCATAATTAACTTCAAGTTATGAGGTTTTCTTGTATCAGTAAATGGAAGAGAAATACCACGATCTTTAAAAATCCGAGATATCGTATGATCTAAAAAAGATTTCAATCCGATTGTCAAACCCTTTTCCGTTACTTTAATCGAATGTGAACAACATTCTTCTTTAGCTTTTGCCAAATTGTCGTATGCTGCGTAAATTTCAGCGTTTCTATTTTTTGCCTGCATATGGATCATGTGATGCATCTTCAATCAATAATTTGGTAATTAGAAAATGTTAGAGCATCAGTCCTTTTATTTAATAGCCACACCTCGTATGCTCTTTCTTTCTAGCGAATCCATGGCTAATTGAAGTTATCAGTTATCTTTACCATTCCAAGAGGTCAATTTCCACTAAGCTTCTCTAATTCTCAAGAGTTTTAAGAGTCTCAAGTCTCTTGTACCACCTGGAACTGGTTTCAACATTAGAATTATTTCCCTTATCGGCGTTACATCACACGAGTTTCCATTCCCATTCGCACTTTCCAAGTTTCCATAAGAGATCCCAGCATCTCAAGATGTGAAAGATGTGGTCAGGTGAAGATTCGTACCTCTTATAATGCTTATCCGCACTTTATAGGACGGCCGGCTTGGATAATAAGGATATTTTGCATATATTAACGACTAATGGAGGCAATAGCAGAGTATCGCTTACACGATAGTCGCGCTTTTGTCGGTGAGAACTTACGCTGACTTACGCCTAAAAATCAGAGATCCTGTTTTGATTGAAAGCTATATTTAGCTCATACGGCTCAGGTAGACAGTCAGATTTATGTGCTCATTTGAGTTATGGAAATAATATGCCGTTTAACTTTCATTAACTAGCTTATTAAACGCATACATGTTACATGAAGTAACTTATTTATCTTACACAACTTCAAGACATTTTAATTAGTTCAAAATTAGTTTTTTATTTTTTTTAGGAAATTAATTCATCTTTACCGCTTTTTAAAAGAATTCCTCTTTTTTCCCCTGTTTTCAAGAAACTTCCGCTATTTTTTGTTTATTTGCTTAAAAGCAAACTGCATTAATAGTACCCAATAAAATAGTTCAACTGCTTTTGGTTGGAAGTTAATTCTTTTTAATTGAAAAGTCTAATATTAAAGTTTTGGTTTAGAATTCATCTCTTTTTGTTAAAAATTCTACCATTTGGTTGAATATTTAACTATTTCGTTAAAAATTCGTTTCTTTTCGATCGAAAATTAATTTTGTTAACTAAATATTTCACTATTCCATTTTTGTTTGAAAACTGATAGATTTTAATTGAAAATTCAACTATTCAATTTTCCGTTGAGAATGCAACTTCTTTGGTTGAAAATTCAGCTACTTGGTTGAAAGTTGAACTGCTTTGTTGAACATTCATTTTATTGGTTGAGGATTTAACTTTTTTGTTGAAAATTCGTTCTTCATTGGTTGAAAATTAATTTTTTTAGCTAAAGGTTCAACTATTCCATTTTTTTTCAAACTGATAGATTTTAATTTAAAATTCAACTATTCAATTTTCCGTTGAGAATACATCTTCTTTGGTTAAAAATTCAGCTACTCGGTTGAAACTTGAACTATTTTGTTAAACATTCGTTTCATTGGTTGAAGATTGAATTTTTTTGTTGAAAATTCATTCTTTATTGGTTGAAAATTAATTTTGTTAACTAAAGATTCAACTATTCCATTTTTGGTTGAAAATTGATAGTTTTAATTGAAAAATTAACAATTTAATTGGAAATTTATGTATTCTGTTGCAAACTCGCCTTTTTTGGTAGAAAATTAATCTTCTTGGTTGAAAATTTAACTGTTTGGTTAACAGTTGAACTACCATGTTGAACATCCTCTTCTTAGTTGAAGATCTATCACTTTGATTGAAAATTTCACTACTTTGTTTAAAATTAATTTTTTCAACTGAAAATTCACCTTGTCTATTATTGGTTGAAAATTTATGTATTTTCTTGTAAATGCGTCTTTTTTTGTAGAAAATTAATCTTCTTGATTGCAAATTCAACGACTTAGTTGAAAATTGAATTACTTTGTTAAAAATTCATTCTATTAGTTGAAGAGCAATCTTTTTGGTTAACAATTGTACTGTTTTGTAGAAAATACGTTTTTCTTTTGAAAGAAAATCCATTTATTCAATTGCAAATTTATCTATTCCATTATTAGTTGAAAATTGATCGTTTTTATTCGAAAATTCAACAATTTGGTTGAAAATTTATGTATTTTCTTATGAAATTGTCTTCTTTGGTAGAAAATTAATCTTCTTGATTGTAAATTTGAATGCTTGGATAAAAGTTGAACTACTTTGTTAAAAATCCTTTTTTTCAGATGCAGATCCATCACTTTGGTTTAAAATTGATCGCTTTTAGGTTGAAATTCAACTATTTGGTCTAAAATTAACTATTTTGTTGACTTTTCTGTCTTTTTGGCTTGAGAAATTAATTGTTTTTCTAAAAATGTGTCTTTTTGAGTTGAAATTTTTATTATATTCATAAAAATTCAACTATTTGGATGAAAATTCATATTTTTGTGTTTAAAATTCAAGTTTTCTTTAGAGAATTCGCCTTTCGTTTTGAAAATTAAATAATTTACTTGAAACTTTTTTTCTCTTTTGACTTAAAGATCTTTCCTGGTTGAATATTCAACTTTTTCGTAGAAAATTCGTCTTTTTGGTTTCAAACTTCATCTCTTTTTGTAGAAATATTATCGTTCGTGATTAAAAATGCAACTGCTTGGTTAGAAATTAATCTGCTTTGATTGAGGATTTAACTATTTTGTTGAAAATTTGTATTTTTTGATGAAATACTAACTACTACATATTTCGCTGAGAATTCATCCAATTGGTTAAATTCGACAGCTTTTTCATTGAAATTAAAATATTATCTTGCTTGAAATATCAACTGTTATATTCTTTGTTAAGAATTAATTATTTTACTGAAAATTTCATATTTTTGTTGAAAATTTAAATATATTGTTGAGAAATTAATTATTTTGTTGATAATTCGAATACTTGGTTGAAAGTGGAACTCCTCCGTTACAAATTCATTCTCTTGTTGAAAATATAATTATTTTGTTAAAGACTTAATTATCTTGTTGAAAACTTAGCTATTTTCTTGGAAATTCGTCTTTTGGATTGAAAATTGGTCTATAAATATGCAACAGCTTTTGATTGAAGTTTATTCTTCTTTGTTTAAAAATTCAACCATTTGGTTGAATTTCATCTTTGTAGGTTGAAAATTCGACTGTTTGTTTAAAAATTGAGCTATTTTGTTGAAAATTCATCCTTTTAGCTTGCAAGCTCAACTAGTTCGTTGTAAATGCATATATTTGTCTAATTATTATTATTTTTTTAAATTTAGTTGAAAACTCATCTCTCTTTGATGATTATAAATATTTTCGGGTTTAAAAATTCAAGCATTTTGTTAAAAATTTCATTATTTTGCTGAAAGTTCAATTATTTTGTTAAAAAGTTATCTTTTTTGTTCGAAAATTCAACTGCTTGTTCGAAAATTCGTCTTTTTCAATTGAAATTCATCTTTTTTGGATTGCAAATTTTTCTTTTTGGATTGAAAATTTAACTATTTTTGGTTGGAGTTTAATCCTTTTTGTTTGAAAATTCGACAATTTGGTTGAAAATTCAACTTTCGATTCAGCTTCTTAGCTTCAAAATTCAACTGCAATATATTTCGACTTAAAATCTTAAGCGTTTCATATTGAATTTAATATGGTACCCATAAATTAAATTTATGTAAAAGAATTCATTCCCTTATTAGTCCCCTATTTTCCCAGCCTTAAGAGCACTTTGGACTGTAGTGTCTGTTAAAATGTTATATTTGTATGTTCTGTGTTTCATTGTATGCATTTTTAAAAAAAATAATAATATAAAGTTAATAAAAGGGGGGGTGGGCCTTCGAATTTGTAACGTCACCCTGGGTGCTTCAAACTTTCTGTGATGATATGTGACAAAGAAAGGGTGGGTTGAAAAAAGTGATCAAAAAAGCGTGACGTAGTTTTTGAAGAGCCCCCAATATGTCCACTAATAAATCTACTAAAGATTATTTTTATTATCTTGCAAAATTAAGTGAGAATTTTATTGAACATGAATTTTTTCAAAGTACTGGCGGTCTAAAATTCAGTATTTACTTGAATTTTAAATAAATTACCCACGCTTTAGCACTTAGTTACTAAACCCGATTTTTTAATTTGGTATTTAAAATTCACGTAAATTTGAGGGAAGCCCTCGGGATCTCGATTCCACCTGACCATTTCTGACTTGAACTTCGGCTTTAAAAGCAAGTTTAAAGCATTATAACGCTTTTGGAGGGACCGAGAAAAAGAGGGCTCTCACGCCCTCGAGCACACGTGACTGCCATTTCTGGGATTCTCGCCTAATGAAGCCATCAGCCCGTGTAAATTACGGCTCGATTTCGTGTGGAAGTACCATTATGCGGATCCGCCCGCTTTGAAAAAATTACTGTCGACCGTCGCTAACACCTAGATGCATATATTACCCCTCCACTTCGCAAGGATATTTTTTTCACAAGGATTTAGGCGATTTTATGCGTGTGCAAATGATTTCTTCATTTCAGTTATGATTATCGATTCCTCTATCCCTTAAAAAGATTTACGATATGCGAAACTGTTCTATTAATATCATTCCGGAACTACTTACACATTTTACTTCAGTTGGTATTAATATAGTTTATTGAAGAGCACTTAATTAGTTTTATTGAACAAATAATAAGCGATTAAGTCCTACATGTGCAGAAACTTCGAAAGGATCACAGTGGGGCTGTGACGATTAGGTGTTAGGACTTACAACATACTAGACTATTTCTATACTATTGTTCAGCGTTAAAAAATTTGATACCTTCACTTCTAGAAAGTCATGATATATATTTTTATATTTGTGATATGCAACCACAATAAAAACTTTAGAAATTAATTAATCAAATGAAAAAGATTTGTATCTTTTATGAACAAGTGACCATGTAACAGGCTGGCAGCAAACTTCCATCATGGCGTCAGTTGATGTGCGTGCCCTGAGGTGCGCAGCATTCAGGCGGCAATTCAAAATACTAGTGTAGTTTAATTTTCAAATACTTGATGCTCTGTGGATAAGAAAATCTCAAATTTATCACTAAACCTAGTGTTTTTTTCGAAAAAAAATTCTGAAGCATGAAATTTACAAAATCATACATTTATTTGAACATTTTAAATTATTTTCTTCAATTTCAATATTAAAGAACATCACAAGGTTGATTTTCAGAAACATTTTAATTCTGTGAAAGATAATAGAGAGTGAAGAAATTGATTTTTACTATTTTCTAATTTTATTTTATCTTGTTGTTTCTGAACTTTCAAATATTGCAAAATTTAACAAATAAATGTAGCGAATTTGTCGATTGTTTTTGTAATGTATCAGAAATTTTAATATTTATTTATAATCTCAGTGCAGCATATTTTAATTCAACATTCATCTGAGTAGATTTTCCTTACCTATACAAAGTAAAAAACTGTTCACTAGAGCCTAACAGGGACCCAGTCTGTTTTTCCCCTAAATGTTGATTTTAGTAAATTTTTGATTTTTTTCAACTCTTATTTTGGGTTCTAAAATGAAGAAGAAAGGAGATCGTTTTTGTTTTCTATTTTGGAAAAACTCAGGAACGTTTCTCATATTAATTTTGAATTTGGTAGAATTATTTGCAATGTTTCATTGTAAAAAATAGCATTGAAATAAAAAAATTATTTTCCTTGAGAAAAATTCTCTTTCTGTACTTTTCTCACAATCGCATTGAATATTCGTTTCCTGAACTGGAGTTCTAAACCGCAGATATTCTGGAAAATAATTCCAGCTCTTTTGCATTTCAGTCACGTCGCAACCTGTCTAATAAATTATAAGAAATTCTAACAAAGAGGATGAATTCATGAATTTTTCAACAAATTTTGTATTGAACTACCTAGTTTTTAGAAAATTTTTCGTTTACCAGGGATCACAGTGGTTCAGTAGTTCAATCTCAGGTAAAAAAGGGGATTAAAAGGGGATTTCATTTACCATTAAAAACTGTTTATATCATACGGGTTTCTTGTCATATGTGTTTTTTAATAATTTTTTCAGCTAACACTGGAAAATATATTGAACACTTTAGCATTTTCTACCACATCAAAAAAAAAAAATCAGAAAAGAATTTAAAAAGATCGGATATAAACAACATTTGAAAAACTCACTTTTCCTGTTTTTGTTTCCTTGGACTTTGAAATTTAAAAAAAAATCTATTTTCATCATTCGAAAACTCTCAGATGTTCAAAACATTTTTAAATCTTAGCTGAAAAGATTATAGTGTAGAAAACAGAAATTGAAAAAAAATATTATACAGTTGAAAAAATGATTCTTTTTTTTTTGTTTTTTTTAAGTGGGAGGGGGGAGGGGTCAGCATACAAAAGGTCTGTAGCCCGAAATTTGAAATATTTTGTACCCTCCTTTGAACAAAATTAGCAAATAAATTGTTTAGTAAATATTAGAAATTTGTATCATCAAGAAAAATCTCATTTAAAGCGACTTGTTTTCTAATGTCTTGAATTTCTGTTCATGAGGGATAAATTGTTCGACTTTCTGAGCACTACGAATAGCCGTACATATTGTTTTTATATTTTGGAAAAAATGGTCTTAAAAATTTTGAAAATGCTCTAACTTTTTGGATTTTTGGTCAAACTGGCCGGTTCACGAATTCGTCCTTTCCTTTTAGGCCTTAAAACAGTGTGCCAAAGGGCAATCTAATCGACGACAGACACCGAAGTAAAATCCACTTTTTCTCAATCAGTGAGTCCGAAAGCGTCGAGATCTGATGAAATCCGCAAAAGACAATTTTCACATAAAACCAATACCTTCTCATTGAGATGAGAATGAAAAAAGGGTAGAAAAGGGGAGGAACTTTGATCCCTGGTGTATACAGGCTTCTGAAAAAAAACGTCTAATGATAAGAAAAGAATTTCTATGTATGAGTAGAAATGTTGTGTCTTTTTCATGTAACGACAATATTTCTTATTCAAATTATTTGAAGTAGACTTGAAACTCCGTATTACAGCTGAGCTAATTCTTAATAAATAGTCATAATTGTTTTTAAATAAGATTTAATCATTTTGAAATTCAAGTCTGGGTCAAATGAATATCAAGCATAATTAAATTGATTTCTATTACAGCAGATTAAATCGAGATGTTTTATTTCTCTTTTGTAGAATTCAATTGTGCTTCAGTTCCGAACACTCTTATTCAAGCAGATAAATATTCAAAATCTGGAGCTGGAGAGTAATAATAATTTTAAAAATTCGAGAATAATCCTGCTTTAGAAATCATGATCATATTTCAAGACGCTTTTTCTCAATTTCTAATAAACATTTCCGAATCTTTTGAAGAAGACTGTGGACGCAGTAACCTTACTACGTTTTCGGCGAAACAACCAATGACTTTGTAGGTTGATTTAGAACCAACATATTCAGATTATTCCGTTTTTCAAAATAGGAAAAGGTAATGACAAAATAATTTTCATAGAAGTGTAAGATATTATTCGGTCCTTAAAAAACAGACTCACGCATGTGCATGATTTTAATTGAGATGATGTTAAAATTTTGTATCATGAGAGTAATAAAAAAAAGAGAGAGTTCATGGGAATGCTATTTATTAAGAGAGAAGATAACGAAGCTATTAATTTCACCTTTTTGGCTCCATGGAGGAGAAAGGGGGTTTGGAATTATAAAATCTAGGTGTCTTTATGTTTTCGACCTTGTAAATTACGAATTCCCCATGAGAAAGTTGATATCACAAACAGAAAAATAGTTACGAATATCTGAACAGTCTTCATCAGAGCTAAGCTTTTTGCATGTGTCTCGACTAAAATCGAATTATTCCAGGTATAACAGGGTTTCACGAATAAAGATCGACATATAGGGTTA
>JAUMHM010000031.1:32285537-32316872 GCA_032362435.1 Melikaiella ostensackeni | reverse complement strand
TGCAACTAAGAAAAAGTTACATTTTGAATCGGTAACGATAACGATAATTAGTTACTTTTTTCGTGATGTAACGGTAATGATAACTAGTTCCTTTTAAAAAGTAACTTACCCATCACTGCTTGTTAGATACTCAGGGCCTACTCGTGTTTTGAATCAAGTCTATATTCGGAGTGGAAAATTGGCTAATTTGAATACTTTTTGTGTAAAACGATTTTTTTGGATCCTAACCCTAGCATTCGAAAATATCATTTTACACAGGACATATTGATATCAGGCAATTCTTCACTTCCAATACAGACTCGATTCAAAACATGAGTATGCCCTAAATATATAACAAAGATGTAATTCTAGTATTCATGGTGTAAAATGAGGCGATTTAGTTTTGAGTTTAGGGCCTGGTTCCGACGCTCTTAAAGATTCGAAAATGAAAGTATAAAACATGCAAGAAAAGTAAAGCTGAACATGAAATAAAAGAGAAAATGTTGGCTCGTTTAAAAATGATAAGATATGACAAAGCGAAAACCACACCTTGGAGCCTGGAGCGAAGCTCGATGTTCCTTTTTATTTCTAAGGAGAGGAAAAAGACAAAGTGGGTGAAGACCTGAAGAGTATGAAGTAGAGAAATATTGAAGGACGAGAAGGATGAGAATAGAGTGGTTGAGGAGGATAAAAGAAGAGAAGAACAGGTTACTATCGCTACTGAGAACTCACAAATCAAATGGATGTATGCATTGAAATGCGGAGTGCAGCAGACCGCCCAGCTACCATAACTCTGATTATCGTTAAGACACGCTTCGACAGGGTAATGCATATAGGAAGCCTTCAAGTTGCACTCCTTTACTTTACTCAACTTCGAAAGCACTCTCGGTACTTGAAATTACGGGTTGACGTGCATGACTTCCGTTTTTGGTTTGTCGGTCGAAAAAAAGCTGATTGTGTCTGAAACCTTGGCTATCCAGGTGCTGTAATTGAATCTTCACGAATCTACTAATATATGATGTAAGGGAAGAAAAAGATGTATGCGAGGATAGGGTTGTATGGAGGGTTATTGTTCATAAGAAGCTCTTCACCTCGAGTGATTACTAGAGAGATTAATCAGCTACATGTGTTGGAGCGGTCCTGTGGGCCTAGTGTGTTGTTTATGGCATACTTATGAAAGTAGTCAAAGTTTTATTTGAAGCTTTAAATACAACTTTTTCATTTTAAAATTAAACACTCAAATTTTGAATCGTATAACTTTTCAAAATGAAAACCCAAAATCGATAATCCTGAATTTTTATAATAGTCTATTAATTCTTAAATGTTGATTGATTTGAATTAAAAATCATTGTTTAGTTTCACACGCTTCAATTTTCAAACTTCGAAATCGTTAAGTACAAATTATCAGAAAGTTTTTCAGATTAGGAATTGCATTGTTTTATGAAAAAAGATACCTCTTCATTGAAGGCTTGTTATTTCAAATTATGCAACATTCATTTATTTATTCTATAATCTATAATGATTTTAATTAAAAATAATTCTTCAATTTCATACGGTTTAATCTTCAATTTTTAAACTTAGAAGTCGTTGAATACAAATCATCAGAAGTTTTTAGAAATTAGGAATTGCATTGTTCTATAAAAAAACATACTTCATTATCAAAGGCTTGTTATTTCAAATTATTCAACATTCATTTATTTATTCTATAATCTAGAATGATTTTGATTTAAAGTCATTCTTTGATTTCACACGCTTCAATCTTTAATTTTTAAACTTCGAACTCGTTAATTATTATCAAAGAGTGTTTGAAATTAGGAATTATCTAATATAGGAAGTAGCTTGAAATTACATTCTTTTGAAAGAATTCCTAATCATACATGTAACTGTGCAATTCATACAAAGTATTAAGTTCATTTATAATTATTACTTCTTCTATTTATCTTTTTTTCAACTTCTAATCACTACTTGTGTTGCAGAATCGTCGGCCGAGACACTTTTTAAAGACGTTCAGTGTTCTTCGTAGTCTCTCATCTTCTGCGGCTCGTTCGCTTCTCGCTTCGTAATTACTTTTCGTTGTGGCCTGCGGCAAAATATTTCATTCGACACTAAAAGATATCGCAGTGGCTCCGTCACCGCAATGATTGTGGTTATACACAGGAAATCGATCTTTCAAGAGACTTTGCATAAATGAGTGAAAACGAAGGAATGCTTTTTTGTGCCTCCAAATATTCTGTTCAGTAATTAAAAAAAAAATCAATTTAACAGTGTATTTTATCGAAAACATTTTAGAAACAAATTAAAAATTTGTATTATCTTACGAGGAGAGGTCACGAGATGCGGGACGCCAATTCGACTGACACCTTACACGATGAAAGTACGTCAAAATCCATTAGACACGTATTTTTTCTTTTGATCGAATGGGCCTTAGTTTCCAAGATATCGAGATTTGAATATTTGACCTTGAACGCTCAGCTCAAGTCGGAGCTCCGGACTGAGCAGTAGCGCGCTGGTCTCCCAAGCCTAATTATTCAAACCTCGATATCTCGGAAACTAAGACCCTCTGGGTCGTGACAAAAAATACGTGTTAAATGGATTTTTGGGTACTTTCATCCTGCATAACCATAGCCGAATCGACGTCCTGCATGTTGCGACCTCTTCTTGATAGTCTACTTATTTTGGCAATAAAGTTATGTAATAAATTGAATTGCATGCACAATAAAAGTGGTTCCAGTAGCAGCATTGCGTTGATAAACAGAATTTTCTCGAATTCTTCAAATTCAACTCATCGCCGGTAATTCAATCTACAATTTCTAGTCAACTGAACATAATTTGTTCACATCAATTAATTCAGCAAAATAGTGTAATTTTAATTTGCTGATGCGCATCACAAATACTGAATTTTGGTTCAAAATATCTAGTGGACAATCAAAATAATTATTCATTCATTTGTTAAAATTGTAGCATATCAGTGAATACAATATCAAACATTCAATCTGCTGCGCCACCTTAATAAATATACACCTTTTATAAAAAGATAAAGAGTAATTTACAGCGACGTTTTATCTCATTCACACTAAAAATCTTCCTTTTTCTCAAAAGAAACCGAGAAGCGCCAAATATCTTCTTCCTGGCTCCATGAACGTCTTTGATATCCACAAAAGTGGGCTGAACCGAGATGTGAGAATACATGGTCCTTGTAGAAATATTTCGATGAGATAAAAAAAGGGTCTGAATGAGATAAAAAGAGTGTCTCAATGTAATAAAAAGTGAGTCTCGGAAATCGTTTGGACAAGTACAACAGTTCTTAAACGCTGTTCTTCTGTCTTCAGTGAACGAGATTTTCGAGTACGCATATGTCCATAAAGTTTAAATTGGTCTTACAAATTTATTGTTTGTTCGATTCCCATTCACTTCCCTAGAAGGGCAATTTCGTGTCGTTCGAAATTGAGATAGGAAGGATTTACGATTCGATCCTCAACTCGATATCTCTGCACATCGGTTTCAAAGGCCCGTGTCCCTTTCACCAAGCCGGTCTGATCTGTGATCGACTCGAATTTCTCGGTGAAAGTCTAGTGGGATTTATCTTACTCGTAAATTCGAAGCCCTTCGAATAATTCGATGAGCGGCCATTGAGTTTTGTCTTGCAGATTCTCGGTTTTCATTTCTCACTGATTCGGAAGCTAGGAATGTTGAACTTCTTGATTGACTTTATAATCTTTTATGACCTTTCATTTTTTCTGGATCTGTAATTTCCTATTGATAACTTACTCCTTATTTCTTCTTTCCCAAATATTATCTTTAATTCGTAATTGAATCAACCCTTTCCAACTACAGGGTGTCTACTAATTTTCGCCCACAAAATTCTCGGTTTTTACCTGGTTGTAAATATCAAATCCCCTTTTACTAGAAGCGCGAATAACACGCACCTAACATAGTGTTTTTCAATGTGTCACTTTATGCATTGCGATATCTTATTATATTTAAACAAAATATTTTTGTAATTTATAGGGTCTCAAACTTACAAACAAACATAATACAATTTCGATGTCTTAATAGTCTGCGCTCATTTGGTTAACATGACAGTTGTTATTTTTTATAAACATATCTTTGGTGACTTACTTTGGTATACTCATTAGTAAATAATTCTGAGATATAACTCTAAATTTCTTTGGTAAGAGCGAGGGGTTAATCATTCGGATTGTTGGTGTACACCAGATTGAAATATTGCAAGATTGCTTGGGATTGCATGAGACTGCAAAAGATTCTATGGATTATAGGAAATTCATTATAGAAAGCTATTTTATAGAAGAATATTATAGGATAATCAGCATTGGAATAAATCAAAGAAAAATATTGAAGGAATTAATGTAAATAGTAGAGAAACTACAAAGGAACGATTTATTTTAGACCACTCATAAACTCATATGAAAGTACACAAAAATGGCGATTCTGCACAATTAAACTTTACACATAACAAATCTGTGAATTCCCGTGATACCTTTAAAATCGCTTGAAATTCCATTAAAATCCAAAAAAACCCTTTGGAGTCTCTTGAAATCTCTTGATACCTTAGGAAATATTTTTGAATCCATTATAATCCTTTAATCTTGTGAAAATCCGTAATAATCCTTGGATATCTTTTAACCCTTTTTATATTCCTTTGAAATCTTTGCAATGGTTAAAAATCTGTAGAAATCATTGAAAATGGCTTGAAAATAAAATAAATTAAATTTATTTCCTAAAATTGTCTAGAAATCGCTTGAAATATTTTTAATTCCCTAAAATATTCGAAATACTTGGTAGTCCTAAAGACCCCCTGAACCTTGGGTAATTCTTTTAAATTCCTTGAAATCTTTGGAAATTCTATACAATTTTTTGACATACAACCTTTGAAACTTTTTAATCTCTTGAAATTATTTGAAATCTCTTAAAATAACTTAAGATCTATAAAATCCTTTGAAATATCTTTAATTTCTTTATATCTCTTGAAATTGTTGAAATCCGCAGAAATCCTTCGAAATAAAATTTAATTCATTCCCTAAAGTTCTCTGGAAAACCGTTCAAATCCTAGAAATTTTTGAAATCCCTTGAAATTCTTGAAGATTCAATAATAAATTTTAAATTTTGTGAAACTTCTTGAAATACCTTAAAATCCCTTGAAACCTTTGGAATCGCTAGGAATTCCTTGAAATTTTATTATCTAGAATTTAGTTCTCTAGAAATCCCTTGAAACTTTTGGAAATCCTATAAAATTCTTTAGAATCCCTTGAAATTTTTTTAATATCTTGAAATTCTTGAAAATTCAATGAGATTCCTTAAAAATTGTGAAATTCCTTAAAATACCTTAAAATTCCTTGAAAACTTTGCTTTGGAGTCGCTAGGAATCACTTAAAATTTCATTCTGTAAAATTTGGTTTTTTAGAAATTCTTTGAGATTTTTGATAACCCTCCAAAATTCTTTTAATGCTCTTGAAAATTTTCAAATGTCTTGAAACTCTCTGGAATCTGTTAAAATAGCTTGAAATCTTTAAGATCCTTCATATTTTCCAAAATTTCATATCCCTTGAAATTGTTTAAATCTCCTGAAATAAAATTCAATGTATTCCCTAAAGTTCTCTAGGATCTCATCGAAATTCCTTGAAATCCCTACAAGTCTTTAAAATTCGTGAAAATCTATTGAAATTAGTAGAAATCATTCGAAATTCCTTGAATATAAATTAAATTAAACTTGTTCATGAAAGTTCTCTGAAAAAATCGTTCAAATCTCTAGAAATCTTTGAAGTCCCTTGAAATCTTTCGAATCGTTGAAAATCCAATAAAATCCTTTAAATATTGTGAAGTTCTTTGAAATACTTTAAGATCTGTTGAAATCTTCAGAATCGCTAAGTATCCTTCGAGAATCAATTTGGTTTAATTTATTTTCCAAAGTTCTCTAGAAATCCTTTGAAATCTTCGGACATCCTACAAAATTCTTTGAAAACCGTTGACATTTCTTTAATCTCTTGAAGTTCTTTGGAATCCCTTGAAATCTCCATAAATGTTTAAAAATCTTTTAAAAGCTCTGAAATCCCTCGAAATGATTTGAAATCTCACGAAATACGCAGAAGTATTTTTAATTCTCTTAAAAACCAATGAAATCCTTCAAAATTAGTTGAAATGTTTGGAAATCCCATAAAATCCTTTAAAAAGCCTCTTAATCCGTGGAAGTCTCTCGAAATCCAATAAAATCCTTCTAAATCCCTTAATATTCCCTGATATGTTTTGGAAATCTTTGAAATCATTCAAAATCTCGTTAAATTTCTATGGAATCTAATGTAATCGTTTGAAATCCGTGGAAATTCTTTGAATTTCCTTGAAATTCGTTGAAATCCATTGATGTATTTGAAATCTTCCAACTCTCATAGAATTCTGTAAAATTCTTTGAAATCCGTGAAACCCTCTTGAATCCCTTGAACTAATTTGAAATCTCACTTCAAGTAAATAAATAAATTATTCGTTTTTAGTTTCTCTATTTTTTTGTATCCATTCGTTCAATATTGTAACATTATTTACTTTTTTACTGATTTTCTTATAATAATGTTTTGTAATGATTTTGCTAGAATCGCAGAAAAATTATAGGAAAATCATTATAGATGTATACTGAATTTTCTATAATAATTTTTCGTAAGGGGGGATTACAAGGGATTCTAAAAGATTGCGTGGGATTGCATGGAAATGCACGTGATTGCATACGATTGCAAAGAGAGTGTAAACCAGATTGCAAGAGTAATTAGCCCCTTGGGTATAAGCATTTTTTTAAAAATGACAAAGATTTCAAAATTTCACAAATATATTCAAGATTCCACATTATTTCAAAAATTTAAAAGATTTTAAAATATTTCAGAAGGTTTCCAAGATTGCGTAAAAATTACAAAGATTTCGCAACGATTTCAAAAGATTTCAGAAAGATTTAAAACATTTCGAAGAAATTCACAAAGATTCTAAAAGATTGTCAATCATTTCGCAAAGATTTCAAAAGATCTTACGAGGGTTTCACAAAGGTTCACAAAGATTTCCATGATTTCATGAAGATTTCAGAAGATTTTCAAGATTTCGCAGAGATTTCAAAGATCTCAAAGATTTATTATACAATATGAATATTAAATGAATCCATTTTATTCCATTCGTTGATACTATTACACTTGTTTGGCGGAAATTCCGAAAATGTTTACGATCTTCCCGTATTTCTTACGGATTGGGAGAGCCTTATAGAAAACTACAATAATAACCTTTTTGGAGAAAATTTTAGATGGCAATAGTCATGGAGACCCACAAATTCTTATCTTTTTATGTTAAATAGATATTTTTAAAATTAAACAAAATATTCGTTTCAAATTTAAGTCCAGATTAACTGGTTTTTTTTATTGGCCCTTAGCCAAGACATAACACAAATCTTCATGTTTTGAGACAAGTTCAATTCGTCTTGCCGCTGTGAGCTATAGCCATAAACTTAAGACAAAATTTAATGTCTATTAAGTCTGGCGTATGAGACGTCAACTGTCCATGTCTCATTTTTGAGACGAGGCCAGACTTTCTTTCATGTCTTGAGACAAAATTCTATGTCTTGAAGACGTACCATATATTGAGTCGGTCGTTTACATCTTGAGGACAAATGCTCATGTCTTAAGTCGAATTTTTATGTCTTAAGACAGTAAAAAGGTTGTATAAAGCCTATATCATAAAAACTAATCCTTGTTTATGGTTAAACAATTTTGTATATTACTATACAATATATATTCAATCAAGCCATTCACGGACTTTCATTTGTGTTATACTTGTTCGGCGGAAATACCGAAATTGTTGTCTGCTTTTACGTAGTTCTTACAGCTTAGAAGATCCTTATAGAAAATTAAAACTTTAATCTTTTTAAAGCAAATTTTTTACGGCTATAGTCATCAAGTCGATTCTGAATCCTTAACTCAAAAACAGCTAATTTAAAAATTGGACAATTTCTTTTTCATTAATTTTAATTCTTTGCAACTATTAACTATCTCATTTCTGAGTCCAGAAAGCTTCGTCTTGAGACAAATTTACGCCGACTTGGTTGTGACCATAAAAGTGAGACCTTACCTGATGTCTCAACTCATTTTTGAGACACAGCCAGACATCATCGTCTCGAAGTTGAACTCAAGACTAAATCGAGACAGAATCAAGTCGAAGCATTTTTACTCGGGAGGTAGTGATTCGTTCCGCCTTCAGAACCTCTCATAATCCCTGTATCCCTCACAAGCCCTCTCAGTCCCTCATCCGCTACAACAAAGTCAATCATATTGTGGCTTTCGCCTCTGCACCAAGTATACATGTAAATTATTTAAAAATTTGAACTTAGTATTTGTAATAAACAAGCCTTTTCCTAAGCATAAGCTTATCAAATTCCCTCCATTACCACTGGTTTTTGGGTATCCAAAAATGAACGGTAACGGTCTTCACAGATAAATAAAAAAAGGACCTAAATTCGATTGCTGGTCATGTCCCACGCAAAGGGACTTTTTGATAATGATGTCACGCGATTCTGATACAAACCTCATGGTAAAGATACGATCGATATTTTCTCTCTTGACAATTTTTATTACTTTAGGTTTAAAACTAAAAGGAATTCATTGTTGAAAATAGATTGCTGTGTATAAAAATCTGTGAGTATTAGAATTTAGTGTCATGTTTTCTGATGACGATAGTCGTTTGTCTTTCATGTGACAATGATCGATGTAAGTTTGGTATAATTTAACTGCTCGAAATAAAAGATCCTAGATACTTTATCGTCAAAATGTAAGATTTATTTTTTATTTTGTTCAAATGATTAGTGTTTAAATAGTGAGGGATGAAAATAATCTAAAAGATTTTATTCCAACATCTTTCATGTGCTATTTTAATGGGTTTCGCATGGGTGTTAATGCGTTAAGGGATATTTCCAAGCGAATATAAATGCATTTATGAGAAGATTTGATCGAATCTAAGTACTCGAGAGGCTCTGCATGACAATGAATGCCATCTCGTGAGGGGATAAGCAGAAAATAAAATGAAATAAAATCTGGCCTCGGCAGTGGCTCTATTGAAAGGCGAAGTTAAATTTACAGCCCGTGTGGGAAGAGTGAAAATTTACTGCCCGCAACCAAAAACGCGCGCGCGGCAGCGCGGCGTAAAACCTTCGCCGAAATTCGAGGGTGGACTGTCTCGAGAGAATCGGAGAACGTTCGATTTAAGTAAATAAATAACGACTTTTGGCTTAGACAGATACAACCGACGGACAGATATCACACCCAGAGAATTTATTTAAACTTTTTACTACCTATAAATAAGACTCGTGATATTATGATCGTCCGTGCATGCACGCACGGATTTCTCGCGAGGTATGCTGACGCGATAAAAATTCGTCAGGGGTACCTTCGAGTTCTCAGATTTCCTGAGAAAATTCGAGGTACGATCAATAAAAAAGGGAAGATAAAATCGGACATTTCTTCTTCTTGCAATACTGAGAAGCGTAAGAATAGAAAATAGATTTTGTTCGGGATTATCATGATTTTGTGCATCAGAGTAAAAAATAAAGAGTTCTATAACTGAAATTAAATAGATTTTAGTATCACTAACTCTCAGTAAAAAAGTAGACAATATCAAATTATCAAAATAATCTTTGGAAATGGTACATATTTTTGTTCAATTTTTATATTCGAGAATTAAGAAATATCAAATTAATGCATTCAAATTGAAGCACGCGAAATTGTACTGTTTTTAATTTCAATAAAGGCAGCGCAAAATGTATTAATTTCCAATTTTGGCATCAGAAATTGGCTAATTAAAAATTTGAATCATTCAAAAATAATTGAAAAGTGTAAAGTTTTAAGACTGATTTAATCGAAATTCAAACAGGTAAAAATTGTTTAATTCAAACGGTTGCAGCTTTGAGGCATTACAAATAAGAAAGTAATTATTACAAGACTTGAAATGGCAGATTTTTACTTACGTAATGGTCGCAAGTGATCAATTAAAAACTGTATGCATTCAAAGTTTAAATAAGATAATTTATAAATTTTTTGAAAAAATTTGAAGTTAAATATTAGATTATAATCTTACAAATTCAAAAATTCGGATGTACTTGAAACTTAACAATTGAAAAATATTTAGCTCAATTTATGTTCAAGCATTCGAAACTTGAATAATTAAAATTCAAAGAATTCGTAATTCTAATTGCGAATCATTACTAAATTTCACAATCTTTAAACTTAAAAATGGAAATTTGTATACTTGATGGATAAAATTTCACATTTAAAATTTGAATATAAAAAATATATATTTTCTAATTAATTTTTCCAAAATTAAATGTTATGGAATAAGTCAAAATTCAACAAAGCTGAAATTTTACAATCTTGAAATTAAACAATTAATCAATTATGTGGAGTCTAATAAATAAAGCTATCAAACAGCTTGTAAATAGAATAAAAATGTTAAATCAGTTTTGACTACGAAGAGTTACAAAATTACCAATAAATAATTGATTTATCGTTTTAAAGTTGAAGCCATATTTCAACAAAGACCATGAAAATATTGACTTTAAAAATTGATCAATTTCGAATTGCGTATAATCAAATAGAACAATATCAATTATAAACTGGCCTAATTTCATATTTATTTCGAAATTTTGAAAGATTCAAAGCGATTATGTGAGATTGCTAGTGATTTATAATTGGCTGAATAGCGATTGCAAAGTGATTGCTGCAAACTATGAAGGAAACCAGTATGAGGTGAATAAAAAAAATTTTGAAGTCATAATATTGATAAAAGATAACAAGGGGGGAAAATATTACACAACAAATGAAAGGTGAAATATTCATTTTGAATATAGCTATGCCATCACATGAATTATATTAGTTATTTATAATATATTTTACTCTTTTTTAACACGTTGAAATTTCATTCAGATGGTACTCTTCTGGTACGAAATAAATATTCACATTTGAAGCTTTTTCGATCAGTTTTCGAAGGACATTGTGCATAAATTCACGAAACAACAATAAAAAAATGTTATTCGGAAACATTTTTTCATTTACACAGTGATTATTTTTCAATTTATTATAAAAATTGTATGAGCTCTAAACTGTATCGTATTTAATATGCAATCATGAAACTCACTGCTACCAACTATCATAGACCAAAAGAACTACGAACTAACTAAACATTTGGTTATGTTTGTAAAAGGCATTAACTTGCATATTTATTTAGAAGTTGTTTGGTTGGTAGCACTTAATTGTTTATTCTCTCAATCTAAAAGCAGAACAACTACTTGGA
Source organism: Melikaiella ostensackeni (assembly GCA_032362435.1). NCBI lineage: Eukaryota > Metazoa > Arthropoda > Insecta > Hymenoptera > Cynipidae > Melikaiella > Melikaiella ostensackeni. The sequence goes on along the minus strand of JAUMHM010000031.1, from coordinate 32,305,574 downwards.
TACCTAAGCCTAACCTGTTAACAGTCTAATTACGAATATGGTAGTGAAAAATAGCGAAAAATTGATTTTAATGACAAAAACCATTTTAAAAACACGTAAAATCACGGTTTTTTCCACTTATTTCCATAAAAAATTGGAATTTTGAAAAAGAATTGGGGCAAAAGCTGGAGATCATATCGCAGTGCACATTTTATGTCGTATTAATTTTTACTGCAAAGATAACAATTTTCCAGAAAAAGATAGAAAAACTTTAGTAGTTGTAACAAGGTGGAGTACAATAGAGGTTGCGTCTTTCTTCAGCGTCCGCGCTTTCGGGTTCGTCTCCATTATTCTGAGCATTTTTCAGGTTATTCTACGGTAGGCACCCCTGTGAATGATCACATAAATAATTTAAGTCACACAGCTAACCCTTTACAATGTCTCGTGGGGAAAGGAAGACACCCGTGTGACTGGTCACAGAAATAGTTTAGGTTACACCGTTACCCCTTTCCAATGTCTCGTGTGATTTCCATCTTCATCTTCAAATATCTCGAAAACTATCACTCCTAAGCTTAAAATAGGTAGAACCAAAAACGTGTGCTTTCATAAGTTCTACAACTTTTGTGGAAAATATTTTACGAAATTTTTTGTATTTTCTGAGATAACTGCGAAAAACCATGTTTTCCAACGGGTTTTTATGGTTTTCATGGAGATTAAATTTGCGCCAATTTTCACTATCATATTCGTAGTCAACGCGTCAAAATACATAATGATTGATAGTATAAAAAAAAATTGGAGGTCTGACGTTTTCGGAATTTTACACCAATTAATTCATCTCATAACGAATGATACTTCGCATAAACAAACGCAAGATAAATTTCCGATGAAAATTAAAAAAACCAATCGTTAGCCAGTTTTGATGTCAAAAGTTTTACGAATTGCAGAAACCGGTGAAAGGGTAGTGAAAGCGATTTAATGCTTTAAAAATGATGATCTGTCAGCGGAAAAAATTTTCATAACCGTATCAAAAATACATTTTTCATTTTCTTAATTGAAAAATAGCGAATAAGTGGTGAAAAGGCTAAAATTATAAAACTCGTCTTTAATGTTCCCACTCATAAAAAAATACTGGAGAACTTTCGCTCTGAAAACTATTCACGTTTTCCCATTATTCAGATCGTACTGGTATTCACCTCGTACTGGTTTCCTCTAAATAGATCGACTGAAAAAAATATCTACCCTCCGAAAACAGGATGACTTTTTTATAGTGAATTCAGCAACCTTAATATTAATACGTCTCGAATTTAATTTTGACTAACTTACTTACCACAATATTAATTATCTCCTTTGCTAAACACCGACAACCTCTCGAAATAAAAAAATCATAATTTCTAAACCTTAAGGATGCCAGTTCAGTAGATTAGAGACAATTTATTAAGAGTCCGACCCTTGTAAATTCCAGTGAAATACATGCTTCTTCCCTTCTACATCCCAACTATATATTTTGGTCTAGAGGTGGTGACAGGTTGTAAGACTTTTTGTTTTTAGTACTTGACATGAGGATTAATATGAGGTTGATCTTAAAAGTTCTTGTGGAATCAAGGGACTGGAAAGGGGAAGAATCCACTCTAATCATTTAATTAGATGCAAGTCGAACAGAAGCGACAGGAGGTAAAGTTAAGAAATTATTCTTTGAGATCTTAATGACTCGTTAATGAGATAGTCTGGTTCTATGTAACACTCCAGCATCCAGTTAATGAAGCTAGGCAAAATGAAATATTTATTTTGCATAAAATCATTTGACCGGATAGTAATTAGCTGTAATTTTTATTCATCCTAATTGCCAATTTATCTAATTTTTATTTTTCCGAATAACCATTTTTCGTAATTTTTATATTTTTGAACTACTATCTGATATGATTTTCATTTTACTGAATTATGATTTGACGTAATTTTCATTGCACCGAATCATAATTTGACATATTTTTTTATTATACTGAATTGCTATTTAACATAATTTTTATTTTCCCGAAGCACTATGTGAAATACTTGTTTTTCTTCCGAATAAACACATAACCTAAAATTTATTTGAACAAAACGCCATCTGTCATAGTCCCCATTTCATCGAAACTGCATGTAATATGAATTTCATTCTTCCTAAATTGGCCTCCGGCATTCTTGCTTGCTGAATCGAAGTTCGCGGCACTTTTCAGCCAATCAGAATGCTGGACGCCATTTTAGGAAAAATGAAATTTATATTACATGCAGTTTCGATGACACGGGGTTTATGGTAGATAGCGTTTCGTTTAAATGAATGCTAGGTTATATGCGTATTCGGAAGAATACGAATTATGTCACATAGTAATTAGAAAAAATAAAAATTATGTTAAATTATAGTTCTGTAAAATGAGAATGATGTCAAATGGTAATTCGGAAAAATAAAAGAGAATTCTAAGGCTAATATTTTTTCCTTCCGCAAAAATTTGTAGGTTTCGTAGTTTTTGAAGTAATTGGTAAGAAGTAGATTTTTCAAAAACAAAAAATTTCAATTTTTTTACACTCCAACTCGCGCTGACTTAGCCAATTTTTAGAATTTTTCGATTTTATTAACACTCAATTACATGTTCAAGTCTTTTGAAACTACTCGTGAAGAAAAGCGAAAATATTTCAATGAATAAAATAGTTGTTAATTTTTCTTCAGACTTTGCGAAAATCATGAATTTCAACCTTTAAGTGCTTCGTTTAGCGAGCAAATTTTAGACAATGGAAAATTACTAGTGCGAAAGTTGTTGACTAAGGTTCAAAGAAGTTTTCTGGAAGGTTTTACCTCAATCGGATTAATGGTTGAAGAATTATAAAAGTTTTAAATTTCAAGCGGCAATATTGACGCTGCCCTATGCATGTGTCTCATCGGCTACGAACGTGTTGCAGCGAACGATATGAAGGTCAAATTGGATACTATAACAAATAATGGCAACCGTTTGTAGTTCACTTCTAAAATATATTATAAATGAGGCAAAGAACCAGTGGATGGATTATATTTCTGAATAGCTGCAAAAGTATTATTTTTGAGATAGATTTACTTTAGTTAATATCCTATTGATTGAAAAAAGAATCTCAAAATGAATCGAGGTAGAAAAAGAAATAGGTGTGAAGAGATACTGATTAGAAATAGGAAAAAATGTTCCAGAAATCAGGTACGATTGGAAACCGTTATCAAACATTTTTAATGAACTTTTATCATAAATGTAATATTTTAGGACTATGTTTTATTCCTGATTTTTAAAAATAATTCTTTCATCGAATTATTTATAGATAGCCTGAGGTAATAATTATTATTTTTCAATGAAGAAGTCGATAGTATTATTTGTTATTATTTGAGGGAAAAGAATACATTACAAAGTCTAAAACTAATAACTCGAAGTGGATTGAAAGCGGCCAAAGTGAAGGATGTGAGAAATTTCTATTATTGCTAAAGCGCCAAAGAAAAAGAATTTTTCTAAAAGTATTTTTTTTTTAGTAACAACTTAGAGTCCAGATACCAAAGAAATTGAAGAGAGCGACGAAAATGATTCAAAGTAGTTTTTAATGAAGTATTATTTTGACAATTTATTGTTCAAAATGGCCGATGAAAAAATTATTCCAATGATAAAATCTTAAGTATTATTTTGGTATCCGACTTGACCCTCATATCGTCCGCTGCAACACGTTCGTAGCCGAGGAGGCATATGCCTAGTGCAGCGTAAAGACTGTCGCTTGCAATTTGAAACATTCTTAATTTTTTAACCTATTATCCGATTAAGTTAAAACTTTCCAGAAAACTTCTTTGAACCTTAATCAACAACTTTTTTACTGGAAGTTTTCCATTTTTTTAAATTCGTTCGATAAAAGAAGCGCTTCACGGTTGAAATTCATGATTTTTGCAAAGTCTCAAGAAAAATTAGAAACTCTTTTTTTTATTTGAATATTTACGTTTTTTGTTGTTAAATAATTTCAGAAGACTTGAACACTTAATTTAGTATCAATAAAATCGCAAACTTCTGAAAATTGGCTAAGTTAGCACGAGTTGAAGTAGTAGTTGAAATAGTAATGCGGCAATCGGAAGTATAAAAATTATGACGAATGGTAATTCGGAAAAATAGAAATTAGCACAAGAAGTAATTCTAAAAAATAAAAATGAGGTAATTTGGCAATAATGATGAATAAAAATTATAGTAAATTGCTATTCGATAAAATGATTTTAGATAAAATAGATATTAGGGAAAATAGAATTTGGGGCATATTCATATGCCTCTTTAAAAGCTAATCATTAACCGTGAACTTTCTGCCTTTTGATGAACGACCTGTTTCGTGAGCAACCTCAATAGGCGTTCTCATCAAAATCGCGAACGCTACCGCCCGTGGATCTTGTAATTTATAAATTTACCGGCTATAAAATGCAGTCGTCTGTTGGGGAAGTATTTTTTTATAGGACATATATATCATTGGAAGAATGTCGAATCTGCGAAAAGGGATCTGATGCTAAATATATCGAAATATCTAACAATAATTCACAGTAAATGCCAGTTAATCAATTTGATCCCGAAATTGTCGATCAAAATGACTTGCAACGCTTTTATACAGATTTTGGATTTTTTATTTGATTAGCGAATTGAACATCGGAATGATCCGATTCTCAAAAACAAATAACTGTCATGAATTTTGATGAGGTTTCGAGGGTCAGTTGTTATGTCATCATTAAATTTCGACGGATACTTGAACGACGGAAATCTAAAGAAACACTTCTTGAACTTCTTGAACTTCTAGAACATTTCTTGTTGGTGGTGGGAAGTTGTAAACTCATATTTGCGGGTTAAAAATTCAACTGTTTTTTAGAAAATTCAACAATTCGGTTATTATTTTTTTCTCTCATCTTGGGTTGAAAATTCAACTACTTGGTTGAAAGTTTAAGTCCTTTGTTGAAAATCCCTTTTTTTGGGTTATGATTCATCATTTTAGTTAAAAATTCATGTATTTTTTTGAAAATGCGTCTTTTCTGGTAGAAATTTAATCTTTTTCGTTAAAATTTCATATTTTGGAAGAAAATTTAACTGTTTAATTGAAAATTGAACTCTTTTGTTAAAAATTCATGTTTTTTGTTGAATATCATTTCAGTTGAAATTTCATCTCTGCCCGCTGAGAATTTAACTATTTTCTCATAAATTCGTTGTCTTTGGTTCAGAATTGATTTTTTTAACTAAAAATTTAACCTTTCCAGTTCAAGATTCATCATTTTAGTAGCAATTTTATTTCTTCACTTGAAAATCCAACTATTTTGTGGAAAAATCGTTTCCTTCTGTTGAAAAATAATTCATTTAACTGAGAATTGGAATTTTTGTCCCATCCTGAAATTAAAAGTTTTCTAAAAGATTTCTTGTTGATCGTAAGAAGTTGTAAACTCATATTTGCGGGTTGAAAATTCAACTGTTTTGTAGAAAATTCAACAGTTTGGTTGATATATTTTATTCTCTCTTTTTGGGTTGAAAATTCAACTACTTGGTTAAGAGTTTAAGTCCTTTGTGAAAAATTCCTTTTTTTTGGATTAATATTCATCATTTTAGTTGAAAATTCATGTATTTTTTTGAAAATTCGTCTTTTCTGATAGAAAATTAATCTTCCTCGTAAAAAATTTATCTTTTATGAAGAAAATGTAACTGTTTGGTTGAAAATTGAACTCCTTTGTTAAAAATTCATGTTTTTTGTTGGACATTTATCATTTTAGTTGAGATTTTATCTCTACGGCTGAAAATTTAACTATTTTTTTTTTGAAGATTCGTCTTCTTTGATTGAAGATTAATCTTTTTAACTGAAAATTTAACCTCTCCAGTTAATGATTCTTCATTTTAGTCGAAATTTTATTTCTTCAGTTAAAAATTTAACTATTTTGGGGAAAATCTTTTCTTTCAGTTGAAAAATAATTTATTTAACTGAAAATTTAACCTCTCCAGTTAAAGATTCATCATTTTAGTTGAAAAATCTTTTTCTTTCACTCGAAAAATTATTTATGCAACTGAGAATTTAATCTCTCCAGTTGAAAAATTTTTTTCTTTGATTGAAAATTAATTTTTTTGACTAAAAATTTAACCTCTTCAGTTGAAGATTCATCATTTCATTTAAAATTTCATCTATTTAGTTGAAAATTTAACTATTTTGCGGGAAAATCGTTTCTTTGAGTTGAGAAATAATTCATTTAACTGAAAATTGGAGTTTTTCTTCCATCCTGAAATTACAAGTTTTCTAAAACATTTCATGTTGGTCGTAGGAAGTTGTAAACCTTTCATAAGTGGAAGCCGGAACTAGGTAAATCTGTAGATTCACTTCTAAAAAGAAAGAAATGCATTCCCAAAGTTAAATATTCTTTTTTTCTTGGTCTTAAATTAATTATTTTAACAGAAAATTTAACCAATTCAGTTGAACGTTCATCATTTTAGTTTGAAAATATTATTATTTGGTTAGAAATTCAATAATTATGTGAGAAGGCCATTCTTTTTGGTTAAAAATTCAAACATTGTGTTGAAAATTCGACTTTTATCAAAAATGCAACTGTTTTGTGGAAAATTCAACAGTTTGGTTAATATTTTTTTCTCTCTTTTTGGGTTGAAAATTTTACTATTTAGTTGAAAATAAACTTTTTTTCGAAAATTTATATTCTCGGTTCGAAAATTCAATTGTTTTGTAAAAAGGTTGTCTTTTTTATTCGAAAATTTATCCCTTTTGGTTGAAAGTTTGTGTTTTTTGATTGAAAATTCACATGTTATTTTTTCAAATTTGTCTTTTTGGGTTCAAAATTCAACTACTTGGTACAAAATGAACTTTTTTCAAAAACTCATAATTGAGGATTGAGAGTTCAATTGTCTTGAAAGAAAGTCGTCTTTTTGGTTTGAAAACTCATATCTTTTGTTTAATAAAAATCTCACCTTTTTTAATTGAAAATGCAACTGTTTGATTGAAAATTTTTCTTTTTTGTTTGAAAATTTCACTATTTGGTTAAAAATGACCCTTTTTGTTGAAAAATCAATATTGGGAGGTTAAAAATTCAACTTTTTGTAGAAAATTTGCGTTTTTAGCTTGAAAATTCAACAGCTGGGTTGAAATTTTTTTTCACTTTTGACTGGAAAGTCTTTCTTGGTTAAAAATTCAACTCTTTTTTGTTGAAAATTCGTCTTTTTTGTTGGAAAACTCATCTGTTTTTGCTATCAATTCAACTTCTTGGTTGAAAGTTGAATTCCTTCGCAAAAAATTAATTTTTTTCGTTGAAAATTCAGCCCTTTAGTTGAAATGTGAACTATTTTGTTGAAAACTCGTTTTTCTATTAAAAACTCATTTTCTGAATGGGAAGTTCAACTATTCCATTTTTGGTTGAAAATTTACGCTTTATAGTTAAAAAGTTAACTAATATGTTGAAGATTTTTTTGTAGTTGAATTCAACTGCTTTTGACTTCAAATTAGATTCTTTTTTAATTGAAATATCAACTATCACATTTCTTGTTGAAAATTTATCTTTTTTGGTTGAAAATTAACTTCTTTGTTGAAAACTCATACTCGCGGGTTGAAAATTCAACTGTTTTGTCGAAAATTCCACAGTTTGGTTAATATTTTTTTCTCTCTTTTTTGGTTGAGAATTCAACTGTTTGGTTCAAAATGAATTTTTTTTTTGAAAATTTGTATTCGCGGTTTGAAAATTCAAGTGTTTTGTGAAAAGATCGTTTTTTTTATTTAAAAATTCATCCCTTTTGGCTGAAAGTTCGTCTTTTCTGGTTGAAAATTCATCTGTTTTGTAGAAAATTTGTCTTTTTGGGTTCAAAATTCAACTACTTGGTTCAAAGTGAACTTCTTTCGAAAATTCATAATTGAGTATTTAGATTTCAATTGTTTTGAAAGAAAATCGTCTTCGTGGTTTGAGAACTCATGTCTTTTGTTTGGTAGAAATCTCACCTTTTTTGGTTAAAAATGCAACTGTTTTGTTGAAGATTTGTCTTCTTTGGTTGAAAATTAAATTATTTGGTTGAAAATTACCTTTTTTTGTTGAAAAATTAGTATTTGCGGATTAAAAATTCAACTTCCTTGCAGAAACTTTGCGTTTTTAGGTTGAAAATTAAACAGTTTGGTTGAATTCCATTTTTGGTGGAAAATTTGCACTTTGTAGTTGAAAATTTAACTATTATGTTGAAATTTTTGTTGTTGTAGTTGAATTCAATTGCTTTTAACTTTAAATGAGAATCTTTTTGATTGAAATATCAACTATTATTTTTTTTGTTGAGAATTTATCTTTTTTAGTTAAAACTTAACTTTCTTAACTGAAAATTTAACTATCCTATTTTTTGTTGAAAATGTATATTTTTTAGTTGAAAATTCATTCTTTTGGTAGAAAGTTGATCTTCTTGGTTGAAAATTATTCTGTTTTGGATGAGGATTCAACTCTTTTGTTGAAAGTTCGTCTTTTGTGTCAGAAATTCAACTGTTTTGTTGAAAATTCATCTTTTTGGGTTGAAAATTCAATTATTTGTTTGAAAAAAGAAACAGAATTTCATCGAAAATTCATATTTTTGGATTAAAAATTCAACTGTCTTGTAGAAAAGTTGTGTTTTTGATTTGAAAAATTCGTCTCTTACAGTTCAAGATTCAACTGCTTGATTGAAAGTTTAAGTTCTTCATCAAAAATCATCTTTTCGGAAGAAATTCAGCTATATGGTTAAAAATTGAACTTCTTTGTTAAAAATTTATGTTCTTTTGTTGAAAATTTAACATTTCAGTTGAAATTTTATCTCTTCGGTTGAAAATTTAACTATTATTCATAAATTTGTTTTCTTTGGTTGAAAATTAGTTCTTTCTAACTGGAAATTTAACCCTTACGATTGAAGATTCATCATAGTAGTCGAAATTTTATCTCTTTGGTCAAAATTTGAACTATTTTGTAAAAAAATTGTTTCTTTCAGCTGAAGAATAATTTATTTAACCGAAAATTCAACCTCTCCAGTTAGAGATTTATAATTTTAGTTGAAAAATCGTTTTTTTTCAGTTTAAAAAAAAGTTTATCTAACTGAGAATTCAATCTCTCCAATTGGAATTTTTTTTTCTTCGGTTGAAAATCAATTTTTTTGACTGAAAATTTAATCTTTTCAGTTTAAGATTCATTATTTTAGTTGAAATTTCATTTGTTTAGTTGAAATTGTAACTATTTTGTGGAAAAATCGCTCACTTCAGTTGAAAAAAATTTATTCAACAGTAAATTCAACTATTCTACTCTTGGCTGGAAGTTTATTTTTTTTAGGAGAAAATTCAACTTTTTGGTTCAAATTTGACCTTTCTCAGTTGAAACTTTATCTTCGTGTTAAAACTCAACGTTTCATAAAACATTTTTTGTTGGTTCTAGGAAATTTTAAATCCTTCAGAAGTGGGAGTCGGAACCGGGTAAATCTACAGAAACACTTCCAGAAAAAAAGAAAACATTTTCCAGAGCCACAGAGATTTATAGCCCAATATGGGAAAATTGGAACTTATTATTCTCCCGACTTGAAATTCAAAATTTTCTAAAACATTCCCTGTTGATCTCAGGAAGCTGCAAATCTCGCACAAGTAGGAGTAGGAACCAAATAAATGTACAGAATCACTTTTAAAATAAAAAAAAAAATGATTTCTAGGGCCAGATTCAGGCTTTATTGTGCATTTATAGACGAAAATGAATTGGTCGTGAAATACCTGCTGGATCCGCAAAAGTGGATCATTTTGATCTGAAATTGATAATCAGAATTATATGCAACGGTTTGATATCCCGCGGTTTACTGCGAAGTCAATTTTATTATCTTGAAATCGGCATGAAAGATGATTATAAAAAAGATAATAAGTTTCATGGATTTTCAAAGCATTTTAGGGGATTTAAAAATACCTAAAAATTCATATAGGCTTTGATTCTTCGAACTTTCAAATTCATATTTTATTCAAATTCTGAAGCTTCCAGGAACCAATCCTCCATAAAAATGAATATGAAACAACTTCGAGCCTTGAAAGATTTAAAATAAAAACCATCCCGAGCCTCAATTTTGATCCTGGAATGTCTGACTGAAACGATAAGTCCTGAAGCAGGGTGACAAGCAAAAATTAAGAGCGTCGAAACTTGCTCGCAAGGTCTCATATAGTTTCTTTTATATTGCCTCTAAAAGCCTAAAGTTCAGAGCCTAGAATGAACTTTTTTTAACAGTATATACGGTTTTTCTTAATAAAATATAAGTAAAAAATCTCTTTTCGAAGCTGATGAAGTGAAGATCCGCCTTTAGAGGCGATAAAGATCTCAGTGGATGTGTTGCTCCTACTGCTATTGGCCGGTTTGTGAATACGTATAGAAACACATAAAATGTAATCCCACACCTTGTTGTCACGGCAATAAACTTCTGGTTTATCACTCTCTGTAAAAATAGTGCTCGTAAAAAATTCTTCCAATTTCTAGTCAAACCCGCATGCGATTCCGATTTCTTGTGGTATCTCCATGTGTAGTCCCTGCTATTAACATATACTACGAAATTCTTTACTCTATCTAGATCGAAGTATCAGGTTTTAAACTTTATGGCTTAGCACTATAAATCTGCATTTTCGCAATATTCATTTTGCGGGAAGGTTTATGAAGCTCAGTAGGTGTTGACGTTAGTTTCATGAACTTTTGGGGGATGTCCATCTTCTTGAAAGGGGTTTTTAAGAGCCACTTTGCGAATCATTAAGGAACCAGCAACTGCTAAGTAATTTCAAATTATTCTTTTTAAATGCGACATTCCTGGGATTAAGTGCCATTTTACGTCGACGGTTCTGTGTTCTTTCTTCTGATGGATCCATTTCTGGAAGAGCTTACCGTTTAAAACACAGTGAATTGTTGATCGTTTTTCATAAGATCACTCAGCGAAACTTTCCGTGCAGAATTTTCAAAAGGATTCTAGTGGGTCTTTGAAGAGTTCTCCATTTTTCTAAGCGAGCTCTAGTGGGAAAAATTAGTTGGACCCCGTCGATGAGGTAACGCTTTTGTCGATGTTGGTCCTACTAAACTTTCTAGTAGTGTTCTAGTAGGGGGTCGCCTTTCCACAACCCGACTAAAAAAAAATGACGATTGCGGGGCTGTTATGAGGTTATTTGTTCACTTAAACTAGAATAGATTTACATATTATTAGAAACTGGCTAATAATGTGTAAGTCTGATCTAGTATAAGTAAATCTAGTATAAGTAGGTCTGCAAAAACTTTTAAATTTTTTAACACTCGAGCATTATTTAAAACAACCACATTTCTAACACTCGCACACTTGAAGCACGCAAAACTCTTCAAACTGTTTAGAAATTTACTTTTGTATTATATTTTCTACAGAACATTGACGATTAGGGGTTAGGATTGGGAACTTATTGCACAATTTCACTACTATTTTTCAGCGTTCAAACATTTGATGCCTTCATTTTAACGAGCTCATGATATACTTTCATGTTTCCGATGTACATTCACACTCAAAACTTTAGTGAATAATTATTAAAATGTTGAAGACTTGTATATTTTATGGACAAGGAACCATGTGACAGGCTGGTATCAAACATCTATTGAGTATTTCAATGTGACGTCAAGTCCCGTCGGTAAAATCAATTTCTTTATGTTTGTTACCCCGTGATCGATAGATTCATATCGCTGACATAGGCAGTCACGAAGAAAAATATTTTTTAGGTTGTACGTAGTGAAAATTTTGTCGTCATTTTTTCTTAAGTATAGAAAATATTTTCACAATTTTATGTTAATGTATTGTCGGTCGAAGCTATTAGATCGAACGTAAAACATTTTGATAGTATGAGTATTGAGACACTCTAACCTCAAGTTTTAGACAAAATAATGTTTTTCGTTCGATCCAGTAGTTGTTCATTGACGATACATTAATATAAGATTGTGAAAGTAATTTCTGCACTAAAAAAAAAAAATCACGACGGCGGAATTTTCACTACTTACTTGCTAAGAAATATTTTTCTCCGTAATTATCCATGTCAGCAATACTAGCCTGCCGATAGTATTCTAAAGATTTTAAATGCTCAGAAAGATTCTCAGGAGCATAAGAATATGCTCGAGAGTATGCTCGATCTTTATGTGCTTTCAGAATTTAATGAACCTTTATGAGCATTTTGAATTAAGATTTAATGAATCGTGTCTTCTAGTTTTATTAACTGGATTGCTACAGGCCAGGGAATTTGAAAACGGTCAGAGAAACTCAGGGAGTTTTTAAAAAATTTCCAGAAGTCGGGGAATTTTAATTTTTTGACTCATAATTATTTGACATTTTCATATTTACTTATTTATCAGATTTATTTTGTATTTACTCATCTTTTAATGATTCAAAAAAACACGGATAAAACTTCTATAATATTGACCACCACAATTCTGTTTAGTCCACTACAATTCTGTTAAATTCACTAATCTGTTGTTAATCCAATTTAACTATGCTAAATCCACTGGAATTCACTAGAATTATGTTAAATTCACTACAGTGATATTGAATTTCATATAATTCTGTTAAAATAACAAGAATTCTATTACATTTAATAGAAATTTTTGAAGTTAAATAAAATTATTTTTTTGAAAATAGGCCGTGTCTATGTGCACCGAAAGAATCCAGCTATTTGTACCGAAATTTCAGTACAAATAGTCCCTTTTCCAGGGCTACTTGTGCTGAAAAAATTCGGCTATTCTTACCGAAATTTCGGTATACTAGCTACGGCCTTTAAATTAACCAAATTTCTGTTGATTTCGTTAGCATTCCGCTAAATTCTTAACAATTCGAATAAATTCACTAAAAGTTCATTCAATTTATTAGAGCACTACTAAAATTACCAAAATTCTTTTGAATTTAATAAAATTCTGCTAAAATTACAAGAACTATTTTAAATTTAATACAATTTTTTAAATTTTCCAAATAACTAGATTTCTATTAAACAGAAATTTGGCAAATTTACTGGAAGTTGGTTCAATTCACCACCATTCTATTAAATTTTCTAGAATTTGGATTATATTACTATAATTCTTTCAAATTCGCTAGGATTCTATTGAATTCGCTACAGTTTTATATAATTCACTAGAATGCTGTGAAATTCATTAAAATTTTGGTAAATTTACTAGAATTCTGCTAAAGTAACGAGAATTTTTTTAAATTTAATACAATTTTGCTCAAATCACAAGAATTATTTTAAATTCAATAAAATTTTAAAAATTTCTCAACTAACTAGATTTCAATCAAAGTCACTACAATTATACTAAATTTTCTATAATTTCATTAAAATCACAAGACATCTGTTACGTTTTTCGAGAATTTTGTTAAATTCGCTACAATTCTATAAAACTTTCTCTAATTTTGTTTAAATCATTATGATTCTTTCAAATTCGCTAGGATTCCGTTATATTCTCTAAAATTCTGATGAATTCACTAGACTTCTGTTAAAATCACTAGAATTCAAGACTTGTAGGCTAAAATAGAGGTCGGATTTAAGGGCTGTCTCTTGTCTGGAAAATCAGACAAGGTCAAGAAATTTCAATTCTTAGAATTTGGCGCAACTCTGATTAACTTTCAAAGCAAAAATGTCATCCTGCTTACCTTTTACGTTTTATTTCAAATTGTAATCACTTAAAGAGATAATTTTATTAAAAATTACTCAAATTTTATAATAATTACAGTATTTAAATTCCAGGCGAAAACATATCGCCTCAAATTATAAAGGGCGCTAATTTCAAATTATCAAAAAGTCAAAATAATAGGTAATATATTCTTCGCATCCAGCAGTATATAATTTAAAACTAATATATATTACTTCACTATAGAGTGTGCTTGTGAAAAATGTATGTAGCAATTATGATATATATTTGTTTAAACACTACATGCATCAATTCTCTTAAATGCTCTGTAATTGCTCTGTTCGTGCTTAAATGTTGAGCATATTCTCGAGAGCATTTGCTCAACATAAATTACCTGCCGACCACGGGGTAACGAGCACGAAGAAACTGATCTTACCGATAGGGCGTGACGTCACATTAATGGCGTCAGTCGATGTGCGTCGCCTGTGGCGCGCAGTATTCAAGCGGCAATTCAAAATACGAGTATATTTTAATTTTCAAAGTAACTTTTGAAGTAAAAGCGACTGCTAACATTATAGTTTGATGTTTGTTTTATGAAGCACATGTGCCTAAAAGTTCATAAAATTTTTAAAAGGTAATAAATTTTGACGTTCAAAGAAAATATGTCAAACAACCCGTCTGAGAGACCTGGTTCCCTAAGACAAGCTCCTTTTGAATATTATAAATTTAATTTTATTTAGTACTTGATATTGATAAGCTATATTCGCGGTACATTGTTTAAACAATTATGTACCTCTATGACGCATTATACATGAAAAATACATTATAAGTTGTGAAATAAGCTTTAAATAAGGCCATGTATGGAAGCAGTATTGGAAAACGTAGAAGGAACTGAATATTTATAAAAAGTTGTAAAATTACATATAATATTTACCTTAGAACCAGAATTTATGGATTTAATGCCAAAAAGCAAAATATTTTTATGAAATTTGTGTTTTCGATCTGAAAGTAGAAAGAGGTTAGGTGAGGTTAGGAGAGATTGTCTCTGATCAGTGGAAAATTTGAGTTTCTACTTTTGCCGGCTGAGTCAGTTGCTATTCTAAAAGTAAAACAGGTTACGCTTTTATCTACAGCTTCTAGCCAGAACGGGGCTCGTCTTGAGAATTACGCAACTTCCACGTTTTTTACATTATTTTTTTTAAACAACACAAAAATTAATAAAAAGCACGTAACAGATTTAAAGTTTAGAAAATTATTCATGTAAAATATCAACTAATTACAGTTTCAATACACTGCAAACTATTGAATTAGGACTTCTGAAATAAACTTTTGTTAGTTACTTGCATTGTTGAAAAAAGCATTTGACAATTAACTAAAAGTGTATTGAGCAAGAATACACGTACGTAACTGCTGAATATAATATGTTCATACAAAAATATGCAGGGGGGTCCGTCTTAGGAGGGAGGGGACCTTTTTAGGCATCTCTCCCTCACTTAAGGTTCTAGGGATAAGGGAATCTCAAATTTATTACTGAACCTAGTATTTTTTCGCAGAAAAATTTATAAGCATAAAATTTGAAAAATAATATATTTATTTGAACATTTTGAATTATCTTTTCGAATTGTTGGTTAAAAAAAAACACAAGATTGATTTTCAGAAACATTAGAATTCAGTGAAAGATACCGTAAAGTGAAGAAATTAATTTTTACCATTTTCTGATGCCTTCCCTGGCAAAAGTTTCGCATAGGAATTTATTTCGAATTATTCAGGACTAAATTTTCAACTCGAATGAATCCGATTCAATCCGAACTCGGAATCATTCGGATTAAAGATTCAGTTTATTTCAATCCGAGTTCGGATTTAATCGGATTTATTCGGACTGAGGATTCAGTTTGTTTCAATCCAAGTTCAGATCGAATCGGTTTCATTCGGATTGAAAATTTGATTCGAATTGGTGCGGATTGGATGTTTGGATTGAACTGGATTGAGTCGGATTAATTTTTAACCGATTTGGATCGAACGAAATGAAGAAATTTTTTTGGATTGGATCGAACTGGTCCGGATTGTTTCGGATACAGATTTCGGAATAATTCAAAATGATTTGGAATGAATTCTTATCCGAACATTTTGTCAGAGTTGTTGGAAGTTGGAACATACGTTATTACAAATTGAAGGGAGCGGGTTTTCCGATATTAAAATTTAATGAAAAAAAAATAGTAAAAATAGAGAACTTTAATTAATTTGTCTTATTTTACTACATAAATTTTGAAAACTTCTGTTACTTCGCGGAAAAAAAAAATTGGTATTCTTCCACAAACGAAAATTTCTACTACATGCTATTGAACTCTCAAATATTGGGAGAATTTAACCAATAAACGTAGAAGAATTGTTGATTGCTTTCTCAATGCATCAGAAGTTTGAATATTTATTTCTAATCTAAGTGCTGTATATTTTAATTCAACATTCACCTGTACGGAGGAGGGATTTCCTCACTACAGCCTGGCAGGGCCCCCATCAGTTCTTCCTGAACAAGAAATTTTGATAGTGGCCCCAACAGAACCCAACTTCAAATAAGGAAAGATGGAGAAATTTCTGGATGGGTGCTAAAATCTACCTTAATTTCAAAATTCATTTCATATCACAATACATTTTAGAAATAAGAAGAAGTTATTTTCGATTTCTATTTAGTGTAGAATTTTTAAAAAGGAAGATTAAAAAAAATCGTACTCATAATTTTGACTGGAATAGTTCCATATAGGGTACAATTTAAAACTACGAAAGTTTTAAATTCTAAACAGAAATTTACAACTTGATGGAAGTTTTTAGGTTTGTTTTTTTTTCCTTCTGAAGTATAGCGGTTCCAATGCCATCGTTCTTGAACCTAGAAGTGAATTCTGTGTTCTTATCGACGGGGTATTACAGAGATCTTCGTGAAAGGTAATGTAGTTTTCTCTCCTTCCTCGCCTGGGTATCCCGACCTTGGTCGAAGAAAGTACTTCGATGGTAACAGTTGATAAATATTTTCTATATTTTTTTTAATTGAATGGATTTTTTCTGTACCGTAAACTCAAAAGTCCTCAATTTTTTTTAAGGCTAAAAGAAATATTTTTCTCCATGTAATATCTAGTTTATTCATTTATTTAATTAAGGGTTTTCAAAATGAAACTATTAATTGAAGACATGAGAATGATAAGTGAATAAGGACCTATTTTTCAAAATTCTGTTTTTAACGACTCAAAGTAATTTAGGACACTATTTATCGATACGTATTAGAAATATGTTAAAAGCATTTATCCTTTCACACGAAAAAATTAATTTTAAAATTGAGAATGACAACTGGATAAGGACCATTTGGTTTTTCCGCCCTCAAACTCAGAAAATTTTGATAAAAACTGTTTTCACCTCCATGAAACATTGTAAATAATCGCCACATACTTCTAAAATGTTGAGTAAATTTTTTATCTTATAGTATAGAAATAATTTTATTTTTTGTCCGTATCCAGTTGACATTCTCAGATTTTCAGAAACTCTCTTCAATTGCTTAAGATACTGTTCAACTAAGCTACATTTATCTAAGAGAAAATTTAAAATTATCTACTTCTATTAAAAATATATTAAGCATGGTTTTTTAACAGTTGACTAATTAACTTACTGTGAAATATTATCGAAAAGTATTTGAAATTCATTAAAAGAATCCTAATAATATGCGCTTGTTGGAAATTCTTGAGTCTATTTAATTTGTTTTGTATCATAAATAAATGATATCATCGCAATTAAACAATTGAAAAATCAGATTCTTGCTTATGTAGTTCTCCGCCATTTTGAATTTGGATATTTTAGTATCAAATTGAGAATCAGTGACTCAAAATACCTCTGTAAAATGAATTTCAAAGAAATCCGATAATTTTTTAGTCTTTTGGTCGCCATGTTGGATCCGAAATGATAAATTTTGAAATTATAATATAATGTTCAAAATTAGTGACTCAAAATACCTTTACAAAATAAATTTCAAAAAGATCCGATAATTTTTTAGTCTGTTTGTCGCCATATTGGATCCGAAATGATTGATTTTGAAATCATAATATCAAATTCGAAATCAGTGACACAAAATACCTTTAGAAAATGAATTTAAAAGAAATCCGAGAATTTTAAAAATACGTTGGTCGCCATATTGGATACGCCACTTCCGATTTTGAAATTTTAAAATAAAATTTCAAATCAGTGACTTAAAGTACCTTCATAGAATGAATTTTGAAAAAATCCGATAATTTTTAGGATATTTTGGTCGCCATATTGCATCTGTCATTCTGAATTTTGAAATTTTAATAATTGAAATCAGTGACTCAAAATACCTCCATAAAATAAATTTCAAAAAATCCGATAATTTTTAAAATATTATGGTCGCCATATTGAATCTACCATTTCGAATTTTGAAATTTTATTATCAAATATGAAATCAGTGATTCAAAATGCCTTTATAAAATGAATTTTTAAAAAATCAATAATTTTGGACTTTTGACCGCCGAAACGTGTTTTCTGGCCCACTATATATAGGTTTCGAAAATTATGATGATTTTTGTGTATATACAGTTTTTGGTATTAAAAGCTAATACAAAATTAAAATTTTAAAAATATAACTTCTCTTCAAGTTTGAATTTTTCAAGAATGAGAAAAATGATATTTTTCAAGATTCAGTTAATTTTTGTTCAATTTTTTTCAGTTCCATGTATGACATGTATTTAGTTGCGCTGCACAAGCAAAGCATAATTTCCTTAGATCTAAAAAAAAAATTTATCAGATGTTATTCTGTTAAAAATTGGTAAATTTAGTGGTTCATGACTTTTTGAACAGCTGTAAAGTCTAAGAAGAAACTTCTTTGAGATCTAAGGAAATTATAGATTGCTTCCCCAGTTCGAGCTGAAGGCATGCCATAGGTAATATAAAAATTGTTTAATAAAAATGAACTGAATCTTGAAAAATGTCATTTTTGCTTATTTACTAAAAATTATAACTCAATAAAAGATAAATTTGCCTAATTTTAATTTTTTATCAGCACCTTATACATAAAAATGTACATACAAAAAAGTTACCATAATTTTCGTACCCATAAGTGTGGAAAAATGGAGTGGGCCCCCGTAAGAGACCCCAATGGACCTTTCTCAGGCCATGAGGGGCCCATGAGGGCAATCCAGGCGTGGCCCCTCATGGAAACGACATGCTGATCCATAAGGATCAAACATATGTTGCCGTCATGGTTGTCCTTCTCGTGGACTCCTCGCAATTACCTCGCCGGTAAATTTTTAATTTTTAAAAATACCTTTAGTAATTGTCTTCTCATCATCTTCAAGCATATTTTAATAAATATATATGTATTGTTGATATGTACTAAAAATCAAAAAATAAAAATATTAAGAATACTAGAGCCTCGGCAGGGACTTGAACTCATGCTCAGCATGAGCACTTGTGCTTCTTCTTCTGACGAACTTACCACAATGTTTATAACTTTTTTCAGATAGACACTCCGTACACGCATCAAAATTTTTTGGAATTATCTTTATTTTCAATAAACGCAAATTGAGATGAGATATTGTTACTATCTGACACGAAAGACAATTTATTATAACAACAAAATCGTTTGATTTTTGTAAACTGAGGCATGAGGGCAACAAGAAGGGCTCGCTGCGGGGGCCTCGTGAAATATCTGAGATTTTAGAGTTCAACTTCCGAACAAGGTCATCCAATTTTTAACAAAAATGCATTTTTCGTAATTATGAACTATTCAAATATCAATATTTGTAGTTTCAGAACACATAGGCCTCTGACGGGGGGCAGCATTCCAAAGAGAGCTAAATCGGACTTTTTCCTCACGGGCATAGGGAAATTTTTTATGATTCTGAAAATAAATTTTTTTTGAACTTATTGTTACACAGTAGGAGCATTTTTCATTTCAAAAAGTCTATACAGTTTTTCATTACTAATAACACGTCTAGCAACTTTTTAGCACTAGCCATTTTCGATTTTCAAATATTTTGTATAATCGGTCCACCCTAAGATTTAACCCTATGTACTGACAAGCTTTATATGTAAGAGGCGAGTCTAGTTTTTGTTTTGTTATTTAATCTTCTCAGTCGAGAATTAGAGGTTGGCTCACTACTGAAGTGCGACCCACTATTGAGACATTTCCTAAGCAATTGTGGTTATTTTAGTAGGATTAAGAGGATTTTTTAATCTATTCTCAGTCGAGAACTAGAGGTCGGCCCACTACTGAAGTATGGCTCACTATTGGTGTGACCTCACCTGAGAAATGGTGATTATTTCAATATGATTAAAAGAAATGTTTTCTCAATTCTCAGCCGAGAATTAGAAGTTGGCTCACTACTGAAGTGCGACCCACTATTGAGACATTTCCTAAGCAATTGTGGTTATTTTAGTAGGATTAAGAG
>JAUMHM010000031.1:32275395-32285437 GCA_032362435.1 Melikaiella ostensackeni | reverse complement strand
AGAAGTTGGCTCACTACTGAAGTGCGACCCACTATTGAGACATTTCCTAAGCAATCGTGGTTATTTCAATAGGATTAAGAGAAATGTTTTCACATTTAACAAAAAGGTACGATTTGTGGTTGATAATTTTTCTTTCATTTCCGTAAAATACTTTAGGTGTAGATCGAATAATATCCACGTGAAACCTAATCCAACATCCTCGCCCATCGATCACGTCGAAGTCCACCTATTCAAGGTATGTAACGGCGGTATTCCACGTCATATCGCGTATATTTCCTCGTCCTCGGACGGTCAAAATTCGCAGAGCGAATTTTCAAGAGACACGATCCACCCTGAGGATCATCGATCATTCAGAACCCACGACACGAGTCCTCTTTTGGCGCTACTCTCAGGCGCGCATTTACCAATCATACAACCAATTTCCTCTCCATTCATGGATCTTATTTTTTCAAGAAATCGCCCACCGAATGAACTTCACGATTTAAAGGAAAAAATTTGATGAAGGTTTTATGGTACAGAAAAAGGAAATTATTAGTTTGTACTGTATTGTATTGTATTTGTTTTATTATTCTATTACTGAGTTAAAAGTCGGAAGAGGCAATAAAACAAATATATATCAAAATAATTCTCGTAAAGAATCACAAATGTTCCGACTTGGCACAGGGAATTTTCGAAAAGAATTACAATCCTAAGCTGCGATATGGAAATTTAGTAAACAATCATAAATTTGAGTTTGGGACAGGGAATTTCAGTAGATGAATAAAATTTTGAGTTTAGGGCAGGAACTTTCCGTGAAGAGGTATAATTTTCACATTGGGACACGAAATTCTAGTAAAGAATTATACCTGTAATTCTGAGTTTGGGACAGGAAATTTCAGTAAATAAATGAAATTTTGAGCTTAGGACAGGGAATCCCGATGAAGAATCACAACTGTTACGTTGGGACACGGAATTTAAGTAAATAAATATAATTTGAGTTTGGAACAGGCAATTTCAGTAAAGAAATAAAATTTTGAGTTTAGGACAGGGGATTTCCGTGAAGAATTGTAATTTTCACGTTGGCACATGGAATTCCAGTAAATAATTCTAATTTTGAGGTTGATATAGGAAATTTCAGTAAAAAAAATATCATTTTTACTTTAGGGCAGGGAATTTCCGTGAAGAATTATAATTTTTACCTTGGGACATGGAATTTTAGTAAAGAATTATAATTTTGAGTTGGGGACAGGAAATTTCAGTAAATAAATAAAATTTTGAGTTTAGGACAGGGAATTCCGGTGAAGAATCACAATAGTTACGTTGGGACACGAAATTTCAGTAAAGAAATATAATTTTGAGCTTGTGACAGGGAAACTCGATGAAGAAATGAACATTTGAGTTCAGGACAGAAAATTTTCGGAGGAATTATAATTGTTACGTTGGGACAAGGAAGTTTAATGAATAAATATAATTTGAATTTGAAACAGGCAATTTCATTCAAAAAATAAAATTTTGAGTTCAGGACAGGGGATTTCTCTGAAGAATTATAATTTCCACGTTGGAACGTGGAATTTTGGTAACGAATTTTAATTTTGAGTTTGGGACAGGGAATTTCAGTAAAGAAATAAAATTTTGAGTTTAGGACGGGGAATACCGCTGGAGAATCATAATTGCTACGTTGGAACACGAAATTTTAGTAAAGAAATATAATTTTGAGTTTTTCACAGGGAAACTCAATAAAGAAATAAAAATTCGAGTTCAGGATAGAAAATTTTCGGAGGAATTATAATTTTTACGTTGGGACACAGAATTTTGGTAAATGAATATAATTTGAGTTTTGAACAGGCAATTTCAGTGAAGAAATGAAGTTTTGAGTTTAGGACAGGGGATTTTCGTAAAGAATTATCATTTTTACGTTGGCACACTGAATTTTAGTAAATAATTATAATTTTGAGTTTGGGATAGGACATTTCGGTGAAAAAATAAAATTTTGAGTTTAAGACAGGAAATTTCTGTGAAAATTTATAATTATCACGTTGGGACATGGAATGTTAGTAACGAATTATAATTTTGAGTTTGAGACAGGGAATTTCAGTAATGAAATGAAATTTTGAACTTAGGACAGGGCATTCCCGCCAGAAATTATAATTTTTACGTTGGGACACGGAATTTCAGTAGGGAATTCTAATTTTGTGTTTGGAACAACGAGTTTTAGTGAAGATTTAAAATTTTAAGCTTATGACAAGCAAACAAATTACAATTATTATTAAATTACAATTAACAAATTACAATTAAATTTATGATTTTGAGCTTGGAACAGTGAATTTTAGTAAAGAAATAAAATTTTGAGCTTAGGACAGAGTATTCCGCCAGGAATTATAACTTTTACATTGGGACACGGCATTTCAGTACAGAAATGAAATTTTGATTTTAGGACAGGCAGTTTCCGTGAAGAACTATAATTTTTACGTTGCGATACGGAATTTCAGTAAAGAAATATTATCTTTGTGCGGGACAGGGAATTTCAGTAAAGAAATAAAATTTCAAGTTTAGGACAAGGAATTTCCGTGAGGAATGATAATTTTTACGTTTGGACACGGAGATTAAGTAAAAAATTGTAATTTTGAGTTTGGGACTGGGAATTTCCGTGAAGAATTATAATTTTCACGTTGGGACACGGAATTTTGGTATAGAATTATAATTTCGAGTTTGGAACAGGGAATTTCAGTAATGAAATGAAATTTTGAACTTAGGACAGGGCATTCCCGCCAGAAATTATAAGTTTTACGTTGGGAGACGGGATTTAAGTAAACCATTATAGTTTCGAGTTTTGGACAGAGAATTCCAGTAAAGAAGTAAAATTTTAAGTTTAGGACAGGGAATTTCCGTAAATAATTTTAATTTTATAAAAAGGGATTTCACAATTCCAATCCCTGTTCCAAGTCAGAATTCGTCAGATTTTGGAAATTCCTCGTTCCAAATCAGAATTTGAATTTAAAAATTCCTTTTCTTTTTTAAATGAAAATACACTAGATTCGAAACTTCCCCTTCCAAATTCCAAAAAAAGGAAGGTACTATGTTTCTGAATTATAATAGAAAATGTTGCAAATAAATATAATGCTGATTTGGAATAGGGAATTTTTGGGAATGAATGTAATTGTGACTTGGCACAGAGAATATCCGTAAAGAATTATAATTTTCACTTTCGAACAGGGAATTTCCGTAAAGAATTATTATTTTCACTTTGGAACAAGGGATTATCGTAAAGAGTTATAATGCAGACTTTAGGATAGGGAATTTTCGAAAATAATTATTATTTGACTTTGAACTTGAGAGATCCCTATTCAAATTCTGAAATATAATTCTTTTCGAAAATTCCCTGTTCCAAATCATAGATATTTCAAAATGTTGAGAAATCTCTTAAACTTTTTGCAAATCATTCGAGATCATTCAATTATTTTGAACTCTTTCAAATTGACAGGGAAAAATTAACAATTGGCTGGTATAAAACCGGAATATGACCGGGAATTTAAAATCATCCGTCGGGTAGACACCCTGATTGATTAAATCTAGAAAGCAGTTTTTTATTTACTCCCAAACAATTTTTGAATGTGAAAGGAATTAGGTGTTCAAACTTTAAGCTCAATAATTAAACAAATGTCAAAATTTCATTTTGAACTCTTTGAATTTTAAATGGTTGTAAATGAAAAATGTCGAATAGATCTGCATTAAATATATGATTTGATGAAATTAATGTTTCGAAAATGTGTTCTAATTTGTCTCCCTTATCAATACAATAATTTAATATGTATAAAAAAGGAAAAAAAATTTGTGACTCTATTTGCTTAGATTATTTCCCAAAATAAAAAACACACCGAGAGTGGAGAAATGAAAAAAGCCGTCGTCGTTCATTATGTTTATAGTTTAATTAAGTTATTCATCAATTGAGTTTAAAAAAAGGGACACTACTCAGATATTGAGACTTATTTTGAAAATACTTTTCAGATTTAAGAGTTCAGTTTTTTTAAAGAGCTTCATTATTAAAGTGTCTTCTCTTTTGTTTTTGAAAACAAATTCAGACCCTCACGAACTGTGAACTTTTATTTTGAGAAGATCAAAATTGAATTTGATAGAAAACAATTTCTCCATTTCAGTGGAGCCAAAAGAATGCCTCGATTGGAAAATTTCTAAAATAGGAACTACGAATTTAAAGCTTTGAAACTTGAAAAAGTGGAATTTGAAATTTAATTATATTGAACCTTTTTTAAATTTTTTTTTGTCGGAAACACGAGAAAAGATTGTAATTCTATTTCAATTGAATTAATAAATCATACCCATGACAAAAGTGGAAAGACTCTAAATACTTTGAAGTTTTAAATAAAAAAATTTTAAAGTCAACTTATGATTGGATTAAAAATTGAAGAAATATTTTAAAGGTGACAAAAGAATTGCAAAATTGTCTAAACTTTTATATATTACATCTTATATTTTAACTTTCCACTATCAATATATTCTATTTCACAATGTATCGATTTATGCTTGGGAAACTATTATGAGCGATAATCTCTTGAATATTCTGTTTATTATAGAATTTCAGTTAAGTAAAGGTGTAATCAGGAGCTTAAACCGTATTCAACTGAGAAGGTTTGTGTAAGCCCAGCTTAATTATTGAAATTATATAGTCTCAAAAAACTTTGCACATCTCTTCTTCTAATTAGATTTTACTAACCTTTAATAAATGCTAGTAGCTAATTTTCTAATAACTTCAGTTTATAGTATACCTATATTAACTACCGGGAAAAAATATAAATTTCTGAACTAGTTAAACTATAAATATAAAAAGTCGCTTTAAAAAAAACGAACCACTTATAATTTTGAACGTCTTCCGAATTCGGTTGAATGAATTTAGAAAGATTGATAAATCATGAATACGAATTTAATAATTGGCCATTTGATTCTTTAGAATTTTCATTCTACCAGTCTATAAACTTCGTAATTTAAAACCTTTCATCATGGTAGGTTTTGAATTTCAACGCTATTGACCTTCATGCGTTTTTAAGATTGGAAGCCTCATTTTTATTTAAATTTTAATTGAATTACTAGCCTTTAAAAATTGTGAGCTTTAATGATTTGCTTTTCAGTTTCGATTGAGTGGCTAATCAACTAAACATATACAATTTTGAGCATCTATGTTTAAAAGCTTTCAGGCAAAGCATTTTTAAATACCAGTGCGATATTGACTTTAAGTAAATTGAAAAAGAATTCATTATTTTTTTCTTTTTTGAAATAACTTTGCTTACATTTTATGTACCATTTCTAGGAAGAGGTATTTCATATGAAGCAACTTGGGTATACACTACCGGCGAAAATTATCTATACGCCTGTTTTTTGAGCTGCTGCTAAAGTGCCTTAATTTTGATAATATTAACATAAAATTTTTTCCGTACAATACCGCGAGATGCAATAAAATTCTGCGCCTAATAAGCCAATGTTAATGCCAAAATGTGGGTGGAATCTTTATCCACTGAGTGGATAAAGACTCCTCTCAACTCAACTGCTGATATATTATTAGAATGTTTTTCCTAGATTCTGCCCCATGGTCATACTTGGTGCAAAAAATTGTAAAATTTAAAAAATGTGTAAATACTTACACAAATTTTTAAAATTATTGTTTATCTTATTTTGATACATTTCAGTAATGATTATGAGAATATTATTGTTTAGAATTTCTTTCATCATGTGGTAGGTACAATCATTATTTGAAATTTTGCGACTTTTCGCACCATTTTGACTCTACGGTATAAGCTAGGAAAAAAAATTGAAAAATATCATAATAACTTAGGAAAATACTGTGGAGACGTACTTTCAATTCGTGATTAAGAAAATTGAAAAATGTTTATCACTTCCAGAGTTACTTCAAATTTTCGAATACACCGTATTTTTTTTCTAATATTTTTTTACCAAATTGACATTTTGCCTTACACTTGAGCATATTAGACGCAGAATTTTATTATTTTTCGTGCTATTTTACGAGCGAAAAATTGCATGTTAACATTATAGAAATTAAGGTACTTCAACAAAAGCTCAAAAAATAGGCGTGTAGATCATTTTCGCCAGTACTGTAAGTATTATATTATTATTATTATTATATTAATATCTGGCAAACCAATGGGTTCGGAAATTCACAAATTTTGGGAATCCACACAATATTTCGCCTTAGCCTCTGAAGTTTGAATCTTTAACTATGGAAGATATTTCATTTGACTTTTCTTTGGAGAAAAAGGTGACATTTAGCAAAACTAATGGTTCGGTTGGGACGTTTGCAATCTACGGTCCCTCAGCCGGTAACGCAACGCCCTTTTCCTCCCTTTCCGGCGAGCGACTGCAAAGACTTGGCTAGGTCACGTGATGGCATCCCCCTCGCTCGGTAAATAAATTACTTTAGCTTATCAGGAGTAATAGGAGCGCGCCCGACACAGATTGGTTGGCTCCGGGCACGCGAATTAAAAGTTACTTCTATCGGCCTCTCTCACCATAAGAACAACTTTACCGAATGTGACATTCCAAAAGGGATTTCAAAAACCGAGAATATTCCACATTTCATTTCATTTCTTATTCCCCAGAATATTAGCAATGTAATAAACAATCTACAATTTCCACTCCACTACCATAAACACAGATATATTTTTCTTGTATATTTTCCTTATACTCGCTCCCTTTTATGGGCTTAAGAGTCTTTACAGAAAAATTATATCTTTTCTTATCGACAATCCATCACGGTGCTCCAGAAGCCGATTTAGATGAAGTGAAAATGTAGAGGAAATCTATTCGTGTAGATTCATTCTATGCGTAATGAGAAAGCAAAATAATTTGAGTTTAGATTTTTATTTGCTCATTTGAATTTTTTAGAGCATTTTAAAAAAGTGAATTTTTACAAAAACTTGAAATTTTATACTAAAATGTTTTCTTTGCTACTTTAAACGTGTATACATATACATATATCTATGAAGGAAGGTGTCTTTGTGCTTGGAAAATGTAAAAAACAATAAAAAAAAAAAAAATAATAATTTTGACTGTTTTCTAACAAAATCAAATATCAAACACGTCAACACTATCATAACATCAACAGCATCAAACGAAATTTCCAATTTCAAATGCTTATTTTAATTTGAATTTTCAAATTTAATGTTAAATCTTTCTGAAAAATTTCACTGAAACTTAATCTAAATTTTTGTTTGTTGTTAATGGAATTTTTTAAAATGTTTGGTACTTTTAGTTAAAGGTCCCTTCCAATTATCAAATACAATTTTTAATTTTGATTGCTATATCTTTCAGTGGGGGTCCCAAAATCAATTTTTTTTTTCTGAAAAATGTGACAAAAACTGGCTCCAAATTTTTGTTTGCTGTTAATAAATTTTGTTATTCTTTGGTATTTTAGATTGAAGGTCCCTTTGGATTATCAAATACGATTTCCGATTTTAATTGCCATATTTTAGTGAGGATCTCAAATTCATGACAAAAACTGGCTACAAATTTTTGTTTCTTGTTGATGAATTTTTTTTATTCTTTGATATTTTGAATGAGAGCTCCCTTTGAATTATCAAACACGATTTCCAATTTTAGTTGCTATATTTTAGTAGTCATCTCAAAATAAATTTTTTTCCTAAAAAATTTGAAAAAAACTGACTCCAAATTTTAGTTTGTTGTGAATAAATTTTTTTTATTATATGGTATTTTAGATTGGAGGTCCCTTTAAATTATCAAACACGATTTGCAATTTTAATAGCTATATTATAGTGTGGATCTCAAAAATAATTTTTTTTCTAAAAAATTTGACAAAAACTGGCTCCAAATTTTTGTTTCTTGTTAATAAATTTTTTTCATTATTTGGCATTTTGAATTAAAGGTGCCTTTGGATTATCAAACATGATTTTTGATTTGAATTCCTATATTTTAGTAGCGATCTCAAAATCAATTTTTTTCCCTCAAAAATTTGAAAAAAACTGACTTCAAATTTAAGTTTATTATGAAAAAATTTTTTTTATTATTTGGTATTTTGGATTGAAGGTCCCCTTAAATTATCAAACACGATTTGCAATATTAATTTCAATATTTTAGTGGGGATCTCGAAATCAATTTTTTTTTCTGAAAAATTTGACAAAAACTGGCTCCAAATTTTTGTTTGTTGTTGATAAATTTATTTTATTGTTTGGTATTTTAGACTTAAGGTACCCTTGAATTATTATCATTTGAACTTGAAAATTGTGTGTGGAAATTTCAAGAGACCTTCAACCTAAGATACTCAACAATAAAAAAGTATTAAAAACTACAAACAGAAATGTCGGTCCATTATTCATGAAATTTTTCATTTAAGAAATTGATTTTGAGATCCCACTAAAATATAGCAATTAATATTGAAAATTGTGTTTGATAATTTGAAGGGACGTTTAATCTGAAATACCAAGCAATAAAAAATCAATTAACAATAAACAACAATTGGGAACCAGTTTTTGTGAAATTTTTCAGAAAAAAAATTGATTTTGAGATCCTCACTGAAATATAGCAATTAACATTGCAAATCATGTTTGCTAATTTGAAGGGACCTTCAATCTGAAATATCAAACAATGAAAAAAATTTATTCACAATAAACAAAAATTTGAAATCAGTTTTTGTCAAATTTTTTAGAAAACAAAATTGATTCTGAGATCCTCACTAAAACATAGCAATTAAAATTGGAAATTGTGTCTGATAATTCAAAGGGATCTTTAATCTAAAATACCGAACAATAAAAAAATTTATTAACAACAAACGAAAATTTGGAGCCACTTTTTGTCAAACTTTTCAGAAAAAATTGATTCTGAGATCCCCACTAAAATATAGCAATTAAAACCAAAAATCGTGTTTGATAATTCGAAGGTACCTCTGACCTAAAATACCAAACAATAAAAAGAGTCTATTAACAAACAAACAAAATTTGGAGCCAGTTTTTGTAAAAATTTACAAAAAAAATTGATTTTGAGATCCCTACTAAAATATAGCACTTAAAATCTCAAATCGTGTTTGATAATTGAAAGGGACCGTTAATCTGAAATACCAAACAATAAAAAAAATTTGATGACAACAAACAAAAATTTGGAGCCAGTTCTTGACAAATTTTTCCGAAAAAAAATTGATTTTGAGATCCCCACTAAAATATAGCAATTAAAATTGCAAATCGTTTTTGATCATTCAAAGGGCCCCTTAATCTAAAATACCAAACGATAAAAAACATTTGTTAAAAAAAAAAGAAATTTGGATGCAGATTTTGTCAAATTTTTTAGGAAAAAAATTGATTTTGAGTTGCCTCTAAAATATAGCAATTAATATTGAAAATTGTATTCGATAATTTGGAGGAACCTTTAACCAAAAAAACCGAACAAGGAAAAATATTTATTAACAACAAACAAAAATTAAGATCAAGTTTTTGTGAAACTTTTCAGAAAAATTCAAATTTAGATTTGCATTTAAAATTGCAAATTGCGCTTGATGTTGTTGATGTTATGATAGTGTTGAAGTGTGTAATATTTGATTTTGTTATAAAATAGTCAGGATTATTGTTCACTGTAAATTATGGTAGATTATGGTTCTTCTGTGTTTATTTATTGCGGAAAACATGACCTCAGAACTCTCAATGAAATATCAACCCTAATTGTGAATTTTATTTACAAGTGAAGGTTACAATTCTTGATGCGGTGTATTAGTTAACGTTACGGTATCGTATGATACCTTTTTGCCCTCTATAATAGTTATTTAATTTATTTTACAATAAACAACTTTAAATACGGATGGAAAATTTCTCGTCACTCAAAGTTTCGCCCCTGGCTCACCTTCTGAATCATGCTCATGCGCGGGCGTCCTTTTTGTGCGCGAAATTCGAAAAGATCCCTGTTCAATATCTTTTTCAGTGCTGCTGTGAAAGGAGGAATGCATCTTTCCAAAATATTTTAACATGCAACAACCCTATGACTGGAATGAGAAGGACCTGACTGTATATATCATACATTTAAATAGATGGATACAATA
>JAUMHM010000031.1:32261303-32273631 GCA_032362435.1 Melikaiella ostensackeni | reverse complement strand
ATCCATTTTTAACACAAAATTTAATGCAAACTCGTTGATGCAAAGTCGATGACATTTTTTTTGTGAAAAATCGAAACACGAAAGATAGATGTACAAAATACGGCGTCACTTCAACAAATGTCAAGCTATCAAGCTGAAAATCTGACAGAACGTCAAGGACACTTCTAGCAACACAACAAAAAAAAAGAATTGAAATCGGCCGAACGAGACCGCCACACGGTGACGACTCCTAAAACTTTTTGATCAAGGTGTATGTTTGCGCATCCAAAATAATGCTCAAAATAACGATCAATAGCGATTTTCTTTTTAGTTTGGTACAAAATCAATTTTTCAGGGAATGAAATGGGTTCTCAAAATTAGTATTTACAACTATAATCATCCTTTGAAAACTGTGCAGCAATAAAAAAGTCTATATGCATCGTAGATCATCATTAAACTTGAAAAAAAATCAAATTGTCACTTGATTTAGGAATATTTTTCATTATTGGTAACGGTTTTTCTATCACTGTAGAGGGTTCTGAAACTTGGGACATACACATATTTGGCCGTGGAAAACAAGAAAGCTGGTAATTACATTTTTTTATGAAATTTCAGATATTGATAAATTCACGATCGGACAAACTCACTCTTCCACAAGTTATATGTATTTTGATAACTAATGATAATTAAAGTCTTTATAAACAATTTAATTTTGCCCGCGCGTGCAAAATTTCTAGTCATAGAGAATAAAAGATCTGTAACTAGCAATACAAGAAAGCAAAAACCTGTAACTACATGATCCTGTGCAGTGCATTGTCATTTGCTTGAAAATACACTCTTTTCTTACTTGGTTTTCGAAAAATACAATTGGACCAATATCTCAGTTCGACTCTGAATGTAGTTAATAGTTTTTTATTTTGCACAACTGTATAGTATACTGCCGTGCAAAACAAGAAAACCGGTTACTACATTTTTATGAAATTTGAGATATTGATATATTTACGATTGCGCAGATTCACTCTTTCATAAGTTATATGATTTATGATAAAATAATGATAATTAGGGTTTTAATAAACGATTTCATTTCGCCCAAATCTGCAAAATTTCTAGTCATACTGAATAAAAGATCTGTAAATAGCAATACAGAAAAACAAAAACCCGTAACTACATGTACTCGTGCAGTGCATCGCATTTGTTTGAAGATACAATCTTTTCTTTCTTGGCTTACAAGAAATACATTTGCACCTTGACTGCCGTGGGAAACAAAAAAACCGGTGATTACATTTTTTTTATGAAATTTGAGACATTGATATATTCAAGATCGTACAAACTCACTCTTTCATATTTTGTATGATTTTTGATGAAATAATGATAAAGAAGGTTTTAATAAACAATTTTATTTCGTCGACTTCTACAAAATTTTTAGGCATACAGAAGAAAAGATCTGTAAATAGCAATACACAGAAACATAAACCTGTAACTACATGATCTCGTGCAGTGCATCATCATTTCGTTGAAGATACACTCTTTTCTTCCTTGGTTTACGAAAAATACATTTGGGCCTATATCTCAGTTTACTCTGAATGTAGTTAAAGGTTTTCTATGAAACTTAAAATATTGATATATTTACGATTGTACAAACTCACTCTTTGATATGTTGTATGATTTTTGATGAAATAATGATAAATAAGGTTTTAATAAACAATTTTATTTCGCCTGCATCTGTTAAATTTCTCATCATACAGTATAAAAGATCTGTAACTAGCAATACAGAAAAACAAGAACCTGTAACTATATGATCTCGTGCAGTGAATCGTTATTTCTTTGAAGATACACTCTTTTCTTTCTTGGTTTACGAAAAATACATATGAGCCTTTATCTCAGTTCGACTCTGAATGTAGTTGACGGTTTTCATGAAATTTGAGATATTGGTATATTAAGGTTTGTAAATTATTATTTTTTTTTTGTAAATTCAACTCTTTGGCTGAAAATTCACCTTCATTGGTTAAAAATGAACTTTTTTGTTGAAAATTAATTATTTCGGGTTTAAATGTCAAATGTTTTTCAAAAAAGCCATCCTTTTTCTTCGAAAATTCATCTTTCTTGGTTGAGAATTCAACATTTCAGGTTGAAAATTCAAAAGTCTTCTAAAAAAATCGTCTATTTTGCTTGAAAGTTCAACTGTTCGATTAAGCCATTAATTGGTTGAAATTTATTATTTTTTCGGGAGGTTTAACTATTTAGTTCAAACTTCTTCTTCTTGGTGAAAGTTTTTCTGTGAAAAATTAATCTTTTTGGATTTAAAAGTCAAGTGTTTTCAAATATACAAATCGTTTATAAAAGTAACATCTACTGATTTCAAATTAACAGTACAATGATTGAGAAATGTCTTTTGATGATATTAAACTAAAATATGTACGAAAAGTCGCCTGAAATATTCAAATATCATGATTCTATATAATTTATTGAAATTCAATGATAATTCACGATCTATAAGAATTTGTTGATTGCTGCGTAGCTTTCGGACGATAATTATAGGTGTAAGTTTTAACTTTCGGAACCTTTTCCAACATTAAAAAAAAATGTTACCAATAAGAAAAAAAATCACTTAAATAAGTGAAAACGCAATTTTTCTCCTTTTTTCAAATTCAATAACAATTTACGATGTATCTGGATTTTTTATCAATGCATAGTTTTCGGAGGATAATTTCAGTTTTAAATACTTTTAAGTTCGCTATTATTCGTTTATTGATCTTCATAGTAGAAGCGTAAGAATAAGATTTTATTTTCATCTGTCACTTTTTGTGGGAGATCCGGATACCAAACTACAACTTTTGTACCCCCTCCGAATTTGAAAAAAAACAACAGTTTCTTGATATATGAAAAAATATATTTAGAGATCGCTCAAAACACTTTTATGGCGAAAATGGTGTTTTCATGAGTTTTTTATTTTTCAAGCACAGATATATGGAGGCTACAAATGTCTCTTGTACATGAAATTGTTGGTAAATCTATTTCAAAAAATTGTTTCTTATTTTCAGATTAAAAAAAATATTTGGTGTCTGTACCGGTCATAAAAGTTGCAATTTTGCTGAAAGCTTCACATATAAGAGCATATTTCTACTCCTAAACATTTTTTATACGGCTCGTCAAAAATTTTGGGATACTCTCTGTATGCTAGGGAAAAAATCTACTATGGAGATGAGGTTGAAATATTAAAAATAAAGTTGCGAAAAAAAAAAAAAGTTCATTTTTCCATACAATAACAATAATTGTTATTTGAGATTACCTTTTTTTTTAGAAAACATGTTCGACTCTTGATTTCTCACCAAAAATGAAAATTCACTCTATTTGATCGAATTCTTTAGAATGATTGCTAAATATTATTACTGCATATTTAGCAATTATTTTGACGAAATTGATCAAGAATAGTAATTTTTCATTTTTTGTGTGAGGCTGAAAATCGAAGATGCGCTCTCAGGAAAAAATAGTAACATAAAAAAGCTATAATTGTTATCACACGGAAAGATACAATTTTTTATTTTTGTGGACTTTTCACAGCTTTAGTTTTAATTTTTCAACCTCCTCTTTATTGTTAAGTTTTACTCAAGTATATACAGAGTATCCCAGAATTTTGACGATCCATATAAAAGAGGATTAGGTGTATACGTGCTCTTATATCTCAACGTTCCTACATAATTGCAACTTTTATGACCTGTACAGGCACCAAATATTTATTTTTAATTTACAAAAAAGTAACATTTTTCCGCTATAGACTTACCAACGATTTCATGCAGGAAAGACATTTATAGTTTTAATATATTTGTGATTGAGAAATGAAAGACTCATGAAAACACCATTTCCGGCATAAAAGTGCTTTGAGCGACCTCTAAATATATATTTTTTAAATATATCAAAATTTGTGGGTCCATTTCTAGCCCAAAGAAACGTACGGTTCTACGATGACTATTGAAAATTTAAAAAAAGATCTTTTTGGACTACCCTTATGGTGGTCCAAGAAATATGGTAGCAAAATTACCTTTTGTTTACGTCAGATTTATTGAATTTCATTTTTTGGTGCACATACAATGTAATGACTTCCCTAAATTCAAGATGACATATTTCTCATATTTTTACAATGTATAGTATGTATGCAAATGTTGCATAAGGTCACATTGTTAAAAATTGTTTTTTTATAAAATTTTAAGAAGCTTCTCATGCATGAACAAACTGGTTATTAAGAATCTCACCTCTGAATTAGGTTCTAGTTTCCTTCTGCATAACTTGAATGTTATGAAATTAATCTTATATTTCCAAATAGAAATTTTCGATTAATAAAAAAAAAAGTGCTTCGTTTTTTCTTTGTCATACTTTATTATACCTTCCTGTACTCTTCGTTGTCGTTCATTGTAATTGTGTGTATGATGTAGTAAAAAAAATTCATAGTTTTTTTTAGTGTCTGATACAAAATTTTCCACAATGGTGCATTTTAATATTTTCAGCCTTGGACATGAGAGATTGCTGTTCTTATAAACTGCGAGAAAGTTTTTTAATTTATAACGAAGGCGAATTAAATCACTTATGCCTTAATCCTGAAATCAAATCTCAAAACGAAATTTATTAAAATAATACCATGGATCTATTCTCTAATGCAATAGAAATGACTTTTTCTTTAAAAAAAACGTATATAGAATTCCTTTCAGTTATTTTCGGAATAAAATTCCAATGTATTTCGAGCAGAGGGTTGGAACTCCAAACGCCAGAAGGTTTTGATAATTAAATATTCGAGCAGTCGATATTTCCACACGTAACTCAAAGCTTTTTGTTTTCACATTTAGATTTACTGCCATGGTCATCAGCTATAAAAGGCACAACTTTGAGCGTGAAATTTTGATAAGTTATGTTTTATAAATCTGAGTTAGTATAGGACTACTAATAAAATGTCGAGATTTCTCGAAATCAAGCACTCATTTATTAATACATTGTGCAGTATTTTGTTTTCATCGATAAATACAAATTAAAATTCAATATTACTAAATCATTAATCACTCTAAAGAATATTGATTACAAAAGGATCAAAAT
Source organism: Melikaiella ostensackeni (assembly GCA_032362435.1). Taxonomy (NCBI): domain Eukaryota; kingdom Metazoa; phylum Arthropoda; class Insecta; order Hymenoptera; family Cynipidae; genus Melikaiella; species Melikaiella ostensackeni. The sequence continues at coordinate 32,268,570 of JAUMHM010000031.1, read as the reverse complement.
TTGTTATAAGCGTTAACCGAAATTACGTTGGAATAATCAGAAAATAATTTTTTCTGCCACATAAAGCATTTTTTAAATTCAACCAGGATAGACCTTTTAGTATAGAATATAAATTTCGCACGACGTCGGATCTGATTATGTTATCCTGATTTATGCAGCTTCACGCTACTTTGTGAATTCGGGCACTGGAAGCAGTCTCTCACTAGCAGTTTCCATTATTCCAAGAAAAAATTTTGTGGATAAAAAAAAAATGAAGGGCTTTTTGAAATTTTGTTTGACAAAGCTTTTTGGGGTGAAAAACGAACCTAAAACATGAATACTCGTATTGCACAATTTGAGAGAAATTTCTCGGAGGAAGGATATTCTCTAAATGCACACAATTTCTACACAGTCGTATCAGTTTGAAAGCCACATTCGTGTAATATTATCCAGAGACACGAGTCGCATTTTAGCTCGGCTTATGCGAAGCATCTGGTGCCAAGCGAAAGTTAAAGGGTGGGCCAGTCTCTTCCAAGGTAGAGACAGAGCTCATTGCCTCAAGTATATTTATTGCTTTAATTCGGGAAACCCGAGTTAAGCTAGGTATTTACGTCTCAACTAGAATAGGTACTAGAATCAGTACCTGACTCGTTTAGAGCCACCGCTACTTCTTTGCTCGATACCATCGTCTTAATTACATGTAACCTGACATTCATTATCAAATCCTGGGTGGATTCGAAAATCTAGGATGCCAGTGATTCTCTTACTGATTAAACACATTCTACATTTACACACATTTCTACATTAACACACATTTCTACATTTGCACACATTTCTACATTCCAGAACTCCCCCTTTTCTCATTTTCCCTCATTTTTCATCTTTTCCCATCAATTCGAAGCCTAGTTCGTGTATTTTTGCTACTGCGATTGCGAAGGTGTGAGTCGGTGCGCTGAGTTGATGTAACAGCACTTCTTTTTTTCGCCAATCGTGGCCTTTTTTTTGTAGCTTGGCTCTCAAACGGCCCAAAAATGATGCGTAGTAGGTTTCTGTTATAGTTATAGCCTTTTCTGAATAATCAACGAGGATAATTCCTTGGAATCCCGAAATACTGTGGCCATCACCTTCTCAGCTGACAAAACAATCTTCGCCTTCTTTGGCCCACTTCCACCAGGCAGTTTCCACTGTTCGACTGCTGCTTTGTCTCGGGTGTATAGTGGTAGACCCAGGTCTCGTCCACAATCACGAATGGACGCAAAGACTCCTGCGAATTCCGATTAAACTTCGCCTTTAATAGATTTTAAAACATTTAAATGCATTTTAATTTTTTTATAGAGATTTTAGTGAATTAAGGACGATTTTCGTGAATTGCAAAGAATTTCGACGGATTTGAAGGAATTTCATAAGATTTCAAAATATTTTACGTGAACTTGGAATATTTTCAAAGGTTTCAAAGGATTTTAAGGGATTTCAATGTATTTTTGGAGATTTAAAGGGGTTTCGATGATTTCACAGGATTTCACACTATTTTAAGAGATTTAGAAATATTCTAAAACCTATACAAGGATTTTAAAGTATTCTTAAAGGTTTGACGGAATTCCGAAGGAATCTCGAATATTGTAAAGGATGTCAACGGATTTCGAGGACCTTTATCTTTTTCTTCAAACATTGAAATGCATTTTTAAATATCTAAAGAGATTTCAATAAATTGAGAACGATTTCCGCGGAATAACAAGGATTTTGAGGGGTGTCAGGGGATTTTAATCTGAATTCAAAGATTCGAAGGAATTTGAAGGAATCTCATGGGATTTTAAGTGAATTAAAGTGATTCCAGGATATTCAAAGAAGCTTTGATGATTTCATGGGATTTTTAAGGATTTTAGAAGACTTTAAAAGATTCTAAAGTATACCCACAGATCGTAGGGGATTTTATAAGATTTTAAAATATTTAACGAAATTCTATAGGATTTGAAAGTATTATATGAAACTTTGAGGAATTCTAATGGCTTTTGAGACGTTTTAAATTATTTTCAGGCATTTCAAATCAATCAAACAAATCAATACAGATCAATAAAAATCTAGGCATCTCAAATATTTTGAGAGATTTCGTAATATCTCGAAATATTTCACGGAATATCAAGAATTATAACGAATATTTAGAGATTTTAAGGGATTTCCAGAGGATTTGAATTCTCCAAGAATTTGAAGGGATTTCCTGAGTTTTTACAGGATTGCAGAGGATTTACAGGGATCCTAGTCGTTTTAAAGGATAACGGAGTTTCAGAGATTTTAAGGATTTTTCAGAGATTTTAAAGGATTAGAAGGGATTTGTGAGAGATATTGATGACCTCAATTGATCTTGCTGAATCTCCAAAAATTTAAATGGATTTTCTGAGTTTTTACAGGATTTCAGTGGATTTACAAGGATCTAAGTAGTTTCAAAGGATAACGGAGTTTCAGAGATTTCAAGGAATTTCCAGAGAATTTAGAGGAATAGAAAGGATCTCTGAGAGATATTGAAGACTTCAAGTGATCTTGCTGAACCTCCAAAAATTTAAAGGGATTTTCTGAGTTTTTACAGGGGATTTCCTGGAATCCCAATCGTTTTAAAGGATAACGGATTTTCAGAGATTTTAAGAGATTTCCAGAGATTTTGAAGAATTAGAAAGGATTTCTATTAGAAATTGAAGACTTCGAGTGATCTTGCTGAATCTCCAAGAATTTTAAAGGGATTTTCTGAGTTCTTACAGGATTTCAAGGGATTTCCAGGGATCCTAATAGTTTTGAAGGATAACGGATTTTCAGAGATTTTGAGGAATTTCCAGAGATTTTCAAGGATTGGAAGGGATTTCTAGGAGATCTTGTAGACTTCAAGCGATCTCGCAGAATCTTCAAGAGATCAAATGCATTTCCTGAGTTTTTACAGGATTTCAGGGGATTTCCAGGGATCCCAGTCGTTTTAAAGAATAACGGATTTCCAGAGATTTCGAGTGATTTCCAGAGATTTTGAGTGATTTCCTTTAATCCTCTTAGAGGATTAGAAGGGGCTTCTAAAAGATATTGAAGACTTCAAGTGATCTTGCTGAATCTCCAAGAATTTAAAGAGATTTTCTGAGTTTTTACAGGATTTCAGGGGATTTACAGGGATCTCAGTCGTTTTAAAGGATAACGAAGTTCCAGAGATTCTAAGGGATTTCCAGAGATTTTGAAGGATAAGAAAGATTTCTGAGAAATATTGAAGACTTCAAGTGATCTTGCTGAACCTCCAAGAATTTAAAGGGATTTTCTGGGTTTTTCAGGACTCCAGGGGATTTCCAGGGATCCCAATCTTTTTGAAGGATAACGCATTTTCAGAGATTTAAGAGGATTAGAAGGGATTTCGGTCAGATATTGAAGACTTCAAGTGATATTGCTTAATCTCCAAGAACTAAAGAAATTTTCTGAGTTTTTACAGGACTTTAGGGGATTTACAGGCATCCCAATCGTTTTAAAAGATAACGGATTTTCAAAGATTTTGAGGGATTTCCAGAGATTTTGAAGGATTAGAAGGGTTTCTGAGAGGAATTGAGGACTTCAAGTGATCTTGCTGAATCTCCGCAGTCTTGAAGGGATTTTCTGAGTTTTTACAGGATTTCAAGGAATTTACAGGGATCCCAGTAGTTTCAAAGGATAATGGCGTTTCAGAGATTTTAAGGGATTTCCAGAGATTTGAAAGGATTAGAATTGATTCCTGAGAGATATTGAAGACTTCAAGTGATCTTGCTGAATCTCCAAAAATTTAAAGGAATTTTCTGATTTTTTACAGGACTTCAGGAAATTTACAGGGATCTCAATCGTTTTGAAGGATGACGGATCTTCAGAGATTTTGAAGGAGTTCCAGAGATTTTGAAGGATGAGAAGGGATTTCTGAGAGATATTAAAAACTTCAAGTGATCTTGCTGAATCTCGAAAAATTTGAGGGAGTTTCCTGAGTTTTTACAGGATTTCAGGGGATTCACAGGGATCCCAGTCGTTTTAAAGGATAACGGAGTTCCAGAGATTCTAAGAGATTTCCAGAGATTTTAAAGGATAAGTAGAATTTATGAGAGATATTGAAGACTTCAAGTGAACTTGCTGAACCTCCAAGAATTTAAAGGGATTTTCTGAGTTTTTACAGGACTTAAGGGAATTTCCAGGAATCCCAATCTTTCAAAGGATAACGGATTTTCAGAGATTTTAAATGATTTCCAGAGATTTAAAAGGATTAGAAAGGATTTCTAAGAGATATTGGAGACTTCGTGTTATCTTGCTAAATCTCCAAGAATTTAAGGGGATTTCCTGAGTTCTTACAGGATTTCAGGGGATTTCCAGAGATCCCAATTATTTTGAAGGGATTTCAAGACATTTTGTACGATACCGATGTAAATCGAATGGTTTCAAAGAATTTTCGAAAGAATTAACGTGATTTCAAAGGACTGTAAAGATTCCCTGTGATTCCCCCAAGTAAGGATTAGTAAGATTTTTCAAACCCACCCCAAACTAAGGAGCCTCGCGTAGTCAACTGACGCTCCCTACAGTGTTCATCTAGTTTCAAGAGATGAATAAAAAATGTTGTTTACAATTAAAAAAGTTAACAATATTTCACAACTCTATACGACTTTGAAAGTATTCGAGTTAAGGAGTTGAAGTATAAATTATTTTAAATTAAATGAGTCTACTCTAAACTTCGTCCTCAATCAACTTTCGAGTTTTTTTTTATTTGAACTACCGATTAATACTACCTTTGAATGCAAAGCTTTTACGAGCTACGGCTTTTCACGCATATAACTTCGAAGCGGTAAACCTGAATTTAAAAGGATGCTGGTTTTCAAAGTGAAAAGTTCTTTGAGCCAATGCACACTTCAGTGCTTAAAAAATGAAGGTTGAGTTCAGCCAGAACATTTTAATGTAAATTTTGGTAAGATTAATTAATTTTTTTATAAAGTCGTTCTTTTTAGAATCAAATGCTTCAACGTATTGAAATCTTTTATTATTAGTCCGTCGAAAAATAGAATAAAAAATTGAATTTTGAGGACTTTCTTATGACGTGAGATTAAAGGAGATTATGGAAGAATATAGGGGGAGATTTTATGGGATTTTATGCAGTTTCCGGGACTGCTAACTACATGAGATTTTAAAGTATTATAGAACATTAATATGAGTTTCAAAATAATTGAATCATTAGGCTTTGTTTCTTTGTTTATTTGAATAATTAAAAAATTCACTATTTCACAATTTCGATTTAAGAATTGTGAGCCAACAAAAATTCAAATACTTTTGGAAATTTGTATTTTCAGATTTTTATGATTTTCAGTTTGTATATCTCGAAGTTTTGCACGTCTTCTAATTTGTATGTATGCAAAATATAATTCTTCTAGAACAATAAACAAATTTTACTACTATAATTATTTTTTTTTTTTGATGACTTTACACTTTTATTTTCGAACTGTGGGAGGTGTTATGTGCCCAGACTTTAATTGAAGGCTGGCAGCACAGAGCTAGATAACCAAAAAAATGGGAATTTTTCAAAAGTGAAAAAAAATATTCCGTGAAATCAAAATTACACCATTAAGAAATGAAACAAGCGTTAACTCTAGAGCTCCTTTGGTACTGAATCGTGACCAAAAAAATTTGGTCAAAAAAAGTTATCCACATTCGAGGAAATGGATGTGGAATTTCACAATTTGAAAGTCACTCAACTTAAAACTTGAGTAGGCTCAGCTGGAATTGAGATGAAAAATTCAATTTTTACTTCAAGAAAATTGAAACATTCTTCCGAGATATCAAGTCTGTGAATACGGGTAAAGAAAGTTTCACATAAAAAAGTCAGACAATTCCAAGAAAATCGAATGAGAATTTTGAGCTCAAACATTGGGTTTCAAAATCTTCTTTGGATAAGGAATAAAAATCGAATTTTAAATTTTTTATAAAAAAAAAAACTCGTACACAAGATGCAGGAATGGTAAATGAGAATAAAAGAGATTTGATCAAAATAATTATGTTTTGTGAAAATCAAAATTGAAGATCGCAATATCACAGTATAACATACATTCTTTTGCTGAAAATTCGACAAAAAATAAGAAAATATATATTTCATTTCAATTCAATGATAATAATTTCAAGAAAGATTAATATGAAAAGGGTACAAAAAATTAGTTCTACGTTGAAATTCAGGTCTATCCTAGGTTTGGACCCATACTTAGATCTAGGTTAAAAAACAGATTCACTTCCACCTAAATTTTTGAACTTACAAAAAATTAAATTAGTTTTACTTAAGTTTGATGAAAAATGTAGTATTTCTGAAAAAAATTGCAATGATTCTTGAATCGAGTGGAAAATTGATAATTTTACAAAATTTCATGCTATCAAGATCTTTAATAAAATTCGAATTAATAACTAATATTTCAGACTTCAAAAGCAGCGAGCCGATGCAATGGAAAGCTGAATCCGTGGTCGCACATTAGCTGTCTCTTATATTCTTGGCGATTCATTTCTCTTGCGAGAAGAAGTCGCACCTAATGCACCGCACAGCGGTTTAGCTCGGAACTAATGCTCTCAGTTCCGCGGAACCTAGTTCCGAACTAAGCCGCTGTGCGCCGCATTAGATGCGAATTCTTCTCGCAAGTTAAACGAATCGCGAAAAACATAGGAGGGAGTTAACAAGCGGCTAATTGCCCATCTAATTATTTATTTTTTGAACATTAGGGAAAACAGAAATTGGAAAATATAAGAAAATCATTTGTCACTCTTAAACATGATTTCATGCCATTTTCACGAAATTTTATAAAATAACCAATTTTTCACTCGATTCTTCAATTATTGGCATTCTTGTTAAAAATACTACATTTTCCACCGAATTTACGTTGAAATAAATTGAATTTCTGAAAAAAATTTAGGCGGACATGAAACTATCTTCCAAGCTATTCTAAGTATACGTATATACCTAGGACACACCTGGTTTTTTCCGGCCACTTGAACCAAGTCCCAAGAAAAAAGCCGGTTTATCCAGGAAGTGTGCTATGTGTTATTAGTTATATGGTCCCCCTAAACTAGAATAATAGTGCTCAGCACAATACGTAACTAATATTTAATCCAGAAGTGAGTTGTGGAAACGTCTCGTCTGTCTGAGCAGTGTTAATAGCGGTAAATCCTCTACGCACGCAGTGTAACTTGCTTGAAGAGCGTGAGGGGTTGCTTTGTAGCACGAGGGAATAGTATATTCCCGGATGAAATGTTAACATGACATAGAGCAAAGGTCTGCGTCCAGCCC
>JAUMHM010000031.1:32247343-32261293 GCA_032362435.1 Melikaiella ostensackeni | reverse complement strand
CAGCCCATCAAGTATGGAGCTTATATCCACCGGAAGTACGTGGTTATGGACGGAGCGCCACGCCAGAACGACGGGGCGGGTGCACATCCCGCTGGTCTAATCTAGGGTTAAGTTAAGGAAGGTTAAGTTAGACGAGTCTCTACCCTACCGGCATTAGTTGTACCATGTTGGATCCAACACCCTTCTGCAAAACTTTGTTGGACTGTTGGAGACTCCTTCGCTACCTTTACTCGACCACGCAACAGACCTCAACCCAAGAGGAGGGAATAAGAGAGAGAGAGAGAGAGAGATAATTGGAAAGAAAGAGGAAATTCTATAGTGGCAATGTGACTATTCTTTACCGAATTTCAAGATAACTTAACTATGTCTTTATATGCACGCCCCTTTGGGTCACGAGCTTATGTAGGATACATAATTCTTGCTGTACGAACTCGACATTAGCAGTGTTAAGTACACCGGCAATTTCACCTTGTAGTGTCGTATTTCAAGGAGCACGCTTGTCCGCAGAACTAACTTTGTACTATCGAAGAAGGCGTTTCAAAGAAAGAGATCAAGATTCCTGTCTTAAGAATGGTCCTTCTCAAAATCTTTGGGTAATTTATCGCTGATCTTCACTACTTACCACAAGTTTGATTAAACATTGACTGGAAATACTGGAGTCTCAGCAGACAGGCGTACACTGATCTATACTACTGCATCACATGTCTGACTATATATCAACCTATACTATTGGAGAGTGAACATCTCATTCAACTCTGTCACAATTATCTGACTATAAGTTGATATGTGCTACTATTCATCCCCCAACCGGTAGACTATTCGTCGTCTCGTACTACTGCCCCTCATTTATGACTATCCGCTGACCTATGTTACTGGACGCCGTATGCAATCCCGCGAACGGTTGACCATATATTGACCTATACTTCTTCCATCACCAATTTACCACCTTGTCATCTACAAGTTGTTGACTATTTGACGTTCTGTAAACCAATTTCGATGTTCTCTAGGATAACAGCACAAAGGATGCTTCGACTTTCCTCTTGCTCAGGAATGAGCGATTTCGGCACAATTTTAGCACAAACTTTCTTGATGTGTAAATTTTCCACTTAAGATTTGTCTAGCACTTTCTATATCAATGTTCACTAAGTCAGCTTTTGCTCAAGTGCTCAGGTATCGATTTGTTCGAATAATTTTACTCACTTTCTCGATGTTACCATCAGTTTTCGATGTGAGAGGGCAGCCGGGACGCGGACAGTCTTCAATCACTCCCCTCCACTCCTTAAATTTTTTGAACTTTTCGGAAACTTCAGTACGAGACAGACACTTATCACTATAAACTTTCTTTAACAAATTATACGTTTCTGTAGCAGATTTTCCAAGTTTCACATGAAACTTTACGTTGACGCGCTGTTTTATTTTCACACAACATAATTCTGGCGGGCTCAGGTAGACGGTCAACTTTGAACAAAGGTTACTGTCATACTGAGTGTCGTACAATTTCGAAATTTGAAGGGAAGGGGGGAAAATACAGATCAACATCACACCCTACTTGTTGCCGATACTACTTATCCCATAATTGGAAGACCATTCCTCGACCTCTAGTACTGCCTCTTCTGTCTGACAATCTGTGGACTATTGCACACACCTGTCTTACCTTGACAAAAAAGACTGAGTCTATCTTGGCCTATACTACTTACTTCACTCATTTATCAACTCTCCTAGTTCCATCCACAAGGTTCTGGCTATTTGATGGCTTGGACTACTTATCCCACAACAGGAACACTATGCGTTGAGCTATACTACTGATCCTGTAAATGAAAGACTTTATGTTTTTGACCTCTCTTTACCCTATAACTTTTCTTCCACACTTCTAGACTTAACATTCTTTCCTGTTCATTTGATTTTTTCATTCATCTTCGAAATGAATGGTGTCCCCTGTCAACTAGTTTTGAAACTCGTATCTCCGGAGATACATAACGAACTTTTGACGAATGTGGGATTCGTTTAACGGAAATCCTGCTTTGTGTACATAAGGAATCGACGCCAAATATAATCACCGGTTTCGTCTGTTTGCCTCCGGCAAATACCCCATTCGCCGCTCCTAGTCAGCAGCTAATACGGTCAAACACATCCAGACTATACCGCATCTTCCACCACTTCTGTCTACTTCTTCACTAATTCAAATCAATAAATGGTAGTCACGAGACTTTTATTTCTGAACATATGAAATTTTCCATATTTCTTATATATTTACATTTTTTTATAACAATTATATTATTCTGTCTAATAGTATAAGTTCCTCAAATGATCTAGATTTTCTCATAAAATTGTTTTTCTTATATCGACGCCTCCATTCCATACAGCTCCACGTCACCTTTAGACAGTGTACAGCGCCACGTGGCGTTTTGTCGTTGTACAGCTCTCCGTCCCGTTTGTTTGCTGTATGACTCCAAGTCATGTGTATAAGTATAGGACCTGGAGCTATAAAACGACCAAACGCGATGGAAAGCAGTACATCGACCAAACACTACGTAGCGCTGTAGACCGCCCAAACACGACATGGAGCAATATGGAATGGAGACGTCGATATAGAGTGAGACTTTTTTTGGCTGCTAGGATAGAAAATGCGAGCTCTGTCCGGTACATTATAGGTTATATGTTCTTACATTGCTCTATTCATTGATTCCGCTATTTCTCTCATTCTTACTTGTTCCTTTGATACTTTCCCTTTTTACATTTGCTTCTTGCCAGTACTTATTACCGCGCCCTAGCACTTACATATCACTTTCCTTAACTTAACGCCTCAACTAATCGCCTTAACCTATCGCCTGAAACTATCGCCTCAACTTGCCGTCTTTACGCATTACATAACGCTTTCTACTAACATCTCGATTAAACGCTTTGCCATACACTTCGCATTCCTCTCTTTGCCTAAACGTATCGACTTCAATTATTATGTTCACGCTGTGCCTTGTAATCATTACTCACTTTATTCCTCTTTTGATTTCTCCATTCCTGCCTTTTGTTCATATATCATTTTCTGACAATAATTATCAATTTTATATTTATCTTAATTTCCGTTCCCACTAGGTCTACTTACTCTCCTGTCTTTCTCTCTTCTCATCTCCTGTTTTCTTTCTAGTTTCCTCAGCCATTCCGCCACCTCTACCTTTCCTTTTTCTTACAGGATTTTTTCCATACTTCCTCATATTCTTTTCAGCCTCATACTACCCATTTCTCTGAAGACCATTACTTTCGACTTTTCTACTTCTTCTACCATTTTCTTTTTCTTTCAGGTATTTATCAAATTTTTTCATCATATTTATCAACACTTATTTCTCCCTTGCTAACAATACTATATCATCCGCATATGCCAGTGAGCAGAACCTTCTTTCCTTTTCGACCAATCTACCTTCTATGCCCCTTTCAAATTCCTCTTGCATGAGTCAGCGGGCACCCTTTTCCCAGTTGTTATTCTGTCCAAAACTCCTTTGTCACTTCTTTCCCCACTCTTACTCTATACTTAGTTTCCTTATATATTTCTCTTACTCTTCCTATTAAACTTCTCCTTATTTCCCTTTTCGCCCTTACCTCCCAAAACTTATTCCTATCGACTGATGGAAATTCTGCCTTTAAATCCCTTAAAAAATGGCATACTTTTCCTCCGTTCTGCTTCAATTCCTTCTCTACTGTGCAAATATACTGTGCACAGTTCTTTTAAAGTTTGAACAATTCACATTTGTCATGTGACTCATAAAAAGAAGTGAACTGATGGGATCGAAATGTTTAAGAGTCGCCATAATTTCCTTGAGCGAGGAGTACAAATTTTATTCTTGGATCGCAATCTTGTATTCCATGAGCATTTATTATTTAGAGCATTCCACAGAGGAATGTTAAGTTCATCTATCTACGGTACTTTTATAGAAGGAGCTTCATACATTTTTAATTCTAAGATCGATGATTGCTTAATTGATATAAACCATCCTTGCGCTAGTTTTATCCTCATCGAAATCAATATTCTCTGATGATGCTTAGGCATACGATGACTATAGTTTCTAAACTTCATACAGTGAAGATCTGATTAACAAACATTTCTTGTATCAACACTGATGATGAAAAAAATATTTCAAAATGAATTTCATGTGAAAGGAAAGTTAAATGCAAGAAATCTCACCGGAAGCCAAATTTGAAGCGACACCTTCTCTATTCATGAGAGATGCATTAACCAATTCAACTATCGCAGCACGCTAGTGAAAATTTTGAAACTTGCACTTGATCAAGCGGATGGAATGTCAACCTACCTTCAATTCTGAAGGTGTTTTTGGCCAGTATATTTCTATAATTGTTCTATTTTATGCCATGATATTTACTGCATGCATTTCTGCGTTTTTTGGCCTTGGGCATACGATGACTATAATTTTTTAACTTCAGACAGAGGAGATGTGATCAACAGATATTTGTTGTATCGAAAATCATGATGAAGGAAATTTTTCAAAACGAACTTCATGTGAAACGAAAAATAAATTAAAAGAATTTCACTGCTAGCTGAATTTGCGAAGACACCTCCTCTATTCATGAGAGATGATTCAATAAATTGAGCTATCAAAGCACGCTAGTGAAACTTTTGGAACTTGCATCTGATCAAGCGGATGGGATGTCAACCTACCTCCAATGTTTCTGAAAGTGTTTTTTGACAGTATATTTCAATAATTAAACAGTATATTTCAACCATCAATGAAAATATATGGGACAATAAAATTACACAAAGATAATAAACTACTAAGACCAGTAACATCATTCATTGGATCACCCTTATACAACTTGTCCAAATATTCAACTTCAATCCTGAACAAAATAACATCTGCATCTACACGAATAATTAAACATAGTTGGGATATAGTAGAAAGAGTAAAACATGTAAAAATTCCAGATAAGTATACCATTTTCTCGCTAGGTGCAGTATCGATTTTCACTAGCATCAATAGAAACATCGTTTATGAACAAATATATCAAGAATGGAACCTAATAAAACGATAAAGCACTTTAAATTATGCACAATTTATTGAAGCAATTAGTTTCTGCATGGAAAATGCATATTTACAATTTGATTTCAAAATATACAGTCAGAAAAACGGAACCTTGATGCGTTCACCCATATCATCAGTGGCAGCTGAATTATTAATGCAAAAGATAGAAGAAAAAATCCTAAAAAGCAAAAACTTGAAGGTTCTTTTTTATTATTGACAAGTCGATGATTCGGTACTGTGTGCCAAAAAAGACGAAGTACTCACTATTCTAAATGAATTAAACAAAATCGGTGGATCTTTAAAATTTACTCTAGAAACTCCAAAAAAACAATAAAATTAACTTTCTAGATATAACTATAATTTTTCGAAAAAGGTTCATCGAAGTTTTTGTTTTTTGGAGCAGCGCAAAAGAGTAGCTCTATATCAATTTCGGTATACTCATCATGAGTTCAAACAATAGTCACACACCTTTTCACACCAATTTATAACTGTAAAATCGAAAACAATAGTGAAAATTAGCAATCGCAGATTCATGATATGCTTCATTATTTGTCATAGTCCTGATGAGGCTGTGGTTCCACAGAGAAATGTATCGACTGTACTTCAGTTCTTAAATATACTATATGAATTTTACAAAGACCAAAGGCCATCAATTACTATCACCTTTATATATTTATTCTTATGAATCTGTCTAATTAGAAAAAAATATTTCAATAATTGTTCTATTTTATGCCGCAATATTTATTACATACATTTCTGCGGTTTTAGGCCTTAGACATACGATGACTATAATTTTTAAACTTCATACAGAGGAGATCTGATCAACAGATATCTGTTGTATCGATAATCATTACGGAGAAAATTTTTCAAAACAAACTTCATGTGAAACCAAAAATAAATTTAAAAAATTTCGCTGCTAGTCGAATTTGCGCCGGCACCGAATTTACACCAAAAACACCTTCAGAAACATCGAAGGTAGGTTAACCGTCTGTCTGCTCGACCAATTTCAAGTTCTAAAATTTTCACCAGTTTAAAAATTAGAGTCATCGTATGCCTGAGGCTGAGAATCGCAGAAACGCATTTGATAAACATTACGGCATAAAATAGAACAATTATTTTGATAATTAAAACACGATTTGATAAATAATACTTTGGAAATAGTCTTCTTGATAATCCAGCAAAGCATTTATTAAATATCCGCGTTGGCTTTGACTGAGTCACCCTTAAGCAATTAAAGTCTCTTCATCTTGGCATTTCTAGCAGTCGACAAGACGCATGCTTAACTTAAGGATAATTTAATATGGTCAAAGTTAGCGTCGAAACCCACCCTTGAGAAACAAGTTGCGCCGTCTAATCAAGCCACACTTTAACCGAGACCTACTTGAACCAGGGAAACTACTTGTCCAACTAATAACCGCCGAGGATTTCCAAACTCAAACATTGCCCCTACGTCTCTAAGACTTTGCTGGAGCTCCTCTTATCGAGTTCGGTGTACTCTCCATTTATTGCAAAAACTGAAACCGAGATTCGTACACTAACTCAAAAAAGGGAGTAAAAGTTACTTTCCATCTTCGCTGTTGACTCCCGAAATGAGAACCAATATTGGGTACATCAAATCTCAAACATTTCCTTTAGTTTGAAAGGAAATTAGATTGCAGACTTAATAACTTAGGTTTATGTTAATTCAAGGAAACTATGCTTTACCATTGCTTTTTCGATTGAAGAAACTCTACTCAAAATTATTGTTAAGTCTCGAAAGAAATAATGAGAAATACTAAAATTGGAAAACAGATATTTGCAAGTATTACAAGTATAGAGAAAATATGTTTAAACTTCTTTTTAATCCCAGACCATCCCTTCGCTTAATATTTACTCAAATACAGTTAGCTTTGTTTCAGGGTCGTATTGAAAAATCCATGATTTGTCACAAGTTATTACATTTTCCAAAAACTTTGGATCATTTTCGACGTTCTCCAGAATGTCAGAACAAACGTTGCTTCGAGTTTCCTTTTGCTCAGGAGTGAGCGATTTCGGCACCAACTTAGCGCAAACTGTTTTGATGCGTAAATATTCAATTAAGATTTGTCTGACGCTTTCTGTATCAATGTTCACTAAGTCAGCGATTGCTCAAGTGCTCAGGCATCGATGTGTTCGAATAATTTTACTCACTTTTTCGATGTTACCATCGGTTTTCGATGTGCGAGGGCGGCCGGAACGCGGACAGTTTTCAATTACTTCTCTCTCCTCCTTAAATTTTTTAAACGAATCGGAAACTTGAGTACGAGACAGACACTCATCACTATAAACTTTCTACAATGATTTATACGTTTCTGTAGCGAATATTCCAAGTTTCATACGAAACTTCACGTTGATGCACTGTTCTATTTTCACACAACATAATTCTGGCGGAGCTCAGGTAGACGGTCAACTTTAAACAAAGGCTCTCGTTGTACTAAGTGTTGAACAATCTAGGAATGCGGAGGGTAGGGGAAAAAACACAGATCATCACACCCTGCTTGTTGTTGCCGAGACCCCAAGCAAATGGCAAAGAAATCAGTCCGGTTGTTTCATAGCCATTCCTCATATAGCTATTGAGAAAATATGTTGAGGGAAGTTAAACACTCAAAAGCAGTAGCTGCCAGGTTTCGAGAAACTCCAAATGCAACTCGTAAATTAGATATTCATATCTCTGTATTCGATTAATCAAACCGTATAGAGTCGGAGAGTGGGTTTCAGTTATCGTTCTACCTCAAGAAGCAGACGGGACGTTTGAATCGAACGGAAACGGATCCACGGGGGTCGCGACTTCCGAGACAAATTTATTCGCGCTCCTACCCCTTCTTCTTCTTCCTCTACCCTTTCCCCAATAAGTATCGATTGCCAAGCGTCTCCGGGCACGTTCAATATATAATCACGTTATAACGGAAGCAAGGGTGTCACGTGCTTCCTTGCACCCCTTCCCTCACCCCCTCACAAAACCGACTTCCCTTGCAACGTTATTTCCAAGGGCATAAAAAAAGGACCCAAGTCTAGACTAGACTCCAAGAATTTTTCGGAAAGGATGATACCATGGAATTCAATATTAGAGACGAAAATAAAGTGGGAAAATTCCGAAGGCCTCGAAGCAAAGGTTGCAAGCGTGCTTCATTTCTGGTGTATTGAAGTAAAGAAATTCTGGAAAAGGGAATTTTGATGTACTGCTAAAATAAAACAAATTGAGTGACGGGCTTTATAGGTAAATGATTGAGATAATGATTAGAGCTCTTAAATGACCAAGAATTTATGTTGAGCAGATGTTTTCGAAAATGAGCTCAGCATTTGAGCCTGAAGAGAGCATTCACAGAGCTTTAAAGAGAATTTGAGGTATTTATTGTTCAAACAAATATATATGATAATTATTATAAATATTTTTTACAAGCACACTCTAGAGTGAATCAAACATGTATTTGATTCAAATTATATACTGTCAGGTAGCACAGCGGTTCAGTAGTTCAATTTTAGGTAAAAAAGGGGATTGAAAGGGGATTTTATTTATTATTAAAAATTTTTTATATCATATGAGTATCTCGTGAATATTGAACCAAAATGTCTTCTGACAGTAGATCAATCAACAGTTATAAAATCGTTAAACAACAGAATTGAAAAATGCTCATATCTGAATTTTTTAGAATGTATTATTATCAGTAGATAGATTTCAGTTCTTCATTCTCATCAATTTTCACTAGTGTATTCTTTTCAGTATAGAACTCTGAGTTGTTTATAGTATTTTTTTGAGTAAACTAGAAAAAAATCGTCTGAAAAATACCAAAATAACGATTTGAAAAACCTAATTTCCTGTGTTTGTTTTTTTAGAATTTTGAATTTGTTTTTGATGTATTTTCATCAGTATTTCATTATTTGGTTTCAAATACAATAATTTCGTCAAAGAATCATTCTTTCTGGTAGAAGATTCAACTATTTGGTTAAAAATTAACTTTCTTTGAAAATTAATAATATCGGGCTGAAAATTCAACTGTTTCATAGAAAACTCGTCTTTTTGGCTTAAAGATTCAACTATTTTGTAGAAAAGTATCTTTCTTCATGAAAATTCAATCATTTGGTTGAAATCTCTTTTCTTTCACGACAAAATAATCCTTCTTTGTTGAAAATTTAACAATTTGCTAGAAAATTCTACTTCTTAGTTGATTTTTTTCTCTTTCTTGACTGAAAAATCTTTCTTGATTGAAAATTCAACTCTTTTGTTAAAGTCATCCTTTTTGGTTAAAAATTTAACTGTTTCGCTGAGAATTTCTCTTTTTGGGTTGGAACTTTAACTATTTGGCTTGAAACATGATTTTTTTCAGTACAAATTCAATCTTTTTTGGTTAAGAATGCGACTGTTTGGTTCAAAATTTATCTGTCTTAACTGTTATTGATTTAAAATTAAAATCTCTTTTGTTTGATTTATTGACTATTACATTTTTGGCTGATAATCAATCTTTTTTGGTTGAGAATTCAACTACTTGGCTAGAAGTCAAATAAATTTGTTCAAATTTATAATTTTGGTTGTATATTCATAATTTTAGTTTAAAATTCATCTCTTTGGTTAAAAATTCAACTGTTTCGTCGAGAATTTGTCTTTTTGGTTTGAAACTTCAACTATTTGGCTCGGAAATGAATCTCTTTTAGTAGAAATTTAATGTTTTTTGGTTAAGAATGCAACTTTCTGGTTTAAAATTGATCTGTTTCAACTGCTTTTGATTCAAAATTAAAGTCTTTCTTGTTTGAATTATTAACTATTACATTTTTCGTTGATAATTAATGTTTTTAGTTGAAAGTTCATCTACTTGGCTAAAAGTTGAATGCATTTGTTGAAAGTTCATTTTTTTGGTTGAATATTCATAACTTTATTTAAAAATCCGTCTCTTTGGTTAAAAATGTACCTTTTTTTTAAAAAATACATATTTTTGGGTAGAAAATTCCACCGCTTTGGACAAAATTCGTTTTCTCGGCTAGAAAATTCAGAAAATGGGCCGAAAAGTTGGTTCTTTGGAAACTTAGTTTTTCGTAGAAAATTTCTTTTGTGGCTTAAAAATTCAACAACTTGGTTGAAAACTCGTCTTTTTAGTTTGAAGATTCATCTTTGTTAGTAGAAAGTTAATTTTCTTGGTGAAAAATGCAACTGTGTGGTTAAAAACTAATGTGTTTTGGTTGAGGATTGACCAATCTTGTTGATAGTTCATCTTTTTTGGTTGAATTCAACTTTTTTT
This sequence comes from Melikaiella ostensackeni, assembly GCA_032362435.1. Classification (NCBI taxonomy): domain Eukaryota; kingdom Metazoa; phylum Arthropoda; class Insecta; order Hymenoptera; family Cynipidae; genus Melikaiella; species Melikaiella ostensackeni. Next base: position 32,251,017 of record JAUMHM010000031.1, on the reverse strand, counting down.
GATTTATTATTAAAATATTCTTCGGCTGCGGTATAAACTTTATGATTGAAAATTAACTATTTTGTCGAAAATTCACAGATGAATTAAACCGTTTTTTATGAAAAATTAAAATCTCTTCTGGTTGAGAATTCAACTAGTTGGTTAAAAGTTGAACTAAATTGTTGAAAATTAATTCGTTTGTTTGAAAATTCATCATTTTTGTTGAACACTTATTTATTTTGTCGAAAATTCGTCTCTTACCGTAAAACATTAATCTTTTTGATTGAAAATTTATCTTTTCGGTTTGAAATTTAACTATTTGGTTAAAAATTCATCTGTGTTATTGAAATTACGCTTTTTTTACTTAAAATTCTAGTAATTTAAACCGCTTGAAATTGAATTTGATATCGTTTCTACAGGAACCTACATTAATTTTATTTGAAATAATCCCTTTTCTAGCGTCTTGTTTTCTCATTTCTTGAGTTTCTTTTTGAAATTCTTAAGAAATTAATAGATTTGAGGTGATTTAGGGAATTTGTCAAACTCAAGAGTGAAAAATGGGACACGGGGATTAGGTAAAAGAAAGGGGTGAACTGTGTTCCTAGTACTGTTTGATGCGAAAAATATATTTTTTATTACTTTGACTCCTTCGATAATTTGAATTTAGCGCTTTTTCTTATTTGAGGCTATACATTTTTCCGCGAAATTCAAATGACCTAATCATTATTTGAGTATTTTTCAATAAATTTAGCTATTTAGGCATTTTTTCATTGACATTTTTGCTTTGAAAGTTCATAAAAATAAAATATAAAATTCCTTTAATCTCAATTCAAATTGTTCATAGATGCTCATATAATTCTTAAAGCACATAAATGTCGAGCATATTCTCATGGTCGTACGAATTTCTCCAAACACTTAAGCTCTTTGAAACACTAGAGATGACTGAATAACAGGAATACATTTCCAGTTAAGAAAAATCTTATTGAATACATTTTTATTAGCATGTTGAAAAGATTCCGTAAATCGGGTTGGAGGAAAAACACTGCTATCTCCTTTGGGAATGAAAATATTTCATATGAATCTCTTTTTCTGACTTCTGCATGATTGAGAAGGGTTCCATTTTGTAAAAATAATTTGCATGTTATCCATATTTTAATTTTGAAAATAAAGTAAGTAATGAAATAAGTAAGTAAGTAAGTTTGCATATCGTTCATATTTTGTCATGAATGTTTTGTCTATGCAACGTTGGAATTTCAGGGAAACAGTCGCAAGACCATAAAGTACTAATGATCTTTCTTATACAGCTCAGCAGTAATTACACTCTGACATATTGTACCTTGGAATACAATTAATCAACTTTCGGTAACTCGGACACAATTAAATGCATCACATACGAGTATGCAAATATTCAATTAAAATTTCGTTTCTTTAATAAGAGCTGATGTTTATTTTTACGTACTTAATCGTGAAAATGCAATACAGGAGATTAAATTAGAAGCATATCCTTTAAATTAACTTCAATCTGAAACAGCAGATCAATAAGAGCCCAGGTCCTTTAAATAGCTCATTAACATGGTCTGGCCAGGACGGATGTTTCTGCTGGATATTTCTATTCTTAGAGAACTTGAAATATCTTTGAATAGCGTTTTGTAGTCCCGGACAGAAACCTTTCTAGTTTCAGTCACGTATCCGTCGTACTTTTTTCCTGAGTGGGGAAGTGAAGGAAGAGTGAGGTTAGTGAGGGGAAGCGTTAGGTTAGTGAGGAGAAGTGTAAGGTTAGTGAGGAGAAGTGTAAGGTTAGAGAGGAGGAGTGTATGGTTAGTGAGGAGAAGTACGGGGAGGGGAAAGGACTTAAGGGGTCGTTCAAGAGTAGTGCGGGGGAAAGGAGGGGAAGGTAAAAGGAGGAAGATGTGGGGGGTGGGGTAGTGAGAGGGTAGTGAGTGGAAGCTAGGAAGGTGATGAGAAGTGAGGGGAGTGGATAAATGGGAAGTGAGGGGTTGGGTGGTGAGGGGAAGTGATCATTTTTAAGACGAGGCATAAGCAACGGGCTGTCACCTACTTTTACTCATTTTTTAAACAATATTAATCTATTAAATCAATAAAACCGATTCTTTCAATGAGTCACCGTCCTTGTCCAACAAGATATTATTTTTACTACTAAATATTTTCAGAAGTAGTACGAAATATTATTCCAAGGTCTTATATTATTAAATATTCAAGCCCAACATTTTACAGAGAAAAAACTCTATAGAATGCTATAATATGATAGAATAAAGCTGAGGAGAAAAACCGTTGTTCGAGATATTTTTAATAAACCCTAAAGCATTTTGAATATTTCCTCTGAAGGTACGCAAATTCTAAGAGCAAAATCTTGTGCAAAAATGTCGGTGCATCTTAACTCACACCTGTTCTTAAAACTGCCTTGACAACCTCTTGAATAAAAAATCAAAGAGTAAATTTTTGACAAATTCGTTTTTATCTCTTTCAAGAAACTTTTGTCGAAAATGTTGTTTGAAAGTTTAGATGAAAGCATTCTCCTTTATGCGAACAGCATCACTTATTACACTCTCGTTAACATTTTTGTAATACTTGTCCCGAAGTTTTTTTAGTGGAAGGACAGTGAATAGTGACTGCGAAAAGCTTGATAAGGGCATTTTCTTCTCCCTTAGTTGTTTGTATGGAACGGAAGCGTCCTTAGCAAAATTAAAAACATTTACCTTAACGAAAGATACACGAAGCTGGGGACGTTCTCATAATCCGGGACATATTTCGCATCGTAGAGAAGAGTAAAAACCGCGAGAGAACTCCCGCACTTCCTGGCTCGAGGCTCCTAGTGGCAAAAAGAAATACGATGAATGGGATGCTGGAAGGAGGAGCTGAGTGAGGGTACATGTGAGGCTGTGAGCGAACGAACGAGCAAGTGAAAATGAGAGGAAGACCGTGAGAGGACAATGAAGGAGGGAGAAGGTAAAGAGAGTTCAGAGCGATAAAATGTCTTCTGAGACCTCAGGATCTTGCAAGGCGAAGAAAATTGTTACTTACGTGCTCATCTTAACTTATACCTGCCACGTGATAAAGCCACATCTCACCTGCAGATATCTCACAATTTAATGAAGGATGAAGGTTACAAAAGACAAACAAAATTCATGAGACTTCACATTTAAAGTTTAAATTCAGAAGGTTTATGTTTAAGAGTAATTATGCATTTTATTTCATAAACGGAGGCAACTTTTTTTGTACACTCAACTCAGCATTTATGTCCACTTTCGAGTATGACCTGCGATGGCTGTGGAGCTCTTTCAAGAATTTCGATGAAGTAAATAGTCAGGGCCGTGTGAACCATTTCCAGTAAGAATACATAATATTTATTAACTGTATTTTGTATAAATATAGATTTTTGTTATCATAAGGGATTGACCTTTTTTTAATAACAGAGACTAATTGAATCGCTAAGTGCAGAAAGAGAAATCCTTCACGATATTGATTTTGAGATAATCAATTGAAACAGTGTAGTTAATTATTAGTGATTCCGTTCGATACAAGACTTTCTCGATATCGTATCGGAAAATCTCGGTTGTTTCTCGTATCGATATCGGTTTCTGAGACTCCAGTATCGGTTTTGTCTCGTATCGATGTGGTATCGGAAAACCGATATATCGCTCAGTATCGTATCGGAATTTTGAGACTAAACAGCC
>JAUMHM010000031.1:32219814-32240050 GCA_032362435.1 Melikaiella ostensackeni | reverse complement strand
ATTTCCTAAAATTTTTCGTAAAAAATTGCATTTTCAACAAAATAGATGAATTTCTAAAAAAAAGTTGCATTTTCAAACAAGATGACTAATTTTCTACGATAGAAGACAAATATTTAACCAAATAATTAAATTTAACTGAAAAGAGGAATTTCCAACCAAAAATTTAATAGCCGATATCTCAACATAACACTTTTTCAAACTCAAACCAAAAACAGATTAATTTTTAACTATATAAGATCAATTTTTCACTAAAATGGAATAATAAATTTTCCTGTCAGAAAAATTGAGAATTTGAGAAATTGATTTGCGACAAAAGAGTGCGTATTTCATACCAAGAAAGATTTTTGAGTAAAAAAGAGAAAAATTTTAACCAAATTGTTGGAATTTTTAAGCCAAAAAGACGAATTTTCTACAAAATATTAAAACTTTGAACCAAAGAGATAAATTTCAAGCAAAACAATTGAATTTTCAAACAAAGAAGGTTAATTTTCAACGATTAATTTAATAGTAGACTCTTCAACTAAGAGTTTCAGGCAAGTCTGTAAAAAAAATTAAATTTTGGCCACCATATACAGCATGCTTCATTTTGAGTTTGTAACTTCTAACGCCAAAATCGGAAGTAGCGACCTTATAAACCCCTTGTACCAAGTTTCAGACAAATCCAAAAAAAATCAAATTTTGAACACCATATTGGATCCGCCATTTTGTATTTGTAACTTTTGACGTCAAAATCAAATTTAGCGACCTAAAAGACCCCCTTGTACTAAGTTTCAGGCGAATGAGTGAAAATTTTAGAATTCTAACCGACATATTGGATCCGACATTTTGAATTTATAACTTTTGACGTGAAAATCGAAATTAGCGACCTTATAAAACCCCCCTGTAACAAGTTTTAGGCAAATCGGAAAAAATTTTGAAATTTTTTCCTCCATATTGGTTTCGCCGTTCTGAACTTGTAACTTCTGACAGTAAAATTGAAACCATGGACCTCGAAAACCCTGTTATACCAGGTTTCATACAAATCCGACGAAATCTTGAATTTTGGCCACTTTTTGGTGTCTTTCAGTCAACGGCTCGCAATATCAGGTCTTTTTTTCTTACGCGTGTGAATTTTCATTCAAAGTTTGTCTGAAACTTTCCCCATCGACGACTAAGTCAGCAATTGCTCGAATGCTCAGGCATCGATTTGTTCGTATAATTTTATTGACTTTTTCGATGTTACCGTCGGTTTTCGATCTACGAAGGTAGCCGGGATATACGTTTTTGTAGTGGATTTTCCAAGTTTCACAAGAAGTTTTACGTTGACGCGCTGTTCTACTCCCACTCTGCATAATTCCAGCGGAGCTCAGGTAGACAGTCAACTTCGAATAAAGCAAGCGGCAAAAAAATCAGTCCGGTTATTTAATAGCGACACCTCGTTTTGTTCAAGGATGAAGCTTATGAAAAAGTTCTTATAAGCGAGTAGTAATACCAACTTCAAATTTAAAAAAATTACTTCTAAATCTTGTTTTTGAATTTGTAACTTTTGATATTTAAATTAGAATCAGCGACCTCGAAAACACTGTTATAGCAAATTTCATACAAATCCGACAAAATCTTAAATTTTGGCCAGTTTTCAGTATCTCTCAGCCCACTGTGCACTCTAATGTTCACCCTACATTTACGAATGAATTGCAAAGAGAAAAGTATTTGTATTTTATTATCTGCCTGAAAAAACAGTCTTCTCTCTATTTCGTGTAAAATCCCTCGTAGAAATCGAAGTTGCAAGCTCGACAAGAAACGAACATCGGTTCTCGTCGGTTTTACCTTGGACGTAGGAAAGACAGACGTTCAAGGCTTTTTATAAAGGCTCAGCAATATCAATAGCTCGGCAGTCATCGATTGTCAAGAGTACTATCGATGTTTAAACAGTAGTTCCAGAGAACGAGTTTTATATCGAAAGCAAAAGAAAATCTCTTTTATATTGTTACCGGAAGCTCGATTCTGGACCGCAAAGTGAAATAAGATATGAGGCTAATAAGCTCGCGGATAACTGCAGTGAATTGATTTAATCGCAAACTGAGAAAGATTCTGAGGGAACGCGACGGGAATAGATTATAAGTGAAGGAGGACAATAATAGGCAGTTAGCCGATTCGCTAGATTCCCTCGTAGCTGGGCTTTACTGATAACGGACTTAAACGTTAAGCCCTCGTAGCTGGCTCTATGTTCCGATTTCCCCTACGAGAGTCACGGTTATTGGCCGGGACTATGTCGATGAGCAAGGATAATCGATTAATCGCTGATCATATAGATGTGCTGGACGCCTCCTTAATTATCTTGAAGCATTTTGAGTGCCCGTTCAATTACACAGTCAGCGGAACCTACTCACTGAGAATTTGATACCGCGATCCGTTCTTGAAATGCGAGTACTCGTATATTTGTTACACTCCCTAAGCGAATTCAGGCAATGTCCGACAACTCTGCTCAGGCTGAGTTTTGGGCATCAGAAAATGCCTAAATCCGAAATTTGCTTTCTCTACCCCACGAGACGTTGGAAAGGGCAAGGTATGCGACTTACATTACTTCTGTGACCAATCACAGGCGTGCCTTCCTGCTCTCCACGAAACTTTGGGAAGGGGAAGGTATGTGACCTACATTATTTCAGGTTTGGGCATTTTCCTGTGCTCAAAACTAGTTCTGAGAAAAGTTTTCGGATAATGCCCGAATCCCTTTATGGAGCATATATGTGTTACAATCATTGACGAGAAGGGCTGGGCAATGTCCATCCTAGAAACTTAAGATCGGAAATTTTCAACATTGGCCGATCATTGTTGACAACGAGCGAAGACCAGCAGTCAGTGTCTTTGCTTCAATTCGTCAGAGCTGGTGGCAGTTAGGAGAGACAGGTGCCTAACTTTGTGATATACCGGCGATGTCCAGAAAGTAAGAGTACTCGATTCTTCTCATTTAAAAAAAAAATTACAGGGTTTTGTTCTTATACATGTCAACCATTTTTCCACGTAGTCGCCTTCCTGTTCTATGCAAGTAGTGAGCCGTGGCACAAGTTTCTTGATGCTTTCCTCGGAGAAGTTTCTCGCCAACACCTTTCCCCACTTCAGGACCTGTGTTTTCACCTCCTCGCCCGTGGAAAATTTTTTCCCACTCATGTGAGTTTTCTGGCAGTTGTATTGAGACCCACCTGGCGCACAATTTTTGGTACCCCAGCGTTTGTGTGATTGTGTCGTATAAGAGACTTTTGGAGAGTTGTGGAAGGAACTGGATGACATTGCGCACTGAGCACTTGGAGGGATATCTTATTAACATGTTTCACGCAAACTGACACTACGGGGTTAGTTTTCGTACTACCGAGTTCCCCCTGTGCTCGCTGTGCTCAGGGGAACCTCCTCTACCACTCAGTATTGCCAAACTTGGTGAAAAGAATTCCAACAGCCCCAAATGGCAACAGTACTCTTACTTTTCGGACAACCCTCGCATTATTGGTCAGGTACCTGAAAGTATCCTGTTTTTAAATGAAAAATTCATTTAGCGAACAGTATTCTACGTTAAGTAGTCCCCTTGCCGATCCTCACACCGCTTCACACGAATCTTCCATTGTTTGAAGCAATGTTGCAGGTCCTTTTCTGAGAAGTCTTTCATGAGGCGCGCCGCGTTTTCCTTCACAGCATCCACCGACTCGAACCTATTTCCTTTTAGCTCAAATTTGATTTTCGGAAATAGAAAAAAAATCACATTGGGCTAGTTTAAATGATTTCGGTGGGTGCTCCAATACGGGAATCTTGTTCTTCGCCAAAAACCTTTGGACAGACAGTGCCTTGTGTGCTAGCGCGTTGTCCTGGTGAGGAATCCACGAGCCGTTCTTCCAAATTTCAGGTCTCTTTTTCTTACGCGTGTAAATTTTCATTTGAAATTTGTCTCAAACTTTCTTCATCGATGTTCACTAAGTCCGGCAGTGCTCGAATGCTCAAGCATCGATTTTTTCGAATAAATTTACTCACGTTTTCGATGTTACCGTCCGTTTTCGATGTACAAGGATGGCCGGGACGCGGACCGTCTCCAATCACATCCCTACCCTCTCTTCAGTTTTTGATCCAATCGAAAACTTGAGTACGAGATAGACTCTCATCATCATAAGCTTCCTTCAAAAAATTATACGTTTCTGTAGTGGATTTTCCGATTCTCACAAGAAACTTCACGTTCACGTGCTGTTCTACTTTCGCACACGACATAATTCCATTCGAGCTCAGGTAGCCGGTCAACTTCGAACAAAGGTTATTGTCGTACTAAGGGTTGGACGAACTTGAAATTTGGAGTGGAGGGGTGGGGAAGAATACAGGTAAATATCAAACCCTGCTTATTGTTGTCGACTCCCCAAGCAAGCGGCAAAAAAATCAGTCCGGTTATTTAATAGCCACACCTCGTATTGTCCAAAGATAAAGCTTATGAAAAAACTTTTATAAGCATATAGATAATAATTCCAAATTCAAAATAGAAAATCTTACCTTATTCATTTTAGATCGTTCAAATATTTTGTTCATTTAACTGAAGTTATACTTTATATATGTCATTGTCATTATTATCTAAAATAACAGCTTCAGCTCATTCGTTCGCAAGAACTAAATTTTTCAATTGAAAAATGGTCAAAAAAGGCATAAAAGGCTTTTGTTGAAAAAACCTAAAACAATGAAAAATTGGCCATTTGCAAAATACAATTGCAAGAAGTCGTTAACAAGACAGTCTAAGTTATATTGGCAACAAAACTTGCGCCTTTACATTGAAAAATAGTAAAGCTGTACATTCGTGAATAAAAATTTTTAAAAAAATTAACAGTTGTTGTCAATTAGAAGATTATCATAGCAGCGAAACATCGGAAAGACATTTTTAGCTGACTCCATAAAAAATTTGAGCCTATAAATTGAAAAGTATCCAACCAGTGAACTTGTTTACAACAATTTTTTAAAACTTTTAAGAATTTTTGTCAATTTGTCATTAGCAAGACATTTTTATTCGGTTCCGTGAACAATAATACAGCACCTTGACTGAGACAAAGTCAAACACTACATTTATTTATAAAAATTTTATAAACAATGAACGATTGCAGTGAATTTCAAAGTATCATTGCAAAGAGTCCTACAAAAAATTAAGCCCATTCATGGAAAAATAGTAAAATTCTGAGTTTTTAAATTATGTTCTGAAAATTTCAGATATTTGCTACAAATTTCCTTAGTCATAGCACGAGTTGAAGTCGAGGTGCAAAATCCGAGAAATTCCCGGTAGTCACCGCTCTCACGGCCAAAAGCAGTGATTGCCGACTGAAACTCGACGCCGACATGCTTGAGCATTTCTAGTCATATCTTGGGAACTCATAAAGATTTCTAAAGTTTTATTGGTTCAAATCGAAGATAAGATTTAAACGATCATTTCCTGTAAATTTCAGATATTTGCCACAAATCTCATAAGTCATAGCACGAGTTGAAGTCGAGGTGAAAAATCCGAGAAATTCCCGGTAGTCACCGCTCTCACGGCCGAAAGCAGTGATTGCCGACTGAAACTCGACGCCGACATACTTAAGCATTTCTAGTCATATCTTGGGAACCCATTAAGATTTCTAAAATTTTATTGGCTTAAATCGAAGACAAAACTTTAACGATCACTTCCTGTAAATTTCAGATATTCGCCACAAATTTCCCAAGTCATATCATGAGTTAAAGTCGAGGTAGAAAATTCGAGAAATTATTGAATTTTTTTCTGAAATTTCTCAGGTGATATATCCTCTTTAGAAAGTCGAAAATATCTCTACTGGGGCTCATCAGATACGGATTTCCATAAGCTTTCCAACTATTTTTTTTTAATCTCTTTCTTTTTTTTGACCAAGTTATAGTTCAAATTCTGCAGTGATTTTTACTAGTACTTGTTCTAGTCGTACCGACGATTTCCGACCGTAGGGTAGGGGGTCGAAGCTTGGAAGTCTAGACCAAGATTGGAAGTCCTCAAGTTGAGAAGAGAGAAGTTGCAAGTACTCGGATTCATCCGGAACTCCTTGCAATCAACCGGCGGCTTATTAATTATCCTTAATCGCAACTCCCTTCTAAGACTCTCCCTCTGATTCAATATACTTTCTGGTAATATCCTTCGATAGACGGATAAGGACTTGGCAATAAAAAAAAATTCAAGAGCTCAGATATAAATAATATGATTAGGAAATATTTAATCGTTTCTTGATCATATAGGTAGTTGCAAGTTTATTTGAATCGAGAATTAGGTTAAGCTTTGAAAATAAATAAATATTTGGCTAATAGCTAGTGTTTCGGACATCAAATATTATTAACAGATTTTCAAAATTTCAAAATATTCAGAAACATATTTCCAATGAAAAACAGAGTAATCACTCGAAAGGATTGATTTTAGAAAAAAATGATCTCATACAAGGTTTTTTCATATTGCAAATTTTGTACAGTTTCTTCAAGAATAAATATTAAATTGTAGTTTTTAATGTTTATGAGGGGAATTGAAGGGAAATGACGAAATTCGAGAGGAAGTGATGGGGAATAAGAGGTAGTGAGGGAAAATTAAGAGAAATAATGGGAAATTGAGTAGGGGAAATGATGAAAAGGGAGGGGAAGGTAAGGGAAAATGAAGGTAAGTGAGAGAAAATGAGGGATATCGAGGGAAAATCAGGGGAAGTGAGGGGTCATGATGGGCAGTGAGGGGAAATGAGGGAAAGTGAGGGGAATGGGGACTTGTATAAAAAAATTGGTAAGAATGTCGAGAAGAAGTATTTCTGAATTTTTTCAAGGTTGCGAAAGCAACTTTTTTATTCGAATTGAAATTTACAATCGAAATATTATTTCGAAAGTTATTTGTATTTACATTCAAATCGCCATACTCAAGTATTTGTAGTTTTATAGTTTTTTTTTATAAAGAATAATTGTAATAAGAAGACATGTATTTTATTGTTTTCAGGAAAGAAATCATTTGTGCGAAATTATGAGTATTTAAAATTTTAGAGTTGTTAAAAAAAAATTCAATTTTTTTCTTCAAACCCTTATAACTTTTGACCTAATTGAGATATTTAATTTTTCTTCCTTCAACTCTTGTGAAACTAATAGCTTCATTTTGAACTCCGCTGGAAAATTAACAAAATGTTTGACCCGCATAAAACTTACAGGATGTCTTTTTCATGGAAATACAAATTCAACAAAAAAAAACTGAAAATACAAAAAGTTGGTGCCTTTGAGAAAATCGACTTTTATTATTTTTAGAAGAATAGCAGTCATTCTAGTAATTTCCAACATTTTGTTAATTTTTCGTAGAATCTCGGAGGAGGAGAATTAACGACATTAGAGTCAGGAAAGAAAACATAAATATCTCAGTTAGGTCAAAAGTTATGAAGGTTTACAGAAAATTTTATTTATTTTTTTTAAAACTACCTGAAAAATTAAAGTACTCATAACTTCGCGAAAATGATTATTTTCATGACTGTAAAATAGGTGTCGTCTTGTTTCCTTAAAAACAACATATTTGAGAGGCGAATGATTCTGTGACTTGAAGTTGCACTGCCTGCCTGAACTGAAATGGATTCGGTCAGAATATTTTTTGTTATAAGGGTTTTTCAGCCCCGTGCAGAAACCCTAATAACAATAATAATAATGAATAATAATAACCAAACACCCGGTCGGGTGTTCGTCCGTCGTGAAAAAAGGGGAAGTTAGCGGAAATGAGGGATAGTGGGGGTGGGGCATGGGTGGAAATGAGGAGGAATGAGGGATAGTGAGGGGAACTAACGAGAAGTGAGGGAAAATGATGAGAAGCAAGGTGTAGTAAGAGGAAGTGTGGGGAAGTGGTGGGAAGGTAGTGAGGGAAAGTAGGGTGAAGTGAGGATAGGATAGTAAGAAGTAATAATGGGAAATGAGAGGAAGGGTGGGAGAGAAAATGAGGAAAGTGATGGGAGGGTTGGGGAAGGGAAGATTTGAACGACTTTCTTAACGACTCAATAGACTACCGAACCCTATTTTGTAGGCGCCTGCCACCTACTTTTACTAATCTTTGTATAAAAGTGATGGTTCCGGAGAGTATTTGCAGCGTGCAAATTTGATAGTAATTATTCTACTCAATTTTGTTCCAGATATCTTCTTTGTAGTTGGTTGCCAATCCGACTTTTAAATTACTGCAAGACTGGAACGAGTTTCACAAAAGTATAATCTATAATAAACATCTAAACATCTAACAACAACATCTAAAATAATATGATATGGTTCGTTATTATTCCAGCGTAATGACAAAAGTTGAGGAACAATGTAGTATCCGCCGGTTATTGAGAGATGTAGTGGAGTAGGCGGATCTGGAAAGTGCAGGTTGTCCTTTATCGGAATTTCTAGCCAGCCGTTGCCATATCCTCCCATCGTATGCATTCTCCAACTCCATTCTTTTGTGAGCCACCGTTTTGTTACACTCCACTGCGTTTCATTTAAATCCCTGCGTGAACTCCCGGATGTCAAGTGAAAGTTAGATGACAACTAGTACGTTTCTATTTTCGTCGACCTCTATTTTGCCTCCGGCCACTGGAGTTCCATTACGAAAAATACGAAAAAGATGCACACTACAAAGCACTAAATTTTTATACTAGAAAAAAATAATTATTTTATAATTAAGGATAAGAATTGGAAAACTCTAGCTTGCTTTCATGTAATTTAAGAGAGCGAATGGTTCTGCTAAAAAAATTTCACGAAGCTGTGAAACAAGTTGAAGCAAGAGTTAATTGGATTGCTTGTTAGTAAGTGAATTGGTTTTGAATTTGAAAAATTCTATTGACTTTCTATTGAAGTTGCGACAAAATAATAGCTCTACGGGTTTGATTTATTAAATTGCTTGATAGTAAAACTGGATCAATTGTAAAAAATTTTCGATTTTGTTCGATTGCTTCATATTGATTTCATTGAGATTCTTTGTGATTGAACAAAAATTACCATTTAAAATTAATTTTTTTCAATACTATGGTATATGAATAAATATGGAGCTTTAAAAAGGGAAGGTTTTCGGTCTTACGGTCCAATATGAAGAGCAAAAACCGATTTTAGATGTGAAATATCGTTTTTATAACCCTGCTTTTCAACGTTCCGGCAAGCAATGCGGGCCTTCATCAGGAACTGAACATTTCTCTGAAAATTGAGATTAAGCTATTTATCATTAAATCAATAAGTATAGAATTGTTATTTACTGAATTAAAAACGTGGAGCCAACAATTGTAAAAATATAAGCAATGTCGAACAGTGAACATGTGCTTTTGGAACAAACACATATATGTGACACATACTGAAAGAGATGATTCGACGGTACACGCATAACTCTGGTTGTTCCAACCATATTTTGTAGCTGCAACCATATGGATTCGCTACTTTAGGAGTATCATTATGGTTGGGTATTATCACTAGACCAGGAATATTCATCCGCTATGTATCCTAAATCGTATGCCTAAGTTATCGACTTGTGTCTACCTAGTCACATATCTCCAAAATTTTTTGGAATTTTTCAAAAATATTTATTGTAGTTTTTCTGCACTATTGAAGGACTGATTACACCGACTTGCACGCATATCCTTTTCAAGCTCGAAAATTCTTGTGATCACTTGATATGGACTCTGCCACTAGTATCTTGGCTTTTCCTTTTTTATTTTCATAACAATTTTCTAATATAGTCCTTTCCTCATCGTTAAGACCTTTGATATTCAAAATTCTCTATTCTAACTCGCGTCTGCTTTGACTTATTATTAATTCTTCTTCTCCTCAACCCTTGACCTACGTTCATTTCTGTAACTAAGAGGTAGTGATCCGTTCCGCATTCAGAACCTCTCATAAACCTTGTATTCTCTACAAGCTCTCTCAGTTTCTGATCCGCTATAACAAAGTCAACCATATATTGGCTTTCGCCTCTACACTGAGTAGACATGTGGATAATTTTATATCTGAACTAAGTATTTGTAATAAGCAAACCCTTTTCTAAGCATAATCTAATCAATTTATGTCCATTACCGTTCGTATTGGGTCTCCGAAATGACCAGTTATCCTGTCGGTACCTTCGCGATGCACACAGCCCAGCTATTCATAAAGGCGAATAAAATGATTCCTTCACCAGGATAACAAGTATCTATAATATCATTCAACGAATCCCAGAAGGTATCTTTCACGGTCCTGCTGTCACCATTAACTGGAGCGTGACTAGGCTGTAATAAATAGCTTTCTGAATCCCAATTTCATTCTAACTCATAGTATTCTAGGAGATACACATTCATACTTTTTGGCATGTTGTTTTGCTCTCTGATTCATAATCGGACCGTCTCCTTAGCTAACATATGATTCATTACCTACTCCTGACCAAAGTTCGAGTTCATTCTCTATATTTCTTACCACACATTCCTTCTCCTCTGTTTCCGATACACATAAAATTTCTAGCTTTCTTATGCACATTGTATCCCGCGATTCCTTTTCATTAAGATTATTTACACTTCTAGCATTTCGAATACCCAATCTCCATTCATCGCCTGAAACTTTCCCTAGGGCATAACTTTCGTCAACTGAAGTATTAATCCTACACGATTTTTAATATTAACGTAATTTGAAATTATGTTGTCACAAACACTTGAAATCTTTTGAAAAATCAAGAATTTGTTTTATGTTTCTAGGTGAAATTTATATTCATCTTGTAGCACGAACACATTAACCTTCAATTTTCACTAAGAAAAACTTTCATCAATGGAATTTTCATCCCTAATTTGTTAATAAATGAATGTAAACCAAAACGCGTGACCAAGTGCACAAGCGTCGTGTCAGATTGTGTCAGGTGGCAGGCCACACTGGATCTTCAAGCCAAAAGTGATCCAGCCATACTCTGCATGGCTGTTTTTTGGGAAAACTTAACTCCCAAATCAAACAAACTATTTTACCCATACTATTATTCACCTACTTTCAATCTTTATGGTTCAAAATAGAAATACGTCTGATTTAGAGGGAAATATTTTTTGAGTAATTCAGTTATAAATTCTCAATCATAATCATATGGCAAATAATGACCAAGCCTTTCTTTCAGTGCATATTAGACAACACTTAGTTTATATGAAGCCAAATTTCATGTTGTTTTCAGGCTGAAACCTCAAACAAGTTGGGAAGGCTTGAAAATTATACATCAAATTACATATTAAATGTGAAAAATCTGCCCGCTGCAGCACAATGCGTCATTCTTTGTAAGAATGTGCTAATCATTATAATAGATATTTTTTTATTTAATATGTAATTTCATATATAATTTTGGAGTCTATTCAAATCTTCGCAGCTTTAAGTTGAAAACAACTTAAAATTTGTTTTTGTATAAACTTAGGTTGTTTAATATGTCTCATATATACGAGTATGTATTTGTTCCAATAGCACATGTTGATTGTTCGACCCTTCTTACATTTTCAAAATTGTTGACGCTGCCTAATTAACGTAGGTAATAACAATTCTGTACTTACTAAGCTGATGAATAATCGCTCAAAGTTAATTTATTAAGGTAATATCACTTAATTTTAGAGGAATGGTCAATCCCGGATGAAGGTCCGCATTGAGAGCCGAAACATTGCGCCGAGAAGCAACGTTACATAAACGATGTTTGACACCTAAAATCGTTTTGTTTTCCATATTAGACCATCAGACCCAAAAGACCCGCCGATCGAAATTTGATTCATACCAACGGTCGAAAGAAAGAAGAAATAGTTTGGAGTCCAAGCTTCAAATTTGGATTCGATTCATAAAAATATGAAAATATAGAAATCAGATTAACAAATGAAAACGGAGACTTTGGAATGTAATTTCAAGCGAGTCATTCTCCTGACATAAAATCGATACAGAAATTAAGTCAAACGATCTCTTACAGGATTTTGCGATAACAACAACCTGGCAAGAAGAATGGTTTTGAAAGGTAGTGAGTTGGTTCAAAGAGCTAGGCGATGATTCTCAGCAATGGAGGGTGTTGGAAGTAACAATCATAATTATTTTTACGTTTCGCACATGAAACACGACAATGTGTGGATTCATGCTTGAGGGTTGAATCGAGTAAGGGATGGAATAGAGGGTTTCGCGACAAAGGCTAATTGCGAAGCGCGATCCAAGCGGGAACAAGCCCATATTACTCCGGAACATACCTGTACAACGATACACAACAGAGCTGGTGAACGGACGAACCACGAGGCGCGTTCACTCTACTGTTCGTTTAGGTTAAGTATGAGTATTGCACCATGTTGCAGCTCCAGGATTTGACGCGTAAACCTTTACACGTGCATCCTGTAAAGAACACTGATGGATAATGAACCAAAAGCTAACCTTGAGTAACCACATCACACGCGAACCCTATCGTGTCTTGTTACACGGCACTACAAAGGATTTCACAATATTCGTACCTACAAGGTTGGGGAATCTATGTATGCGTAGGTCACTGCTGAGAGAAGGTCATTTCAGTTTATTGGAATATGCAAAGAAAATTGTTCTTCAAACATTAACAACAATACTGGTCACAAAATTTAACACAACTGGAAGAAATTTTATTGAGATATGAAGAGGAATCGATGCCTCCATTCCATACGTCTCCTTCGCTCTCCGTCGCGTTTCTTCGCTGTATGGCTCCATGTCCTATGCTTATACACAGGACTTTGAACTATACAGCGACCAAACGTGGAGCAGTGCGGAATGGAGGTGTCGATCTGTAGGGTGGGTACAGGTAAGTGTGATTCAAAATTGAAAAGTTAGACTTTGGAGCTACCTTCAAATGCACACCCGACAATTGATATTTTGTACTTTTTCCAACGAATGTGAAGGTTAGGAGAATAAGTATGGTGTTATCTAACTTCGACATGCTGGGGTAAGCGAATTGGGGTAAAAAGTAGAGTCGGTAACAAAAAACACTAACAAAACATTGTTCTTGCTTATGAATTTCCTGTGACATAGGTTAGACTATCGTGAACGCACTACAGCTTATTTTACACCACTTAGTAAAAAACAACTGGTAGCCGGAAGTCGCCATTTTGTTCTAGTTTAATGAACTCAAGTGACGATAGATAGCGCTGGCGTCGCAACTCTCGCTACTTTTCGAATGAAAATTGAGGCGAAAGTAGACGAAAGATTACGAATCTTGCACCTGGATTCGATGTAAACTATTTTTTTTTTGTTTTTTCTGTGAATAGTCTGACTTCTAATATCACATGCTGCCAATATTACATCGATTGACATCAAGGATAAAAGACGATTGTAAAAAGGGGCACGAAACGAACTTTTTTGTTGTCAAAAGTACGACGTTTGACTTTATACAAATATTTTATTATCAAAGCTGTTGCGGTTCACAATTTGCGACGATCAATGATGTCATCTGTCTTCACATTGAGAACGACGAAGGGTGCTTTCTAAAGCTTTTGATAAAATGTGGTCGAAAATTTGAAACATTCACATTGGAAATACTTCGTTAATGTGAGAATATTTCACCGAAACACTTTTTCCATACATTTTGCGTGGGGTACTTTGCAAAAATGAACCGTAAAATGATGATGAACATATAAATATATTCAGAATGAATGTATGGAGATATTATATAATCATTATAGTGTTAACTTATAACTTATTGTAAAATTTATGCTCCTTTCTTTACCCTGTTATATTAATTCAATCTCGATTTCAATTAACGACGTATCACCGCAGTGAAAAAAAAACTCTTACAAAATGCTTATCACACTAACCCCTGCTTTAAATTTCTCATGAAACAATAAAAATTTATCAATGCACAGTAATAAAATCAATTTTATCACATGAACTAAAACACATTGTTAAAGAATGATCCACCATTGCATGAAAAAAATTGAAACAAAAAATGCCTACTTTCGTAAATTCTGAATTTGAAAAGGTCCTCCGGTTTTGGATGTAAAAAATATATACAACAAATAATTTATTTTTCGAACATAATTTCGTCTTTATCACAGTAACATCATTATCACACTCGTCCGTATGAACCCTAGTATTCATCGTTAAAATGATTTTATTTGGAAGTCAATACGTAATATTTTCCAACTATGTATGAATGAGTGTGCTTTTGTTTCTAATTTTTTTCGGATTTCGATTCGGATTCAGCGACCTCGAAAACCATATATGATTTCATCTAAATTATGAGTGAAATTAATTAAGCACAGCGATCGAAAATTCATATATATATATATATATTTATTGATAGTACAAGTTTGTTATAAATACTACAGGTAATTTTGAAGCCAATAGTTTGACGAGCCTAAGGAATTAATTAAACTATAGTAAAAGGAATTTATTTCCTTAATGAATGAAAATTTGTAAGAGAACAAAATTACCTTCGCCATGTCAAAAACCCATTTTTTTATTTGAAAATTAAAGAATAACAAATGAATTGTTCACTGTAAAAACAACATTTATCTTCTTTACGGTATCATTTTTTGCAGGTATTACTCCAGACTCGAGGTGTCTTGTTTATGAATAGGATAAATTCATGCTATTATTTTTTTATGTAAAACAAATGACTTGGAAATTCCATCAGTGGTATCTTTTTAAAACTGAAGAAAGACCTGAAATAATATGCTATTCATAGAAAAACTACCGATGGTTTGCCTCAAGAATTAGTCAACTTATTATTATGTTTTCTCAGTTTTTGTGTCACTTGTTTTTGAATTGGAACAAGGGCTTGAGGAGTGTCACGTAAGTTTGCCGTAATCCACTGTGTGTATGCAGGATATGACAACTTCACAAAAACATCAGGCTCTATAATAGCTGGAGTACATGGACTATACGTCAAAACACCGAATAGTTTACCATCGACAACAAAAGGACCACCATTATCACCTACGCAACTGGCTCTTCTTTTTTTTTGATGAAGAGTACAAAAATGTCTTTCATCTAAAAACGAGTAGACGGATTCACATTTACGAAAGTCAATTATAGACACGCTGATTGACCTTAGAATTTGAGGAAATGAGGAGCTGAAATAAGAGAAATGGAAATTTTGAGTTAGGAATAATAGTACTTTTATAGAAAAAATTCGAGGTGTACATCTGCTTTGAAATTAATTTAGTGAAGTACATTGAATTACGTTAAGCAGGATAATTTTTCACATGATAAGTAAGTTTTTGTGTTTAGAATGACTAATATGTTTAATATTTTTATGATAACTTACTACGGAATTAGTTGAGTACATCCCCAGCCACTCAATGTACCAAAAGTTTTGCCTCCTAGTATGCTTTTTAAATTAAGCGCACCATTGTGCAGAGAAATTGGTCGATTAGATGATTTTTGGAAATCAATAGGTGGATTGATTATAAGCAAGAGAAGGTTGTTTTCCTCGGCGGTTGTATTCAAAGGTGCAAAAAGTATTTTTCTTCTTATTTCGTGATGTATTCCAAGAGATTTATTTGATGAACCAGATTGAATGTGATAATCCTGATGGTCTCCAATGCAGATTGCAGCAGTTAAGATAAAGTAAGGCGATAATATAGTGCCTCCGCAAATTAAATTCTTATTTTTGTGAATGCTGACTATGTATGGAACTTCTTCAATTGATTCTATTATTGTTGGATGCGGGCTATTATCAATTATACGCTTTTTCCGTATATGCAGATCTGGTTATGATTTTTATGCAGGAATCATGAAAATTAATTTACCATAATTAATTCTTTATTATTATTTATTATGCATTATACAATATTTGACTCAGGGGGGGGGGGATGTGTCGATCCCTTTTTGCCTTCATGCATATAATCCTTCGATTACATGCAGAGACGAATATGCAGGAAGAGAAAATTAAAACCACAAGTCTTGATATTTTTATTAGATTAGTTGAAAAGATGCTTCATTTTGTGCTGGTTGGATTGCATAGTGCATGTTCTTTACAGGATCTTCTTTTTATTGATTATATATTTGATTTTTTTCTTTCACTTACCGATATTCTTTTCATTTAGAACCCGATTTTCTTGAGTCACAACACCATAAAGCGTAAGGAGGCTCAAATAAAATTGTCCTCTCATTTTCACAGGGAGTCAGACACCTTAGGTGGCACGCCAGACAGTAAATAAAAAAGGAACTCACTATTCTAATATAGTACTCCGTATATCGGCTCATCAAATATGAGATCATTCTGCTCCAACTAGTGATACGGAAAGGTATACAAACTCTTAAAAGCGACAAGGTTAATCTGTTTATTTGTTTCATGCTTCGCTTTCTTTGGAATCAGTTTGCTTTTTTTATAGTAGAAAGATTTAGACTACATACATACATGGTAAATAATTCTGAAAATTGCACTGGAAAATTTAGTTGTTTGATTTGTTTAATTCATATGCTTGTGATGGAAATTCAACAAAGATTAAAATTTATCTTCACTGCTTATTACTCTATTACACAAATGTCACGCAATTTCATTTAGCATAATTTAGGATGATTCATGTACATAAATTATAACAAAATTTGAATGGATGTGAGACCTGCAATTTCTGTAATGTTGATGGAAAAGTTATTTCTTCATTACCGCATTATGATCATGGACAAACATATATTGCATCAACTTCCTAATTGTGAGAAGTACGTAGTAATATGTCAAGAGATGAGACCTTTTTACTTTGTGATTTATCAATACTTAATCGATATTATTTAAATAATAATTGGGAGCCACTTCTGAGTATCCAATTTTCGGCATGTCTGAATACTTTGATAAGTAAGAGAAGTGTTAATAGTTGATTATATAAGTCTAATGTTTTTATGACACTTGACTGTTTTGATTGCTATAAAGTCGCTTGGTAACATAAATGTGCGGGACAAGAGAAAAATTTGAGTGATAATAGTATCTTTGCAATTCATCGAGATTTATTTTATCTGTATAATTGATGTATTTGTATCCGTGCTAATTTCTTTTGACAAATTAGCCACATACCTTTTCAAGAGAGTTTAAATTGAGTGTTTTAGTAGTGGTGGCCACTAATGGCCAGGCTCATTATTGGAACTTAATATTAGACTTATTATCATGAACAAGCTGGAAATTGGTTATGTGTACGGAAAATTTCGTAATACTAGACAGCACTTTGATAATGAGAGAAGATAAAGTCGAGTAAGGTCACCCTTACATAACTAAATGTAAGAAATTCCCCATAAGTTTCTTCCTCAACTACTTTTTTAATTTTAGAAAAACCATGATGTCAATGATAAAAGTGAATTTAAAAATTAGGTAATTGAGGTAATAAGGTAAGCTGGTGATTAGGTAATTTATATGTTTAATGTTGCGGGGAATGATTTAAAAACTATTACTGTTGTTTTTTTTGTATGTAAGGGTCGTTTGTAGGGTTTGTAATTGAATCAGTAATTAAGTATTTAACTGATGGGATCGTATGATACTTTATACGTTCCTCAAACTATGACAAATATTTGAAATAACACCATTTCTTTTTTACAAAAGGCAAGTAGTGAAAATATTGACTAATTTTGTAGTGATAGACGTGCAATAAACGACTCAACTTATTTTTCCATTTGAAACAATTACTAGTAAATACGTTATGTTGGTGTAGGTGATGTAAGCTATTTACAAGTTTTGAAATATTTCCTTCTTATTGATTCAATGAAGTTGATACTGTTACACAATGGCATTTGTTGAAATTCTTTCCATATTGATGCAATAAATGGTAAATACGTTATTTTGACGAAGGTGACGTAACCTATTTACAAGTTTCACAATATTGCCTTCTTATTATTTCAATAAGGCTAAAAATGTTACACAATGACGTACTTGTAATGAACTCTCCTATTTTTTACGCTTTCCATTTTTGCAACCTCCTTTTAATGAATATATACAGCCTGATATATACTTTTTCTCTTTTTTTATGAATAATTATCCACATAAAAAAACTCTGAATGAAAGCAGTAGGACAAATATTTTCAGTTATCAAGTTGCGTTATTATATTTTGATTTTCATTTATAAAATTGATGGATACAAAGCTCGAAAAGATTCTATGTCCTTCACGTGATGAAACATTCACTTAATTAGTAGTAACATAGCAGTCTGTAATAGTGGGGCTGAGCAATGTATGTCAGTGATATGGAAGAAAGCCAGTATATTATTTTCACATTGAATATAAGCTTGAATATTGTTAGAAATAAAATCCATTTTTTAACATTACAAAAGAAACGAAAATTTTTCTCTACAATAATTGTATCACTTATTAAGTTCTCATTAAGTTTACTCTTACCGAAATACATGTATATGTAATAAAAAATGCTTCAGCTAACATAATTTATATTTTCTGTTTCAGGTAAGTCGAAGCAAAGTAAATTCGCCACTAAAGACCTGTGAGTATTTACGGGATTTTAAACCTCATTCACTAACCATTTACTACTTAATCACGTCATTACATTAATATTTTTCACCTTACTCTATTAAAAATCCGATGTGCCTAAAAATAAATACAGAATCAATTTCCTAAGTAATTATTTGACTTATAAACGAGAACTGGCACCCCTGTTATATATTAGGGTCTTCCAGAAGTTACACGTACGACTTCAAAGGCTTTCGTGCGATTTCGATTTGGAAGGGAAAATCCTCCAATCATTTCATAGTTCAGCAGGGCGTATGATATAGATCACAGTTTTATTCGAAATGAAATTCTAAATAAAAGGGAAAACAGTTTCAGAGAAAGGGAGTAGCTTTACAGTCTAGTGAGGCCACAGAATAACCTCGTCTATTGATTTTACCGCCGCTCAAGAAACAAAATAAATTTTGCGATAGCCGAAAACTCTAGCAAGAGATCTGCTCCTATTTATGCCTGAAAAGGGTCCACTTACCAGGCCGAACGGTCGCTCTAATTAAATAAGGGAGGAGGAAGGGACCAATGAGGCCACTGAAGAACTTTGACTATTTATTTCACGGTCGCCCAAGAAACAAACTAAATCTCATGATGGCCACAAATCTCAGCAAGAAATCTACTTCTGTTTATGCCTCAAAAGGGCTCACTGACCGGGCTGAAACGATCGCTCTAATTAAATAAAGGAAGAGGAATGGACCAATGAAGCCACAGAATAACCTTGACTGTTTATTTCACGGTCGCACAAGAAACAAACTAAATCTTATGATGGCCACAAATCTCAGTAAGAAATCTACTTCTATTTATGCTTGAAGAGGGCTCACTTACCGGGCTGAACCGTTCGCTTTTATTAAATAAAGTTGAGAAGAAGGAAGGCACCAGTGCGGCCACAGAATAAACTCATCTATTTATTTCACGGTCGCCCAAGTAACAAACTATATCTTATGATGGCCGGAAACTGTAGCGGAAGATCTGCTTCTGTTTATGCTTGAAGAGGACCCACTTACCGGGCCAAAACATTCCCCTTTATTAGAGAAAATGGAAGAGGAGGAAGGGACCAGTGAGGCCACAGAAATACCTTGTCTATTCATTTCACGGTCGCCCAAGAAACAAACTAAATGTTATGATGGCCGGGCAGCCCAGCGAGAGGTTGGTTTTTATTTATGCTTGAGTGAGTTTCACTTACAGGGCCGAAAATGTCGCTCTAATTAAATAAAGTGAAGGAGAAGGAAGGCACCAGTGCGGCCACGGAATAAACTGATCTATTTATTTCACGGTCGTCCAAGGAGCAAACTAAATCTTATGATGGCCGGAAACTGTAGCGGAAGATCTGCTTCTGTTTATGCTCGAAAAGGACCCACTTACCGGGCCAAAACATTCCCCTTTATCAAAGAAAGTGGACGAGGAGAAAGGGACCAGTGAGGCCACAGACATACCTTGTCTATTTATTTCACGGTCGCCCAAGAAATATACTAAATTTTATGATGGCCGGGCAGCCCAACGAGAGGTCTGTTTTTGTTTATGCCTGAATAGGTTTCACGCACCAGGCCGAAAATGTCGCTCTAATTAATTGTAGTGGAGGAGAAGGAAGGGACCAGTAAGGCCGCAGAATAACCTTGTCTATTCATTCCACGGTCGCTCAAGTAACAAACTACATCTTATGATGGCCGGAAACTGTTGCGGAAGATCTGCTTCTGTTTATGCTTGAAGAGGACCCACTTACCAGGCCAAAACATTCCCCTTTATCAAAGAAAGTGGACGAGGAGAAAGGGACCAGTGAGGCCACAGAAATACCTTGTCTATTTATTTCACGGTCGCCCAAGAAATATACTAAATTTTATGATGGCCGGGCAGCCCAACGAGAGGT
>JAUMHM010000031.1:32182548-32200838 GCA_032362435.1 Melikaiella ostensackeni | reverse complement strand
GCGTCTCTATTATGGAAGTGCAAAGTTTAAAACTAAACGCGATAAGGGACACAATTTTAGGATTTATTTCGCTGCGAAGTATTTCCGTATACAAAGAGTTGCAGTAAAAGATCTCATCACCAAGGTTAAGGACATCAGAAATAATTTACTTATCTCAGAAAACCGACTAATGGAGATTAACCGACAGGTTTTGTCGACGGGGTAAAACGTTGATAACGAACATTAGTTAGAGGAAGCTGCACCACAAGATCAGGCGGCGACCGGTGAGGCAATACACCATCATCGTGCTGCTAAAGTTCCTGCGCAACCTCATGATGATCCAGTACCACCACATCCACCAGAGGCAGATGGCCTGATTCAACCAGAGGCAATAGTAGAGATTCATCAACCAAAAAGGCGATTAAAATAAACATCCCATATTATCAGAGATGTTACGCGCCTTTATTTTTTGGCAGAGAATAGCGGGCAAAGTGTGAGGAAAGAGCATCATCATCTCTGCTTACTTAAGGGCATGTGATACTTCAGCGTATGGTAAATTGGGTTCAGTTCCCCCGGGTTTTCGTCCACAAAAATTAAAATTTTTAAAAACTGAATTCGGAAATGCTATGAAATAGTATAATGGACGTCCCGGAACTCTTTCCTAGAGGGATGAAATAAAAAAAATTATTCTGAAACAAATTATTTATAAAATAAACGGGATGCCAGGTTCACCTGAGAAAAAAGCAAGGAATAAATAAAAGCAATATACTGGAACCCCGATATAAGTACGGTTGAGGGCATGGCGTGAAGTGGCCTTGACTCAAAACGGGGTTGGGTGGAACCTAAACAATCAGGACCGTACGATGAAGATTTTTGTTATCATGAAGGATAGACCTTTTTTAATGATGAAAACTAATTAATGAAAAGAGAATTTTCCGCCTGTGTTTAAGAATAAATAAGAAATATCCATGCGAATGTTCGAACTGCCCGATTTATGGCTATAAAACTGCTCAGCTCCGCTACCCTCATTGCGCCTCTGTCTTTGTCCTTCCGACCCCCTCGTCTACGACCGAAATTCTAGGAACGAGATTTACCGGGAAAACTTATATCATGTAACTTACATCCTTTCAGTGTGATAATAATTGAATAAGGTGGTCGAAGAAAAAAAAATTTTCAATTTTTTGATGTCTCACTCTCTCGTTTTGTGTTATTTGGTAAAAAAGACTGGCCTCATTTTTTGAGATTTTTAAATGAATTTTTAGTTATGGCTCTCGAACCTTAAAGTATTTCACGCCTAGCCTGAACCAATTTCCACTGAAAACAATTTGCACATTCTGGTTTCTTTCTGATTCTGTTTTGGGGATGCCTCCCGAGTATTTAAAGCCTAAAATGAGAAACGACCGATAGGGCCGTTTTTGAAAAATCCCATTTTAGGAATCGAGATTTGCAAGCTCTATTCAGTGAAAATTGGTTCAGACTACCACTTTCATTTT
The DNA here is from genome assembly GCA_032362435.1 of Melikaiella ostensackeni. Taxonomy (NCBI): domain Eukaryota; kingdom Metazoa; phylum Arthropoda; class Insecta; order Hymenoptera; family Cynipidae; genus Melikaiella; species Melikaiella ostensackeni. Next base: position 32,199,366 of record JAUMHM010000031.1, on the reverse strand, counting down.
TTATTCAAAACCTCAAAAAATTCGGAATATTTTTCTCACCAAATTACACGAAATGAGGGGGTGAGAGTTCAGAAAATCCAATTTTTTTTGGACAAACCTAATATTGAATAGATTTATATCCCAATATAACTACAATTTGAATTTTCTGTTTTAAACAAAAGTGAAAAAATGGGTATAAGTTCACCAGACAGAATGTTTATTCTTTCAAGTACGGGTGGTCACCAAACTTGAAAAAAAAATTCCTGGTCATGTCACGGTCTGCAACTATTTTGTCCGGACAATGAAATTTATAAATTTAATCTTTGAGAGAGGAAGTTTTTAATTACTTAAATACTCTAGTTGTTGCGCTGCGGATCACGACACAGGACAAGCTTATACGTTAGCTTGCGTTAGTGATCCCTCCTTCATTTTAAACAGCAAATGATGTGAGGTTGATAATAATACAGTTATGGTTCGCGAGCAATTTTACAGAAACGTAGCCGATCAGAGAAAAAGGGATGTTTGCTTAGGTAACTTTCAGAGTCGGCTGACGATTTGAACTACAGAAATCGGTGTTAGAGGGTGGGATCAAAGACAAATTGAAGTGGGGGTGAAGTGACGCAGTCGATGATGTAGCTCAGAAAAATATTTTTTTCCTAGAATTACGAAGATGAGACAGGCAAGATGGTTGACGATTAGCAAGGGCCTAGCGGGGACGATACCGAAAGGTACAGAGGCGACGATTTGGGTGAAACCCACAATAAATTTAAGCATCTGTTTCTCGAAATTGAAGGGCTGGATTCTATAACCGCCTATAAATTTTTTCCGCAGAACAATGGTGCAAATTTCGAATTTACTTTTCAGAAAGGTCTACAGCTTTCATTTTTTAACCAATTTGGATGTTTTCTCTGGAATTAAAGAAAATTGAATACTTAACGAACGTAGGATTCAATATTTTCGAATTGAATAATTTGTAGTCTATTTTGTAGAAAGCAAGGTTACAAGAGAGTGCATATTTGAGAGAAGTATTTTTTTCTTAGCTCTTAACCCTTATACATATATGTGATGTGGAACGAGAGTATCGGGCTAACGACACAAAACAATTTTTTCGGGGAGAGCGATTTAAAGTGAAAGGACGAGGAAACAAGTGGCAAGGGACACGCCTACCACTACACTCTTGCGTCAAATCTTGCGTCAAATCTTATATCTATCGAAATTAATTCGGAGACTGATTAAACTCCAGAAAATGGTTATTTCTCAAAATGGAGCTTCGTTATAAATAATTTAGGTTAACAGATAGAAAATTTGTATCGTATCTTTGTGGAAAAAAATTCTTTGCTGTCTAGTATGTATCTAAATCGCTTTTCATACTTACTAAGCTCCAGAAAATGGTAAAAACTAAAAATTCAGCTTCGTTAAAAATAATTTAAGTAGAAAAATATAAAATTTTCATCCAATTCTCGAGCGAAAAAATGATTCTGCATCTAATATCTGTCAAAGTAGCTTCTGGAACTGTTTTGATAAGCTATTTCAATACATACAACATGGAAAAGAATTTTTTTTCGAAAAAAGGATGATCAGTTTCTATTTTTTAAGTTGAGTTCCTTATAACAAACCTAAATTTTAAGGTTTAACAATTTTCTGGAAATTATTATGTTTGAGAAGTTAAAAATCAAGAGTAAACAATTATCTGCAGTCTAGTTAGTCTGATAAATCATTATGATACATACAAGATGGAGAAAAAAAATCCGCGAAAAAAAGGATGAAAGTGTTCTTTTTATTAATCTCAAACATTTATAACAAAGCTGAATGTTAAGCGTTGACAATTTTCTGTAGGCTAGTAAGTTTAGGAAATATATACAAGGTTAAGAGCTGAGAGAAAAATATTTTTCCTGAATATGCACTTTTTTAGTGACCAGGTTTTCCAACAAATCAGCTGAAAAATGTTAAATTGAAAAATATCGCTTTGTACGTTTGTTAAGAATTCAATGCTTTTCAATTGTGAAAAAAATTACAAATCGCTAAAAAATTAAAGGGTGCAGACTTTTCTGAACAGTAAATTTCAGACTTGCAAGACTGTGCGCGTGGTCGAAATAAAACCTTGATCATTTCTTATTGATGTTTCTTCCAAAAAAGATACTTCACATTAACAAGAAAATATGTTTTGACTTCAACAAGAAAGATAACAATAAAACTTCTAATGAGAATACTTATAAATTTAATAAATCTCTTTAAATTTCATTAAAAAGGCTGTCATGCACAGATAAACATAACTTCATAGTGTTTTCTATTTTAGAATGATGAAAATCTTCATAAGAAAGTGAATTTTACATTGATCTTAGAGATTTTTGATTCTAATAAGAAAATGGAAAAATTGATCAAGCAGTATTTGATAATAAATTTTTTTTTATTTATGCTTTCAGGTAATATTTGAACTTAATTAATATATGTTTTATTATTTATAACTGTTGTTATTCTTATAAATTACCCCTGATGAGGATGTCTAAATTGGCTTCGAAACATGTTGGTCCCCAGTAGTATAAAAAAGACAAAAAAAAGGAAGAGTGCGAGGTTGATTTTATTTGATTATTTATTTTTCTCCCTCTTTTTCCTTTTTTTGTACATTTACTGTACAATTATCTCCAATAAGCCGGAAAAGCCGTCAGTATCGAAGTCTAATTTTGATTCGTGAACTTTCTGTGTGTTCCTTTTTCAGTACACAAAAAATTTTCATAAAAAAATATATTTCATTTCGATCTTTAAGTTATTTTGGATATTTTTTTCCATGGCAAATATATTTATACCTTACTGAACAACTTTCCCGCTGGAAGATTTTTATTGTTCAAAATTTGCTCGAAACCCCATGAGTTTGGAAATATGAATGCATGATTTATTCGATGTCTCATGTAAAAATTTATAACTTTTATTTAAACAGGAAAGGTTCATATATTATTTACTCGACTAGTCGTAGAACATCATAAAGAATATTTTCTGTAAATTTCATCAAAAAATTCCAGGAATTGTCTGAATTATGACTAGTTCAAGTAAAAAAAAATGTTTTCTCAAAAACGGGTTTTTCGGGCTTATTTTGAAAACGGCAGAAGCTATAACTTTTTTGTACATAGAAAAAGATGCGCAATTAAACTTTATTTAAAAAATATGAACTTTTAAAATTAAAAGTAGGAACTTGTTTGAAAATTGTTTAGGGGCCAATGCCGTGCAGCAAGAAAAATGTATAGGCGGTTATAGAATCCGGCCCCAAAATTGTAAATGATAGTTTGGAATAGGAAAGCTGCTTGAAATCAGCAAACAACTGCCTGATCGTTGTTAATATTATGGGGTAATAAATCGACGTGTGCAGTTCGTAAAGAGATAATTCTCAAGGATACGCGTTTAAAACAAAAAAAAAGGAACTTCACGCCTACAAAATATTCGTTAAGCCTCAACACTTAACTAAACTGTAAATTAAATCATTAAAAAGGGAACTGTTCTGACCTCGAGGAATTCAAAATAAGAAATTGGAATATTAATAATGTACAATCTTAGAGACACAGTCCTAAAAATTAATTCAATTACAATTCGAAGCTTCAATGATAGGAACATCTCCGAATGAGAATTTTGTGGTTTTCCTAAGATTCACAAACAAAATTACCCTCTCAGACCAGTCGTCTCTTTTATCAATACAGACTCATATGTTTCATCTGAAACCTTGAACAGGATGTGTGCCAACGTGTAAAAGAATATGAGAGTAAAGTTAGGCTAAAACGTTTCACGCAATTAGCACTAGCTGAGCATCATATCGAAACAAGACATAACATTTTATTTGACAAAACAACCGTCATAGCAAAAACATACAATATTTTTCCAAGAAAACATAGAGAAGCAATCGAAATCTTAAAACACCCTAATAACACCAATAGGGACAATGGATATAATACCAATCCGATTTGGCTTTCCGTCCTCCCAGTTTTTTGAAAAAGACTTGATTGGCCAATCAGGTTCGACCAGTCCCCACGGTGGGTGCTCTGGCCAATCAGAGGCATCGTGGAGAGTATACATAAGAACAACATAACCTGAAGCTTCAGTTTCAGGTCAGCCCTGAAGAAGTGAACTTCAATGTTCACGAAACATCGGCAAGATTCGTAGTTTTGTACATGATTGAAACCCGGAACACCTCCTTTCATTACACTTAAAAAATATTAAAGAACACTTTTTTATAATTTCGTACTATACGAGGTGTGGCTATTAAATAACCGGACTGATGCTCTGACAATTTTTATTTACCAAATTATTCAATGGAGATGTTTTCCCTTTCAATGCAGTCCTCTTTCGTATCCCTACACCGCACTATGCGAATCTTATATCTTTTGAAGCAGTGTTGCAGATCTTTTTCTGAGAGGTTTTTCATGAGCCGAGCCGCTTTCTCCTTCACAGCATCCACCAGCTCCAATCTGGATCCTTTTAGTTCAAACTTGATCTTCGAGAACAGAAAAAAATCACATGGGACTGAGTTAGGTGAATTTAGTTGGTGCTCCAATACTGGAATCTTGTTCTTCGCAAAAAAAGATCTGGACAAAAAAAGCCTTATGCGCTGACGCTCTGTTCTGGTGAAGAATCTACGAGCCGCTCTACCACATTTCATGTCTTTTTATTACGCGTGTAAATTTTCATTAGAAATTTGTCCAACAGTTTCTTTATTATGTTTTATGAGTTTTATTTATTAATGAGTTTATGATGTTAGAATAATCTTACTCCCTTTTTCGATGTAACCGTCGGTTTTCGATGTGCGAGGTTTTGCCGAGACGCGGATCGCCTTCAATCACTTTCCTCCACTCCTTGAATTTTTTAAACCAATCGAACACTTCAGTACGAGATAGACAGTTATCATCATAAACTTCTTTTAACAAATTACACGTTACTGGAGCGGATTTTCCAAGTCTCACAAGAAACTTCACGTTGACGCGCTATGCTACTTTCACACTCAACATAATTCCGGAAGAGCTCAGGTAGACGGTCAACTTCGAACAAAGGTAACTGTCGTGCAGAGGGCCATATAAACTTGAAATTTGGAGAATAGGGGAGGAAAAAAAAACAAATCAATCAGGTCCTGCTGGTTGTTGCCGAGGCCCCAAGCAAGCGGCGAAAAAAAACATTCCGGTTACTTAATAGCTACACCTCGTACAGCGGTTCACAATCATGGTCTCTGATTAGAACATAAAAAACAGATGTAAAAGATTTATTAGCGGGAATAAAGATACTCAAAAGTTTGGAATATTTTCCTGCATCATTTTTTATTACCTGATATTTTTCTGGTGCATTTTGTTTCAATTTAAATAAAATCCTTCGTTTTGCAGATAAAGCTGATTTTTAATTCTAACTCAAAAAAGGAATAATGTCTAGGAGTCGTTCGAAAACCATGTCATACTGCCAGGAGGAAGGAATGAACAGGTCTTGTGATGATTTGTGACGATTTGTGACGAAGGGGGGGAAGTTTACTCAGAAGGTGGGACGTCACACATGGAACACGTGAATCTCCATAAAATTTTTTTGAAATGCTGGAAAAAAATGAAAATTTGCGATTTTATTTTACAAGTGAAGCATCTAAATACAGGCTTTATACTCTTTCTCATATTTCCCTTTTTACCCTTTTCTTGAAGAATCCCCATTTTCCCCCTTTTTTCAGAGAAATTTTCCTTCTGCTGGTTTCTTCGCTTAAACGCAAACTGAGTTAATGGAACCTAATAAATAAATCCAACTATTTTTGGTTGAAAGTTAATTGTTTTTATTCGAAAAGTCTACTATTATATTTTTGGTTCAGAGTCCATATCTTTTTATTGAAAATTCTACTATTTGGTTGAAGATTTAACTATTTTGCTGAAAATTCTTTTTTTTTCTAATTGAAAACTAATTTCTTCAACTGAAAAGTCAGCTATTTCAATTTTGATTGGAAATTGATCGCTCAAAGTTGAAAATCGATCGCTCAAAGTTGAAAATTCAACTTTTATAATTTTGACTGAGAATTCGTCAATGGGTTAAAGATTTAACTATTTTGTTGAAAATTCGTTCTTATTTGTTTGAAACTTATTTTTTTTATCTGAAAACTTAACTATTCGATTATAGGTTGGATGTTTATGTATCATGTATTAATTTTGTTAAAAACTCAACTATGTTGTTGAATCTTTTTTTTGGTTAAAAATCAATTTTTTCATCTGCTAATATTACTACTACATTCTTGGTTGAAAATTGATCGTTTTTAGTTTAAAATTCAACTATTTGCTTGAAAATTAACTTTTTCGTTGAAAATTCAACTGTTATGCAGAAAACTCGTCTTTTTGTCTCGAAAATTCAACTGTTTTGTTGGAAATTCGTCCTTTTGGATGGAATTCAACCATTTTGGTAGAAAAATTCAGCTACTTGGTTAAAGGTGAAGTTTCTGGTCGAAAATCAATATTTTCTGGTTAAAAATTCAACTCTTTTCTAGAGAATTCGCCTTTTTGGTTCGAAAATTTAAAAATTTTGTTGAATTTTTTTTCTCTTGATTGGAAAATCTTTCCTGGTTCAAACTCAAGTTATTCTTTGAAAATTCATATTTCCGGGTTGCAAATTCAACTTTTTCGTATAAAATTCACCTTTCTGGCTTATGAATTCAATTTTTTTGTTGCAAGTTCATCTTTTTGGGTTAAAAATTCAACTATTTAGTTATTTGTATTTGTGCTGGTCGAGAATTCAACGGTTTTGTTTAAAATTTGTCTTTTCTAGTTGAACTAGTCTGTCATTGATTTAAAATCAAAATTATTTATAAATAAAATATCAACTATTACATATTTCGTTGGAAATTCATCTTTATGGTCAAATTCGACTGTTTTTGATTAAGAATTAAAATCTTATCTGGGTTGAAATATCAACTATGTATTATATGTTTCGTTGAGAATCAATATTTATTTATTCAAAACTCAACTACTCTTTTGTTGGACATTAGTCTTTTTGGATAGGAAATTTGTCTTTTTGGCTTGAAAAATCAATTGCTTTTGGTTGAGGTTTGAACTTTTTTGTTTGTAGATTCGACCATTTGGTTGAAAATGATTTGCCTCAATCCACCAAATTTTTTATATTTTCCACAAAGAACGTACTTTTCCTAACTAATATTTTTGATTGGTCAACCAATTTTTCCATATAATAACCATATGCTATGATTGGTCCAATGAACATTTCGTGGATTCAGCCAAATATTTTTGCGAGTGATGTTTATAACAAATGGAATATTTTATTGAGATGAAGGAACCCTTTTTCTTTGGATTTTGATAATGGTGTCAAATATCAAGTAGGATGTGGAATAACGTACATTCGGTAGCTTGAGTAGTAATATCAACGTTTCGTCAGACCGCAGCTTCGCTGCTCGATGGATAATTAATTACGTCACCGGAGACTCGAGCCGCATAACGCCGTTTGAATGGCCGAGGAAGTTTAGTCCTCGGGTAGGAATAATGTTCGTGCATCTCTTTGTGTAGTGGAAACTCGCTCAGAGAGAACAAGAGTATGACATTCCACAGGAAATTGATAATTAGCTAATTAGCCTCAATTTTTATTAATTTATTTCGTGATTTTCCAATAAAAAGAAAAAAAAAGTATCACGTCAATTAAATCGAAAATCGAAGCTCACGAAGCTATGTACCTCAGATTTTACATTAAAATATACAGAATCAGCAGACAAATTTTGCTATCAAAGAAGTTTCTTCATTTTTTAGCTACTTCTCGTTCTTGAGACGGAAGCTGTTTTAGTAGCGGTCTAAGGACAAGTTCCAGTCCATTACTTGACCAATTACATGTTGTTATATTCGGCGGATTTATAATTTTAAAAATGTAAACATTGTGCAAAAATTTTGTAATATATACGGTAATGTCTGCCTGGCCAGTGGCGTGCACTTTCCCACACCTAAGATCCATCTCATATATTACGCACAAATGTAGAATGTGTGCATTTTTCAAATAATAAATCCGCCGAATATAATACTATGCAATTGGTAACGTGACACCTTGGTACATGCAAAAGTTAAATAGATTTTCCGTTGGAATCGATCTTTTTCACATTGGGATTAAAAATAAATTCATATTCATCCCCTATTTTGATATATAATACAAATATTTTACTTCGTTGTTACAATTAAATATTCGAACCCCTGCTTACAGAATGTTCAAATTATTTTCCATTTTGTTTTGCACAATTGAGTTCAGTTATAATAATAATAACAACAACAATAATTCTCTCGCGGAACTATTTTCTCTCTGTTCCGATATTTCGAGTTACCTTCTGCATCATTACTCTCGATGTTTCCACACAAAATATGAGGAACCGCCTGCATCTGTCATTCGAATATGACGACATAATATTATCACAGAGATGAATATTTCGCGCGAGGACAGATCAGAATCCAAAACATATCTCTATTTCTCTCTCTTCGCAACTATTTCTTTCTCCCTCGCCCTCATATTAAGATGTCTTTGACGTTTCGGTGGATAAACGAAAAACATGCAAAAAGTCACTTTCCCACATGTGTCGTATTACATCTTCTGGTCAGCGAGTTTTCAAGCTCACTTCATTTCCTCTTTCATTCTTTATTTCTCTTTTTATTTCTTTCCCTTTTTTTACTACTTCGTTCGGAAAGTTCATACGTTTCACTCGCTTTGCAGTCGTGGCCCCATTTGGTCTAGACGCGCGTTTCGTAACGAGCTGAATTTCTCTACGCTATCGAAAACTGATAAGGTTACGAGGATAATTTGCAGGTCTATCCACATTTCGCGAAAATTAAATTTTCCCCGACTTCCATTTGCACGATCATCTTTCGAATTTAGCTTTTCATTTATTCTCTCAATCCGACGAGCACACCGCGAACCGCGATGGTTTCCTTGTACAATGCTTAATTACGATTTTCTGAATGTCCCGTTCCAGCTCGTGTCTCCGAAAGTAATGTCGTTGGAAATTAATGTTCCGCGTATTACGTTACGCGAAAGCACGGGCTTCAGCCGAGCTTCCCATCGGTAATTAGCAAATGGCGAAAGGAAAAAGGAGACGGTGAAACTTGGTCGCTGCCAAAGCCTGAAGCTGCACGGCCGCCCACGCCGTTTACGCAGATCATTATATTAAGTGCTTCGAATCCCTAGATTTATTCTGGGCTTCATTTAGAGAAACGAGGATGAGACCTTATATCTCTAAATAAAATATGATTATTATTATTATCAATATCATTGTTATTATCAATGATAGACCGGGAAATTTTAGTCCCACAGCACTAAGGTTTCAAAAACCTGTTATACTGTACCATTTTTCAAAACCCCCGCGAAATTAAGAACGTTCGACACTAGTCCTCACGGCAAGATTTTGGAGGGTGAAAGCCTGTGTAAATTTTTGCTTAGCGTTTCACTTAAGCTGTACTGGACGCCATTGGCAAATAATGTTTTGGAAAATTAAACTTCATCTTATCGACTCTCACTAGGAAATTTATGAGATTAAAAAAAAACCAACTCTGATCATCTCCTTGTAAGTGTGAAATAGGTTTCTCTCATTTTAAAATTTAGACATCACGAAGGTCAGGAATATTTAGTGAAAATTCACACATAATATGTTATGGAGTTTTTTCATGTTTAAAGAAGAAGTTTGTAACTTCTTTATTATAATTGTATTCTCAAGAATTTATATCTCGGTATTCTCAGTATATGAAAAATATGAAAAATAAAGTAATCCATTATTTTGATATATATTTCTTAAGATAAATAACATTAAATCAAAAAGTGCAACGTTTTATTATATTTCACATTATAATTTCGCTGAAATAAAACTTTTAACGAGTTGCTCTGAATCATAAAATTGGACCGCAGTTTCAAAAAGTTATTTGCAGCAGTGTAACATTTACGAATAGTTTCACGTGTGGACCGTAAACCCTTTATCTTCATTCTGTCTCCTTTTGTTTTTAATTTTGACATTCCTGGCACGGATATGTCGCTTTTGTTGTATGTTTACGCGAATTTATGCATAAATGAAACTCAGTGTACATAATGGAAGTACACAATAAGTTAATGAGTTCACAATTGTATAAAATCTATGTTATGTATATTTTATAAAAATGGCATTTTATTAAACATCAGAGAACTGCTATTCACAAAATGCACGTTACCTTGTTCAATAAAAATATTCCGGAATTCAATATCAATCGCAAATATATTTCTGTATTTATTTAAATCTGTCGTTTCTTCTTTTATGTCTGACACATTGGAAATACAATCTGCCGTACATGTGACAAGTTACAGTCAATAAAAAACTACAATTTACAAAGCTATTCCGCATTTGAATAGTGAATTGAATTTAGCAGAAGCAAATAGGGAAAATGGTATTTCAATCATGCAAAATGGTGCTTTAGATAACTTCGTCAAGCCAAATATTTTATTAGATCAGAAAAATATTCTTTCCCAGAAAACAATTTGGTTGCATGAAATATATTTTACTTGCAAGTGGATATTTCGTGAATGAATAATACGTAATGTATAGAGCTCCGGAAAATTTCGCCGAACTTAGATCTTCTAGTCCGGCAAATTTTGTCGGATTTCTGTTTTCTTTTCCGTCAAACAAAACGGTTTCCGAGAGGATTCTTAAAGAAGAAACCAGTTTCAAAACTTGAAATTCGATATTTCGAATCGTGCTTGTACAGGAAAGAGATTGGTCACAAAAGAGTGATGGGTTACACCTTCAACCCTCTTTTCCAGATCACCCTTTGAAAAATGCATTCCTCTAGTGGTCTCTGTAAAGGTCGATTTCTAAGTTTCGTAATCGCTTTCTTTGCAAAAAATCCTATTCGAAACCATCTTGAAACTTTGTCGTCCGGTAAAATTTTTCTTGATTGTGACAGTTTATCTGTATTTACAAATTAATCTCCTTAATTTCATGATGAAATAATGAAATATTGTATTATGTAGGTAAACTTTACAAAAATCTTTCCGGGAAAGAAAGTTCGTTGATGATTAAATTTGCCAAACTAGAAAATCTAAATTCGGCAACATTTGCCGGAGTTCAATACTCAGCCTTAATAATATCCATGACCAAACATATCTCAGCAAAGTTTGCTCAATAATCATCATAATTGATAAGTAACGACTCTTCCATCAGAAGATACCTCTCTTTGTTCTCCTTCAATAAAAAAAGACTTTATCAGACGCTCGATAGCTCTTTTGGTTCGAGGGGTTGGCTGAGCATATGCTCTATTTGAACTACTTTGCCTGATCAAACAAAGGGCTGACCGGCCGTATCGCGGTTGGCAATCATTTGCTTTGGCAGGTACATCTTTACAGAAAGCTTTCCAAGTTTTTAGCGTAGGTCGGATTGGGTCACAAGGTTTTATTACTTTCACCTTTTATCTACTTTGGCGTATATTTTCCTCATGTCGTTTTACGATCGACATTCCCGAGGAGCGACATTGCGGTTCGTGTGTTGTGTGTAACATGGCTACTATAACCGTACAATCTATCGCAACCAGCTGTCGGATATGAATTGCCTTTCCGTATGGAATATTTGTGACTAACAGGCGAGAAAAATTATTGATCGTGAAACTCCCAGCTTGCAAATCTGTCAAGCTTGCTTTTATTGTTTTCTGAGACATTTATGCGAGTTTGAATACACCAATGTGTTCTGCGGAAAGCGAACTTCTTTCAGAGTGCTTTTCACGAATTGTTATTTTTATTCACACTACGAATGAAAATGGATGCTTGCGGGTAAGATCTAGGTGCTTAAGGTAAACGTATTTAATATACAACAACAGGACAATCATCTATGATTTTGAGAGTTATCATCTGTAGATGTTAAAACCATGCACAGTACCATGAAACAGAATATTCGGTGCTTCGAAATTTTTTCTGCGGAGAAAATAGCACTTTCTACAACTATTTTAGTTTACAGAAACAACGCACACCTCTTTTATTAATAGTTGTGAACAAAATATCAATAATCATCATTTTGGAACATTTTGACATATGACACGAAACGAAATTGACTATAAGCTTCATCAAGGGGCCGACAGATGTCAACAGCATTTTCCTGCTCACAGAGAAATGCGCATGCTCTTTGACATCGAGTTAAATATCTGGATGTTTCAGTTAAACGTCTCAGACAGTAAAAGCAAATATACTTTTTCATTTACGCTCAACATCTCAGCAAGATACGCGTAAATATCTCTATGTTTGGCGGTACTCTCTAATCCTTTAATATCTAGGTTTGAACATCCATTTTTTTCCGTGTATATATTAAGAAACAAATGTCCCCAGTTCAGTTAATTGAGCAGTAGTAGTAATAAAATAATATCTAATTCGCTAGGTTAATTTTGGAACGATTCAATGAAATATTTAATTTTTTAACAGCAAATAAAATAACTGAGAGAAAATGCGAAGTGTTACTTATCTGTTCCTAAAATTTCATTGATGAGTAGAAAGGAATATCAAAAACCACACTGGAAATACTACAAACCTCGACAAAAGTTTTATTTCAGTTATAGCACTTTTGCTTTCTTGATCCTATTAATGATTGAAAGTATTAAATATGCTCTTACAATTGAATTTAAAAAATAATATGACGTATAATTTTCTAAGAAAAATTTGATGGTAAAGTAAATATATTTTTTTAACGATTTCTCAAAGAACATTTAATTTGTTTTCCAAAGCTTCAAAGGCTTCCACCAACATTCTCATGAAAACTTTCTACCATATAATTGGCATTTTATCTGAGGTGAAATAATGCGATGAACCACTAATTACAATCACTTCTTTTTTTCCTATTCTTTTGAGGTGGTCCGAAATATATACAACTTTATGAAAATTTGATTGCAATTTAAAGTATTACTCAGTCTGGGGCGTTTTCAAGTGTCTAGACAATTGAAATGAGAGGTTTTGAATTATGAACACTAGAAAATCAATATATTGGCACTAGTCCGTGTCAATATGACAATCTGAATTAATTTATTCAGCTGTTTTATTACTCACATTATTCAATGTTGTAAAGTGGGACTAATCAGTCGAATCATTCCATCCAAGTTTCTTAAGACTTATCAATCAAAATCGATAATTTATCTATTGAATTCGACTCAGCTATTTGTTATTCATCATGTAGAGAATCAAGAGGTCTTTTTGAATTTATTTTATCAATAAAAGCCTTATGCAATACATTTCATACAGAAATTTTGGGAATCATTTTTTATTAAATCAGGCTAATAATATAGTATTAATATAAATTAGTTCCTAAAAAAGACTTTGAACATGTGCTAGCAACGAATTTTTATTTTCTGTTGGTATAAATTTCGCCCTTCTTCCATTCCATTTTACCATTCTAAGAAAAACTAGCAAGTTCATTTTTATAAATTTTGAATGTTATTTTTAAACATTTTCAAATACAAGCATACGAAAAATACACAAATTGACCTACTGTAATTTTGAACAAAATCAAACTCAGTAGCAAAAAATGTTTAAAATCCTTCTTATGCTTCTTTTGCCTTTTTTAGTAATAATTTTTATATCTTTCCAGTTTGGTAGGTAATGCTTGATAACGGAAAGGTATCATTGGCTATACCTTACTTCCTTCGATATTTCTAGGAATTTTTGATGCTATTTTCACCAAAAAATTAGCCCTAAATAAATACCAAAATGAATATTAATTTGAAAGTTCGATTTTAAACTTTTTAAAATATTTATACATATATGCTTAATATTCAGCCGATCTTATTGAACGCGTAATTAATGTCATATAATAATCTGAACAGTTAAAGTAATATTTTTGCAAAAATAATAATATAAATGTAATTATATATCTTCACGAAATAAATATTCAAATTTTATTTGTGAAAATATGGATAATACTTAACTTTGATGACTTTTCTGAATTTTTAAGTGAATGATTCGAAACCTTTTAGAAAATCTTCTTTCTAGTTCAAAAGTAAAATACGGGTCTAGGGAGTTCTGAAAAGTTTCATATTTTTCTCCTAAAAATAAAAAAATTGAAAATCTGTAAGAATCAGGTCTAACTAATTCTATTTCGTTCTGTAAAATCACGTATACTCATATTTTTTGAGATGCTGGTCACGGATATAACTTTGAAGATATTCGCAAATAAGATTTCCAAAGTTAGTTCGGAAAAATATGTATGAAATTGCCAAAAAGAGCAATTATTAATAATAATTTTTAGAGCTGGAGAAGGGGTTGTATGTGACAGAACTTGCTCCTTCCCTTTTTCAGCTAGAAAAATTCGAGCTGAAAAAATGAAATCGAACTGGAAATGGGTTGGTCGTACAGATGATTTCGGAACGGTAGACAATTCGTGCTTTATAAGTGAATAGGTATTAAATAGATTATTATTTTCAGACATAAAAAAATGTTTTCAAAATTATTATATATTTTTTGTTATATTATATGTATAATTATTTGAAAATATAGGTCAATCACTTCGTCTCGAATCAAAAAGTATTTTCTTTCCTTGCATCAACTTGGAATGATGTCGATGACTTCAGATTATGTGAATGAAAAAAGTTTTACTGTAAAAAATCCATTTTTAAAAATATTATAAAGTTCTAAAAAAATTAGAATAATTATTTTTAGAAATCCTTCAGTCAGTTTTGAGATATTAGTTGTCAAAATAAGCCCTCTAAATTTGAATAATTTTTATGGAATTCTCTTCAAGTTATTGTGCTCACAAGAAAGTATGACATCCACACACATCCGGACAATTGCTTAGAACATTGTATTAGACATGTTTCAATTGAGGAACGTTTAATGAAACAAATTAAAAAATTTCCTGAATTTCGACCATCACAAAGCTTTCTCTATGAGGAAGCGAAATTCCTCTTACTCATAATAAATAATTTTCATGAGAACTCTCCACCACCACCTCACTTTTTAGTACAATTTGAGATAGATTAATGACTTGTTACGTCTCAAAATACATTATTGTAGACGAAAGTAATTAGTCTACCTTCTTTGGTACTTAATCACCTACAAAGTTTGAAAATTTTCGTTTACTTTCAAAGGTCCTGAAAGAAACATCGTTTGTCTCATGTGTATTCGTGTACTTTCAATTAAGGTGACGCAGCTCCGTTGAGTTAAGGGTGCTCTCAGAGCTTCGTGTTATGGCCCTGATTACGGGGTCTCGACTTGCGCGTTTATACTAAGGCTTTTCTGCAAAAGTAGAGTCGACATTGGAGGTTGTCGACGTAGAAGATTATATGACAAAGGAGGGAGTTTTCATTGCTAGAGAGGGATGAAGAAAATCGGAGGAAATGGGGATAGTGGATAGATTTTGAAGGGAACTGAGTAAAACGGGTGAGAAAAAGGGGTGAAAACAGGAAGCGATAATGAGATAGGAGTGAGGTGGAAAAATGAGGAAGGCACTGGAAGGTAGCTTTCAAAAGCTCAACAAAGTTTCATTTGTAAAGCTAATTAACTTATCACCATTTTACTACTGACCTTTGTTACAAAGGCTTCGACATTTTTTCATCTTGTATGTTCTGTAACATTAGGGGATTTTTTTTCTAAAGATAGCTTTTCGAAATGTATTTCATCCAATAAACCTGTTCTAACTTTGTTTTCCGAATGACCGACTTATAAAAATGAATGTATGAATGAAGTAAAATAAAAAAGAAATGAACAATTTACAGAATAAACAAACATTACCAGATCTTCACAAACCTGAATTTATCAAAAATCTTACCACCAACTTGATACCAGAGGATGTAGCAGATGTTCTATCCTTGGGAAGTCAGTTTGCGATGCCTTATAGAAAAAAACAACATACTGATCGCAGATTATATTTGAGTATTAAAAAAAACAATTAATAATTTTAGAAAAAGAATTAAACTCAATCAGAGCGAACTTCACTTTTACAGTGAAAAATTTCATTATCTCAAACATTGCATGGAATCCAAACGACAGACTGTTAGAATATGAATATTCAAAAACCCAAAAATTTGTTAAAGACAATCCTTAATTATACATTATAAAATCTGATAAAAGTAGAAAAACAGTAATAATAGAAGAACAAGAATATAACCATAAAATGAAAACACTTTTCGATGAGAAAGAGACGTACAAAACAATAAAAAACCCGACGAAAGAGATACAAAAAAGTTTAAACACAATGGTTCAAGAATGGTTGGAAGAAAAATTGATAAATGAAAAAATTTATCAATACTTACGAATTATTAACGGTCGACCACTCCTTATGTATGGGACAATGAAATTACACAAAGATGATGAACCACTAGTACCAGTAACATCATTCATTGGATCACCTTTATACAACTTGTTCAAATGTTTAACTTCAATCTTGAAAAAAAAACATCTACATCTACACGAATAATCAAAAATAGTGACAGCCGAATTAGTAATGCAAAATATAAAATAAAAAATCCTGAAAAACAAAAACTGGAAGGTTCTTTTTTATTATCGATACGTCGATGATTCGATACTGTGTGCCAAAATAGACCAAGTACTTACTTTTCTTAATGTATTCAACAAAATCGGTGAATCTTTAAATTGATTATTGAATAATAACTAACCGTACTACTTTATCAGAAAAACTATAGACCAAAGGTTAAAAACATACAGCACTAACATCTTACAACTAAACAGGAAGAAAGAAATTGATTTGAGAAGAATACAAGTGGTATCGTTTGTCAAAGAACTGTACGATCCAATTTTAGAAATTTGTAAAAAATTAAACAATCCTACGATTTTATCCACAAAAAATAAATTACAACAAATTTTACTACATATACCAAAAGAACCTACAACAAAGTTTCAAAAAACAAATTTTTTTAC
>JAUMHM010000031.1:32135524-32182448 GCA_032362435.1 Melikaiella ostensackeni | reverse complement strand
ATAAACTGCGGACAAGTATATATAGGCGAAACAAAAAGACCCCCAAGGACTAGAATATCTGAACATCAATCAGATCAAAACCATCATCGGAAAAACACAGCACTATGTAAACACATCACCGAATATACACATAAATTGAACTTTCATGAGAAAAAAGTTACAATTTTAGGAATTAAAAACAATTATCACAATAGAAATATTATGGAAATGTTTTACGTTGTTAAAAATACGAACTCAATAAACTTACGAACAGATGCAGAGAATTCGAGTGTAATTTATCATGATTTAATCGAAACTTGCGGTTAAATTCCTTCTCTTAACAACGAATCCGACGCATGCGCATTCACTCGTTTCTAACGTTAGTTCATACACCCTGAAAGTTTTTAGAGCAGCATAAAAATGTAGCTCCATCTCAATTTTTGTATACTTATCATTAGTTTGAATAATAGTCACACACCTTTTTACACCAATTCATAACAGTAAAATTAAAAGCAATAGTGGAAATTAATAATCGCAAAAGCCTGAAATACACCTTCAAAAAATAACTCCAAATTCCTATTCCACATTCAGTAGGGTTATGAGCACTTGAAAGAAAACATTTCTGACTTCTTAAATATGAGATCTACCACTCATTTTTGACATTTAATTTGGATGAAAAGTACACATTGCGGTAAGTTTAAAAATAAAGTTCGTAAACCAACAATGTATTTCATCGAAAATATACCATAAATATATGTATATTCATGACATGTTGCATTGTTTGCTATAGTCCTGATGAGGCTTCGGTTCCACAGCGAAATGCATCGACTGTGCTTCAGTTTTAAAATATACTATATGAATCTCACAAAGACCAAAGGCCATCAATTACTATCACCTTTATACATTAACCTATTCAAATTCTGTAGTATTTTAAAGTGGAATTATTGTTCAGAATCTACGGAAATTGATTAAAGATTACTGGATAAAACGCAGAGGTATGAAATAATTTTAATCAGATTGTCAGCTCGTATTCAAATTTTCTTCACCGTAAAGAAGTAGTTTTAATCGGAAAAACTTAAGATTTGACGGAAATAAAGTTTTTGATTGAAAGAATCAAGTTACTGCAGGAACTTGAGTATTGGAAAAATATTCTTCCCTTTGAAAAATCATTGTAGAAGTATGAAGCAGAGCTAGTTATCTTTATCGGTTTTATAACTTTCAATTTATATTTGAGTTTTCAAGAGTCTTATAACTATTTTATTTTAAAGAAGATGTATTGTAGATAATACGATTTTTGGACTCTGAATCAGGATTAAGATCAACTTTTGAAATCTTAACAAGGGTTCGACATTTCGATGGGCTTTTTTTTATCTTTTAAGAGAAACTCTTGATTAACTGCTATTTTTTAAATAGAGAGTGATAAGTGAGCTTCTTTGAAACTTAATTATCTTTGTTTTCTGGTTAAGAGTGAACTTGTGCTTCTGTTTGTGAAATGTAATTCGATCTACTTTTGATGCTACACAGAAAAAATTTGGGGTTCGCTAAAGTTGTGGCTTCAATAAAAGTTAGTATCTTTTAGAAGTTGAACTTCAAAAGAAACCTGTATAGACTCGAAATTATTTCTTTAGAGAACACTGAGACAAGGCTGAGTATGATTGTCCTTAAAGAACAAATTGAAGTCTTCTTTTGAAACAAATTCATCATTCTGGGTTCTTTTCCAGCAAGAGTCCTTTTTGTTGCAGCTCCATTGGAATCAAAAATTGGTTCTAATAGAAACCCCATTTTTCTGTAGGGATGGAAACTAAGGAAAAGGGAACGCAGAAACAAAACTGTTGTTTTGTAAATTTTTCATTTACTTCGATTTCTTACTGTAAACTTCAATTCACTTTTTTGAAGAAAAATAAATAATGGATGCTTTTATTTCAATCCTAAGCAGCTTTTATACACTATCTGTGTTTTGAGATTATCCCAGTGGGAAAAAGGTACAGTGATACTTCGGATGGACAGATGAGTTGGGGTGGCTATTGGATCCACTTTAGACCCTTGGTGAACGTGATAAGTCTTGAAGAACATTTCCTTTGATCCAAAAGAAAGTCCAATCCTTAAGTGTTCTCTTCTTAGATTTCAATTTTCTCATACTCAATTTCGCATAATAGTGTTTCGTTCTATGCCCTTTAATTTATGATTATTTATTATTATCCTGTGTTTACGGAGTCTAATCTGTTCTTGTTTCTATTTCCATTCCTGCCAAATCCCAGCACGTTTTATCCTTTAATAAATGCTACACTTATTTCACAAAAATTCCATCAATTTCTGTCAAATTTCCTTAAATTTTGACCATTCTGTTCCGCTTTCCAACAAATCTATTTTGTTCATTAGGGTGGGTCATAAATTAAAAATTCTGGAACTCGAAATCGCCACAACGCGGAAAAGTAGTGTACTGGGATCCTAGAAAAGTATAATTAATTTTGAATAGATAGAAATGCATCTTGGTTACCGACGTTGAAACAAAATGGTTAAAAAATTTCTTGTTTGCAGAGTTTAAAAATTTTTTTGTTTCAAAGTTGTTTACATACCTGGAGGTCAGAAGAGTCTTCCCAATATTTTGTGGATTTTAATCAATAATAATTTTCTTAGAGATTATTCATATTTAATGCACCTCCGTTTTCGGAAAAAATTCTTAACACCTTTGCAAATAGGGGAAGAATTTCTTTGCATACTTGAAAACTTTATAGTGATACAGTTGCACGAAAAAAAAATCGCCAAAACCCAGGAATTAAAATTGGATATACATCAATATTTTGAATTTCACATTTTTTATTTAATGAGATTATCTTTTTAACGCGTGGCTTAAACATTTTCCTAAACATGTGTGGGCTTTTTTTAGCATACAAATACACTACGAAAAATCGACAAGATCTAGGAGTCGAAACTAGAATAACAGCAAATCTTAAAAATTTGGCATTTGGTATTTAATAGAATCATTTTCTATTTTTGTCTGGTGTATTCCTATGCTTGAAAATTCTACACATGCTCAAAAAATTTCAAACCACATTCGAAGAAAATAATTCTATTAAATACCAAACTCTAAATTTTGAAAATTCGCTGTAACTCTAATTTCGACTCCTTGTACTTGTATATTTTTTTCTAGCGTATTTCGGTGCTTAGAAAACTAACATATGCTCAGAAAAAGGCTCAAGTTACAAGTTTTGAAGATAATTCTATTAAATACTAAAATCAAAAATTAAAAATATCGCCGAATTTCCAGTTTTGATTCGTGGGTCTTTGCGATTTTTTCCCTAGCGCATTTATGTCATTGGAGATTTTTCAAGTACCAGAAAAAATTCGTCTCTTATTTATATAGGTGTTGAGAGTTTTTTTCAGAAACAGGGGCAAATTAAATATGAATTATCTCTTAGAAAATGGTTGATTAAAATTCACACGAAATTGGGAAGACTTTTTTCACTTCCAGGTATGAAAACAGAAACTAAAACTCAAGAAAATTTGAAAACTCTGCAAACAGGATATTTTTGAAACAGTTTTCTTGCGCGCGGGTAACCAAACTGTATGTTTATCGACCATAAATTTATTATACTATTTATTAAATTTTTATAATACTTTGGAAAAAATTCCATTCTTTTTCTATCTAATATTTTCACTTTCTATCCGATTTGCAATTACTTAACGCCTTTAAATAGAAATAGAGTATATTCCTCTTTCGAGTTATTCAATTTACTTCTATCCCTTTCTGTACTATTTTATAATTCCTAATATTTTCTTTTTTTTAAAAGTTTTACTTTTTTTCAACTATTTAAGGGAACAATGCTACAGCCCACTTTTACCACATTGTATGACTCCTTATCCTATTTTTCTTTCCAAGGAAAAATCATCTCCTCTTCTATCACTTTTCTCTTTCAAATAATAAATTCTATCCTCTTCTATCTCATTCTATCCTATTCCTCTTTCCAGAATTCTACTCTTTTCTAATACGTTTTATCATATTCTTCCTTCCAGTAATTTGATCTATTTTTATCCCGTTTCAGCCCTGTATTTTTATTCTCTTTCTTATAATTTTCTTGACTTGTTTTCAAATTTATTACATTTTATTCATATTTACTCCCAGAGTCATATACATTTCTGGTAACTTCTTTTTTTCACTTCTTGTGTTACTGTAACCTTTTTCTCTCTTCGACAACAATTCCATGAACATCTATTTTATTTTTCGACTTTTTCTTTCTTTTCCTGTCTAACAATTGCATCCAATTATATCTCATTCGTTCGCTTCTTATTGTACCTCTTGTAGCAAACTACTATCTTGCGTTACACTATTTTTTTAAATTGTAATTTAAATTTCATTTTATGATCAGAAAGATTTATTCTTTATCACAGAAAAGTTAATTATTGACATTCATTCAATGTTTTTATTCAATTTTTTCACTGGTAAAGTTAATAAATTATATGTCACGAATGGGGGAAGGTCTGCTACCAAAAAACAATAACAATTTATAATTAAATTTGAACTATCAAGGAAAATAATTTTCTTCACTCTTTCAAAAAATCGTATCCATTTCTATTCTTTTCTATACCTGTTTATAATTTTGTATTCTATACCTCTTTCCAGCACGTCTATTCCTAATTATATCGTTTGATAAATTTATTTTTTTTTACTTCTGTACTGTTTTAGCCTGTTCAATCTGACACCTTATTCCAAGAATTATGTCTATTTCTATTTAATTTTTCACTTCTCATGGTATTCTATTAATTTTTATTCCGTTTTATAATTTTTATGCGCATTCTTACACATTTGAATTCTTTTATGATTTATTTTTTTATCTTACTGAACTATTTGAAAGAGAAATATGAGGAAAAGTGATAGAAAACGATAGAATTCTTAAAAAAGATCTTAGATTCATCTTTTTCGTTCCAAATTCACCGTTTTTGCTTTAAGTTTGTCTTTTTTTGCTTGAGTTCAACTGCATTCTATTCAAAATGAAAATCTTCTTTGGTTGAAATTTCAACTCTTACGTTCTTCATAGAGGAATCATTATTTTTGGTTGAAAGTTGAACTTCTTTGTTAAAAATGTTTTTTTTTTGAGTTTAAGGCTCATCATTTCACTCAAAAATTCAACCATTTGGTTGGACATTTCTCTTTTTTATTTGAAAATTCATGCATTTTGTTAAAGATATGTCTGTTTTGGTTGAAAATTTATCCTTTTCAGTGGGAAATTCATGTATTTTTTTGAAAATTCAACGTCTACTTAAAAATTTTCTGTTAGTCTTAGGATATTGTTAATCTTGCAGAAGTAAAAATCGTAACTAGGTAAATCTAAGGAAACACTTTTAGAGAGAAATAATTAATTCTCAGCACCAAAGAGATTTATAGCCCAAGAGAGAAAAGCTGATATTTTTTCCTTCCACAGTGAAATTCAAAATTTTCTAAAACATTCCTTGTTTTTGAAATATTATGTTGGTCATGACTAACCTACGACTTCCATTAAAAAGTGCAACAATTATCACTTGAAAGTTATAAATAAAGTTTTGTAAAAATTAAATTTGGATATATATTTTTAAAATACAAAAGTAATTAAAGAAGTAACGATAGTTACTATTTTTGGAAAATACAACTAAGGAAAAGTTACATTTTGAATCGGTAACGATAACGATAACTAGTTACTTTTGAAAAGTAACTTACCAATCACTGATATTTTCATACTCTCTTAGGTAATCTTCAACTGAAAAAAAAAATTTAGGCAGTTTGGAAATTTTCCTGTTATCGAAAATCTCATTGTCTCTTATTGGGATGAACTTGTTAAATAAAAGAGGAATAGATTACAGTCATTTATCTGAGAAAAATATTCCTGCAACAAAATGTTGTTTTGTTGGCTCAACAAAACGTTTTGTCATGCAAAAAAAAATTGGTTCAATCACCAAAAATATGTTGCTGCACAAATACAAACAAAACTACTTTTCTCACGAACAAAACATCTTTCTCAGTGCGATGAAATAAAATAAGGGATAATGGAAAGGAATAGAAATCAATTTGTAAAAAAGAATAGGATGAACAGTGGTAAAATAGGATAGAAAAGGATGGAATTCTTTGATAGAAACGAAAATGATTGCAAAAAGGAAAAAAGGGAATACAGATTGGGCCCATTATGAGATATATTTTTTGCTAACAACATAGTACAATAATGAATTACACAACAGCTATTTTTGATAAAAGTGCGAAAAATAGGTGATTGCTTACGAGTTTGAATTTCTTAGCATGAGCCGGAGGCTAGCGCTCGAGCGAAGCGATGTGCAAAGTTCCTTATCTTTGATGTGCGCATGCGCAACTTCACTCATTGATTTGTAAAATACTTATATTTCGAAGTGTGCATGCGCTAATTTTATTCTCGCACCATCAACTGCAATGAGGTACTTTGCACATGATTTAGAGGAATACAAAGGAATATATTGCGCATCTTCTTTCCCTCCCATGATATTACATTTCCTTCGCTTTAACTGATCACTTTGAAATCACATGTATGAAATTCTTTTTGAAAAATTGTCTAATATCGTCCACAAATAGTATATTTCGATATAAGAGGCTAAATGAGCAGTGAGTAATCGCCCGTGAGGCCTCGTGTATTGATAAATATTTTCCTTCACAAATTATGATGCAAAATATGAGATTGCCTACCGTTTACAGACATTGAACATAACCTCACTCTGACCCAACACGATGTCAACATAGTAACCTTTCACGACGCTAGATGTCATCAGTAGTAAAACCGGTGAGCAAAATGTTTTGATAACCGGTAAGAGCATTTTGCTCACCGATGAAAGTATTTTGCTCATCCATGTTGAGGATTTTGCTCATCGCCTTCGCGCACAGTGCGAAATCAGTCATTTTTTATGCCTATAAACTGTGAGAAAACGAGGATTTTGCATATATGTGCAGAAAATTTTTTTTTGCAATAGGTGCATGGGAACTATGATATTCCGCACATGTGAAGTGGGACGGAAATGCCTTATTCCTACCTCATGACGGATAATGAGCTGCGCATGCGCACTACCACAAATTAGCCTCATAAGCAGCAGCCTATAACCCTAGGGAGTTTTAATTGATGACGTAGCGGGAGTTGTTTGTTCACGCCGCCGCACATTGTCAAAACCTGACCTCTCTAGTTCATCTCTGTAATATCACGGTTTCCATATGTACTTCTCTTAGAACAAATATCGTGTACAACTGGAGGAAAGAGCTATTTCGACCTGTGTGATTTCTCCACTATCGTCGAAATCGCTTACTTTCCTCCCTAGTTGCACAATATACTATTGTCGTCTCCGACTTGTAACGGCATTGAGTACAGCAATAAATCAAGAGAATTGGCGAATGTAGAACCGAAAACGAGTTTAATCTTGAAAGCTCTCATCGCGGTCGTAATTTTGCATTCCCTTTGTGTGAATAGGGAATACAAGTACAGAAGATGGCGACATGATGAGTAACGTCTTTGGTCTTGTAGTGCCTGGAGTAAGCATTTTACGACAGTTCTCTCTATGGTATTCAGGTCGGATAAGAAATTCCTGACTCGTGTAGAACGTTAAATCTACACCGTGACTACGACTTGAGTTCGGCGTTCTCTACGTCGCGTCGTTGACGTTAACGAACATGAACAACAGTATGCAATGTGCATGTACATACAGTGTACACTTCCTCTTCGTACATCCCGCGACTATATACATTAACGTTTATGAGCTTTACGTGAACAGGAGGTGAAGGATTCGTCACTCTCTCTCTCTCTCTCTCTCTCTCTCTCTCTCTTGTACTTTCGTTTCGGGCCTTCATCCCTTTTCCCTTAATACTCTCTTTATCATCCCTTCTTCACCCCTTGCTCAATTCCTGCCTATAGCGGGTCCCGGACCGCAGTTAAAATTTACCGCTCGGAAAACGTTTAGTACGCGCCCTCGAGTGCTTTTAATTAATTTTGCAAACTGACAAACGTTGCTCTTAATCTTGAAGATTCTTGCGCATGTATTTGGATCCGCGTTACGACAAGGAATTTTGGGAACAAATTTTGAGACTATTTCAAATTTGCTTTCATAATACGAATGGCTTTAGTTATTTGATTTAGTGAGCTTTTCCTTAAATTAAACAGGTGGAGGAAATGAATTTGATTTGTTGCTAGAAAGACTTTGGGGTAAAACAGAAATCGTGTTCACTAATTGAAGATTAGTGAGCAAGGTAAAGGCTCCAGTTCGTAACCTACTAAGAAGCTGGAAAGAATAAAATCCTATTCAAATGCCTCAAGCAATATCTGTACGCAATAAACTTTTTTCTTACGTAATGAATAATCCATTTTCAGTCAAAGATGTCATTGAAAGCAAGTTTAAGGATACTTTGATCAAGTAATTAGGAATTTGAATGAACATACCCGATGTGCCGGTTCGTAACCCCCGAAAGTCGTCTTTGAGCCAATTCGTAACTCAATGATGAGCTGGTTCGTAACCGGCTTATCAATGCAAGTGACTTCGGGATTATAGGCTATATTCAATCAATTTCACAATTTTTGTTTGGAGGAGTTGATTTTTTGAGACTCGTCAAAGTTGACACTAACTGGCGTAAACAGCAAATTACACCAAGAGCGTCAATTTGTATACTAACCTCACAATCGATTCGAGGACTGTCGATTTCTAAATGACGCATTTATTCTTTGCTCTTGATCAAAGCTAAAAGTTAATATACATATTTGAAGAATGCAAATTAAAGTAAAGATCTGCCGCGGCATTTTAACGATGTGTGTCATATTTTAATTTTTGAAAAAGTTTTTGCCAGAGGGGTTACACATGCGTCACTGCTGATATTTTGGTGCTCGTTCGTAACCGACTCAGAAATTATTGTATTTTGACATGGACAGCTAATTCCTCGAATGATTGTACTCGAAACAAGACGAAAGTTATCAACTGTCCACTGTATTGCCACTTTTTTTACTCACAACACGCCAAGCTGTCAAGTTTCGTGGAGTCATTTTAGTGCTGGTCTTATAGTCAGCTCGTCTGAAAGTACATTGTGCCACGGTGGAGGGCAGAGCGCGACGTTTTTATTTTTATTTTTTTCGAATTTATTAGCACGAAATATCATGAATATCAGTTTTGTACATTTTCATTTTTACTTCGAAAAGAAATTCACATCAGCCAACAGTTTCTATTGTATTATGTAAAAAATAAATTTATATGCTTGCTGGGTTACGAACTGGTCGGAGGTTACGAACCGGGGCCTTTACCTTATTCACAATGAGTTTTCTCATTGTTAGTTAGAAATTCATACTTATTCGAAATAGGGGTAGCAAAAGGTTTCGTAGGCTACAGGATAAAAATATATAACCAAGAAAATGGTATTCCCAATCGATATTCTACATGTCAAGAGCTTCAATTTGAGCCACCCCCGAGGAAAATAGAGCTAAAAGAAAACACGGCTAGCCTCAATTAGGTTCAATCCAAATGTGCCTGCACATCTAGTTTTTTTTGTACATATTTCAGGGATGCCCCTGGTTATTTGAAGCCAGAAAAGAAAAAATCGTACCACGCGTTTTTCAGAAAAACGATTTTTTCATTTTTAACGATGGAAGATCTAATTTTTATCGAAAACGTCGCAAAATATGAAAAGCAGTTTATTGTTTGAAATTGTTCCCCTTTCTAAAATCTATGAATTTATACCCTTGCTAAATATTTATTTTGTGAATTTTCACGAAATTTTCCAAAAAAATTAAATGATCGATAAAAATTGACTAAAACAGCATATAGTTTAACGATTTTCAACATTTCATTCTTGAAAATGTTTGGTTTTAGTTCAGCAACAAGTTGAAGAACAGGTTTCATGAGATTGTTCAGGTTCCTGAGCTTCAGAGTAAAGAAAAATTCGTTTTATCTTTAAAATGGCAGGAAGATCATTTTTATCGATTAAATATCTTATTTTTCTCAACAACGGCGCAATATACATATGAATAGTAATTCATGAATCAAAATTGTACCACTTTCTGAAATCTATAAAATTATACCCTGACCAGATGTTTATTTTGTATATTTTTACAAATTTTTCTCAAAAAATAAAAAAAAAAATCTTTAAAACCGACGAAAATGCATTTAGTTTGGCATTGCTACTGAACTACAAACAATCGTTTTTCAAAATAAAATGTTAAGCTTCATTAAGCTAAATGCACTTTTAGTCGATTTTTATCAATTTTTTCCGGAAAAAGTTGTTAAATTACACAAGATAAATATCTGGTGAGGGTATAATTTTATAGACTTCAGGAAGTGGACTAGTTCTGAATGATGAACTACTATTCATATTTTGCGTCATTTTCAATAAAAATAAGATCTTCAGTAGTTTAAAATAATGTTTCTTCAATTTTGAAAGTAAAAACCAATTTTTCTTTACTTTGAATTTCAGCAGCCTTAATAATCTCATTGCTACTACTTTTTTGAGGGGACCTACAGTTTAAGGTGGAATACGAACCACCAGAGTCTCGGTAGACGTACATAGTGATAATTCCTTTGAACTCTCTGAAATCTATACAATTATACCCTGACCAGATGTTCACCTTGTGCATTTTAACAAAATTTTCCAAAAAAATAGAAAAAATCTATAAAAACCGCCAAAAATGCATTCAGTTTGGCATTGTAACTGAACTATAAGCAATCGTTTCAAAGTGAAATGTTGAATTTAGTTAAACTAAATGCATTTTTAGTCGATTTTTATCGATTTTCAAATTTTTTTTGAAAAACTTGTTGAAATACACAAGATAAACATCTGGTGAGGGTATAATTTTATAGACTTCAGAAAGTGGAACAATTTTCAATCATGAACTGCTATTCATATTTTGCGCCCTTGTCAAGAAAAATAAGATTTTTAATAGTTAAAAATGAAGTTTCTTCAATTTTAGAAGCAAAAACCAATTTTTCTTCAGTTTGAGGCTCAGCAGCCTTGAAAATCTCATGGAGCATGTTATCTACATTGGCATTTAACTAAAAACAAACGTTTCAAGAAGTAAAATGTTACATTTGTTAAGCTAAATGCAGTTTTAGTCGATTTTTATCGATATTTGAATTTTTTGGGAAAAACTTGTTAGAATGGACAAGATAAACATCTGGTGAGGGTATAATTTTATAGACTTCAGGAAGTGGAACGATTTTGAATCATAAACTATTTTCGATATATTGCGTCGTTGTAAAAAAAAAAGATTTTTAATAGTTAAAAATGATGTTTCTCCAATTTGAGAAGTGAAAACCAATTTTTCTTTACTTTAAGGCTCAGCAGCCTTAACAATCTCATGAAACATGTTTTCTACATTGGTATTTAACTAAAAACAAACGTTTTTAAAAATAAGGTGTTAGAATTCGTTAAACTAAATGCATTTTTAGTCGATTTTTATCGATTTAAAACAAACGTTTTTAGAAGTTAAATGTTAAATTTTGTTAAACTGAATGCATTTTTAGTCGATGTTTATCGATATTTAAAATTTTTTGGGAAAAACTTGTTAGAATACACAAGATAAACATCTGATGAGGATATAATCTTATGGACTTCAGGAAGTAGAACGATTTTGAATTATGAACTGCTATTCATATTTTGCGCCCTTGTCAAGAAAAATAAGATTTTTAATAGTTCAAAATGATGTTTCTTCAATTTTAGAAGAAAAAACCAATTTTTCTTCACTTTGAGGCTCAGTAGCCCTAATAATCTCATGGAACATGTTCTCTGCATTGGTATTTAACTAACAACAAACATTTTTAAAAATAAAATTTTAAAACTCGTCAAACTAGATGCATTTTTAGTCGATTTTTATCGATTTTGAAATTTTTTCAGAAAAACTTGGTAGAATACACAAGATAAACATCTGCTGAGGGTATAATTTTATAGGCCTCAGGAAATGGAACGATTTTGAATTCTGAACTGCTAATTATATTTTGTGTCGCTGTCAAGAAAAATAAGATTTTTAATAGCAAAAAATGATGTGTCTTCAATTTTAGAAGTAAAAACCAATTTTTCTTTAGTTTGAGGTTCAGCAGCCTTGAAAATCTCATGGAACATGTTCTCAACATTGGCACTGAACTACTAAAAACAAACGTTTTTATGAATGAAATGTTAAATTTCGTTAAACTAAATGCAGTTTTAGTCGATTTTTATCAATATAAAAATTTTTTTGGGAAAAACTTGTTTGTATACACAAGATAAACATCAGCTGAGTGTATAACTTCATAGGCTCCAGGAAATGGAACGATTTTGAATTTTGAACTGCTTATTATATTTTGCGTCGTTGTCAAAAAAAAAGGTTTCTAATAGTTAAAAACGATGTTTCTCTAATTTTAGAAATAAAAACCAATTTTTCTTCACTTTGCAGCGCGTCAGCCATGAATATCCCATGGAACATGTTTTTCACATTGGTATTGAATAAAAAACAAACATTTTTAAAAATTGAATGTTGAATTTCGTTAAACTAAATGCTATTTAGTCGATTTTTATCGATTCTTTCTTTTTTTGTTTAAGAAAATTAGTTAAAATACACAAGACAAACATCCTGTCAAGGTATAATTCTATTGCTTTCAGGATGGGGACCGATTTTGAGCAATGTAATGCTATTCATATTACGCTTAATTTTCGAAAAAATGAGATTTTTAATCGTTAAAAATAAAATGATCGTCTTTCTCTAAAACGCGTAGTACGATTTTCTTTTATCTTGACTTCTAATAATCAGGAGGGAGGAGGGGCATCTCCAAAACACATACAAAAATAGAAACTGGATGTTCAAGCACTCTTGGGTTGCACTGAAACGAGGCTAGCCATACAAAGCTTCCAGCATAGGGATCTAAAAAGTCAAATTTTCAAACTTCTTCTTTTCTTAGTATTTAACCAATGATATCAAAAAACGAACATTATCTAACAAATTATATTCGTCTCCGCAATCTTGCATGCTAAGAACTTTAATTTGAGCCGTGCCTGAGGGAAATCGGACTAAAGGAAAAGCTTCTAGCATAGGGGTCTAAAAATCAAATTTTCAAATTTCTTTTTTTTTCTTAGCATTCAACTACTGATATAAAAAAAAATAAGAATATAACATAGCAAAATTCATTCTCTATCGAAATTCTACATGTGAAGAGCTTTGATTTGAGCCATCCCCGAGGAAAATTGGACTAAAAAAAAAGCTTCCAGCTTAGTGACCTAAGAAGCCAAATTTTAAAATTTCTCCTTTTTTCTTAGGAGAGATAGAAGAAATGGAAAAAATTTTTCAGAATGTTCTAAAAAAGAGTTTATTTTGTATCTTTTCACTTCCTGTCTCATAAATCCTGTTTAAAAATTTATATCTCTTTCCATCTTGTATTTCGAAAAGGGTTATCAATACTATTTCTTATTAAAGACGAAAACAAATTTGTGTGAGGGAGAAAGTTGTTATAAAATGTCCTAGATGAGATTACAATATTATCACATACTCTATAACGCAAAGGTATAGTAATAAAAAACTACGGTAGACATATGAACTTTTATATTTATACTCCTTTTCGGTTTCGCTCACAGATTTGCTAATTACCAGGTTTTTTACTCATTTTTCTGATTCTATCACCATTTTTTAATAAATTCGTTACATGGTATATTAAAATTTTGACATACAACTGAAAATACTGCAAAGGCAAAGTTGCGAGGGTACGAGAGAATTTTGTATTTGTTTCGAAGTCTTCATGAGTTTCTTTTCAACACCTTACAGAAACTTTCAGAAACTTTGATACATTTCAAAATCTCATAAAACCTTCAGTATGTAACTTCCAATGCCTTCTAGGAACTTTTGCCGTTTCCTAGATTCTACCAGAAACGTTTTTAGTTTTGCAGAAGAACCCGAAAATTTCTTATAACTATCCGGAATATTTCAGAATTCTTTAAAGTTTCAAAAACTTTTTAAAAACCAAGTGTCTCGGTATCCCGAAATTCGGAATGAGTAGTCAGATAGCTTTCATACACTGCATAATTTAAAGTTTATCATTAAGTCTGTAATAAAACATTACCTATTATAATAAGCAATACCTTTGTGTGATATAAATCTATTATTGGCTTGATGTAACTGTGAGGTTATCACTTATAAATAAATCAAATAATGAATGTATTAACGAGTCAAATAAAAAATACACTGCCGATGGAAATTATCTACACGGCTAGCGTGAGCGGCACTAGAAATCATGGATGACTTTGAAATACGATAACTCGGTCGGAAATAAAGCTGGACATTTTTTTTGCATGGTCAGAAATCTTATAAAATTCAGCGTTGAATGACTCATAGTAGAAATATTTTTCAC
The DNA here is from genome assembly GCA_032362435.1 of Melikaiella ostensackeni. NCBI lineage: Eukaryota > Metazoa > Arthropoda > Insecta > Hymenoptera > Cynipidae > Melikaiella > Melikaiella ostensackeni. The sequence continues at coordinate 32,168,147 of JAUMHM010000031.1, read as the reverse complement.
CAGAAGAGTTTTGAGTTTTTATTGGCCTAAGGGCATGTCTAACAGGAGTCACGTGACAAAACTAATGCATGATTTTTAATTTCTATTTTTGGAACAATTTACTCTTTCTGCGAATAAAATACCACCTTAAAACTTTGGGCTACGTTTGTATACATCACTTGGGTGGAAATTTGGAAAAAAAATTACTCGAAGAAATTAAAACTGGAGCGACATCAGAATTTTTGTTTGGAACAACTCATTTCAACACGGAATGAGATATCGAGTAACAATTTAGGAAAATCGAATGAACGGCAATAAGGGACATCTCTATGGTTCTAATTGTTTGCAATTAGGAATATTTGTTTTCATAAATTAAGAAATTTCAATTTTCCCAGCGAGTTGAGAACTATCGCAGTTGGTAATGTAGATCTTCTTCCTTCTGAATTTTGAAAATTATTGCAAATAAAATATGAATTGCACATGTGTGCAAACATTTTTTTCGTTTATTTCGTGAATATTTCATTTGCTAGATTATAAATAGATTTTCCTCGACATTCTTCAACTGCATATATATGTAGCTACTTTCATAAACATTCTTTATTCACGGTAGACAGGAATCAACTTTTATTCAAGCTTAAATGTCAACCAAAAGGGTTCCAGCAAACTGATAGGTAATCATTGGTAGAATCATAATCCATATTTCATATAATCGTAGCTGATCATTTTTTTATGATTTACGATGATTATTTCCAAGAATTTGCATATTTACGCATTCTCACACGTATTTTACTTATTTCGCATAAAAATTAAGTACATTAAGCTTCAAATTAATATGTGAAGCAATAAATAAAAGTATTTTCTGTATTTCTTGATAAAATATCATTTATAAAGAGGATGAAAAATAAAATGAAACGAAAAAAATAAAACAATGAACAAAAATAAAACAATAACGAAAAAATAAAGGATTAGTTTGTATCACAATATAAATAAATTACACTATAATTATTGGAAGTTTTAGTTTAGTTTTATTGAATTTACTTTTCGACGATTCCAATGTTTCAAAAATCCTTTCTGGATGGATTCCTCAGCTTGTTCAGACAATATACCAAGTCCGCCTTCATTGATGTTTTTCAAAGATGAAATAAGATGTTCCAAAATTACATGAACTTTTAATGTTTTTTCAGTGATTATTCGGTTTTCTGTCACTGCAACACGAGACTCAAATCTTTCGCAGAATTTGCAGGTGATATTATAATTTTTTTTCATTTTTTGATTCTTGATAGGGAATAAAAAAAAATTTTGTTGTTGCTTTGACGTTAAACGAAATTATGCGTAGAAAGTCGACTTATCAAATGATTTTTTCCTCCCAAAGCAGGGCTCTATGTTCAGTGGTTTATAATTTGTAAACTTGTTTGTTTCGAGGACCTAAAAATTCAGACTTTTTACCATTTGACTTCAAACTACAGAAAAAAATTTCGTTCTTGGGAGCCTAGAACGAAAAATCAAATAGTGGGTAAAAACTCGCAAAAAAAAGATTTTTTGTTCCTGAAGGCAGGAATCTTACTTGTCATGGTATATAATCTGAGAACTGGTTCGTTTGAAGGTCTTGAAAAAGCAGAACATTCATTATATCACCTGCAAACATTGCAAAAGATTTGGGTCTTACGAGGCTGTGACAGAAAATCGAATAATGCCGAAAAAGTGAACTTCTTAAATGGATTTTTTCCCCCCCAAAAGCAGGACTCTCACTTTTATTAGTTAATATTATGTAAACTTGTTTGTCTTGAGGACCTAAAAATTCAGACACTTCACCATTCGACTTTAAACTACAGCAAGAGATTTTGTTCTTGGGAGTCTGGAACGAAAAATCGAATGTTTTTGATTCCCAAAGGTAGGAGTTTTACTTGTAACGGTATATAATCTGTAAACTGGTTCGTTTGATAAGATTCTGAAAAACCAAAACATTTATAATATCACCTGCAAAGATTGCAAAAGATTTGGGTCTCGTGGAGCTGAGGCAGAGAATCGAATAATGTCTAAAAAGTGAACTTCTTAAATGAATTTTATCCCCCAAAGCAAAGCTCTCATTTTTATTAGTTTATGTTCTGTGAACTTGTTCGTTTTGAGGACCTACAAATTCAGACACTTTACCATTCGACCTCAAACAACAGCAAGAGATTTTTTTCTTAAGAATCTGGAACGAAAAATCAAATGTTTTTGGTTCTCAAAGGCAGGAATTTAACTGCTTATGGTTTATAATTTGTAATCTAGCGCCTTTGGAGGCCATGAATATGCAGAAATTTTATAATTTAACCTGCAAAAACTGCAAAAGATTTGGGTCTTGCGGGGCTGTGATAGAAAATGAAATATTTCCTCAAATTCGACTTTTTTAATTTTTTCCTATCCCCATGAAGCAGATATCTTATGTTTAGTGATTTATATTGTACCTGAAAAACCTCAGACCACATGAACGTTCTTGTTTTTGCCGACGTCAATTATACAGGAATTTGGTCTCTTTATGGCGTGGACATTCCTAGGTCAATGCTTTATGAGTTTATAGGATTATACACCAACAGTGTTCTTATCCGCCATCATGACCATATAAATCGGTCGGTATTTATTTCTCATAATAAATTGTTTTCTTTGCCTGACTCTCCGCCTTGTCACACTTTGTTCATTTAAATTCATTATTATTCTTCCAAATACTTTTCGCATTATTCTAACTTTATATTTCATAGATGGGGGCAAAAATATCGATCTCAGGATTGATGTGATCACGTGACTCCTGTTAGACATGCCTTAAGTTAAAGGTAAGATTTCAAAAATCACGTCTCGTGAATTTCAAAAGTTTGCCACAACTTTCCTAGGCCAAGGCAGGAATTGATGTCTAGGTATAAAATTCAAGAAATTATTGGATTTACAAAAAAAAAACTCCTCTCGTGATACATCCTCTTTAAGAAGTCGGATCGTTCGACGAGGAATTTCACAGGCTTCCTACCAAATTTAAAAACAAATATTTAGCCTTAATTCCGACCGAGTTATTGTGTTTCAAAGTCATCAGTAATTTTTAGTGCCACTCGCGCTAGCTGTGCGCATAAAACGCACAAAAAAAATTTATTTTATGCGCATAAAACGCATGAAATGCCGAAAAAAGTCTCAATTTAAGCCCAAAAGTGGACTTGTGGACTTTTTTTTCTGTGTAGATAATTTCCGATGATAGAGTGAGTTTGGCTAGTCTTTCAGAAATTTCAGGACGACTAATCCATCCCCTTTTCCTGCTTCACGAATTTTTCAGGATGACTAGACGCAGATTTTTAAATATATACAGTGCATCTTGTTTTTTTGTAGAAATTTCGTAAATCAAGTATTATAGAATCATCTCTTAATCTTATAAACCTGCTAGGACATATCGGCTAATAATTACAGCATTTTTTGGGAGTAATTAAGACATTATCCTCGAAACTTCATTCCGTTAAACTTCAATTTGTTACGCAGAAGACAACTCAGAAGTATGCATTTCTGAGTTATATTCCAATTCCCTTTTTTAATTCTCGACTCTTGCCTCTATTTTTGGGGATTTTCGTTAAAATCCTGTTATTTCTTGCCATCTCTTAGATTTCATGACCTGCATGGTCGACTCTGGGCAGATCGTCTATCTGTCGAGTTCCTCCCAGCTGCGAAATTGTATCCCAGCTGCAATTTCTCTGCGCATAACACGGCCTCTTGCAAGAGAACGTGCCGCGAGTCGACGGATCGTACAGTTTGAAAGGCATTTTATTCTCGAGCGACACTCCAAAGGGAAGAAAAATACTTTTTGTTTGGAATAAGAATAACATTCGCCTGTCAGTGTGAGAAAGCTCAAAGTCTTGCTTTCGAGCTAAGCATAGTGCTAGTCAAAGTATATAAACCATCCCATCTTTCCAGAGGCAAAAAGTTATCACTTATAAATCTATAATGCAAGTAAAAACACCCAAAAAACCTTCAAATTGAATTTCATTTTCATGACTAATTTAAAAAACTAAAACTTTCTGCAATATTCAACACTTTTGTATTCTGTTTTCATTCAATTGCGTTTATTTATTGTCTTAGAGATCTTACATTATCTTAAGGATCTGAATTCTTTATCATTTTTGAAGCCTGGCTGGTATGGAAAAAAGAAAGGGTGACCACTGAAACTTCAAAGAAGGATTTCAGGCTATTCCCCGGTTTTCCTGAGCAAAGATGATATATTTTTCGCTTGACTTCTGAGCGTTTGAAGTATCAATTATTCAATACTAATTGCTCTGACATATGAATTTTAATGACCATTAAACATTTCGAAATTCCAATGTAAAATATAAATTGTAAATTATTGTAAAAGTAATTTGAAAAAATACTAATTTAGTAAACTGCAGTGAAAATTCTGCGCAAGAAGCAACTGTTGTTATTTCATAATATAAATCGTTACGTCTCCCACTTGAAATCACAGCTATATGATTACGCTATATGTCAAAAAAGCAACTTTTCAAATTGAACTACGAAATTTTTGTAAATTAAAAAAAACCAAGAATCCAAAAATCAAATTTTTTTCACAATCAACGAACATTTATGCAAATTTGAACTGAAAGAATTAAGATTGAACAAAATCTGAACCTCATTTTCTGAACGATCCACCAATATATGTGGTCCAAAATTCTTGAAAATTAAGAAAATAGCGTCGATTTTTCTGAAAATAAAAAATTCTCATTTTCTTGAAAAAATGCGCGAAGTAAGAAAAAAAATCACATGGCAAAGTTGTTCTTCTCTAAAAGGATCACGAAAAGTTTTTTGTACCACTTTTCGAAATTTTCTACTGTTTGCGAAATATATGCCTATTGTATAATTACGTTATACTCGTATGTCAAAGATGGAACTTCTCAAATTGAACTGCGAAATTTTTGGAAATTGAGAAAACCTAGAATCCAAAGTTCAAATTTTGTCACAATCAACAAACACTTACAGAAATCTAAGCTGAAAAAATTAAAGTTGAACAAAATCTGAATCTTATTTTTCGGACGATCCATCAACACATGTGGTCAAAAAATCTTGCAAACTAACAAAATTGCGTCGAATTTTCTGAAAATAAAAAATTCTCATTTTCTTCGAAAAATACGCGAAGTTAGAAAAAAAATCGTATAGCAAAGTTGTTCCTCTCTAAAAGAACTATGAAAAGTTTTTGTATCACTTTTCAAAATTTTCTACTGTTCGCGAAATATATGCCTATATATGCATTTTATTCAAAAAATTACTGTTTTTGCTTTTTCTCTCTTCAAAGACGCATGTGGTATCTTTTTTCACGATTTTGCAGTAATAAAAATATTAAACAGCACTTTCATCCTTTACATATGACTATTTTTGCAAATTTTTCGAAAATTATTGTCTTTTTGAATTACGAATACAATTTTTTTGCAAAATATCAAAAACTGATAAGGAAACCTTTTGTAGATCTCTTCAAGAGGAACGACTTTACTTTGTAAACTTTTTTCGTATCTCGCGCATTGTTGATGAAAATGGTAATTTTTGATTTTCAAAAAAATCGACACCATTCTGTTAATTTTCCTACGGATTTCAAATGGATGCGAAATCGCTTACCAGAATCAGGAAGGAAAGATTAAATATGTTAATTTGTTGAAAGGATACGGCATTTAAAAAAAAATTGCTACCATTTTTTCCCGAAAAAAGGATGTTGAAAAAGTTGTCACCCATTCTAAAAAGTTTTCTGATGCAAAATGGGACCACACATAACAAATTCCATGCCTTTGTGAAAACTAGAGCAAAATTTCAGTATACCGCTTGGACTCTAATGTTTTTAGTTTGTAAATACGTACATTTTGAAAGAAGAATTCATTTTCCAACGAAATGTGAACTCTAAAATCTTAGATGTGATATTATCTTCGATTTTTTGACAGAAATAGTTGGCAACATTGAGCACAATTCCAAGCACATTTTTTTCGATGAGCGAGACGATATTCATCGCAAAATTAAAAACAAATATAAAAAATTCCCGGCTATTCCCCGGAATTTTCCCGGTCACTGGCCACCCTGGGAAAAAGAAAATCAGATCAATAAATCATGTTCAAATTTGATACGAAATTGAGAAGCCGCATGCTTTTTGTAGTAAATTAGAGCCTTTCTGACAAAAGAAGTCGTTTCTACTGATTCACCTGCATTTTTTCCGATTGAGTTCGTTTATATTTTCTGAAACCTGATTAGTAAGGAAAAGAGGAAAAAGAAGAAAATCAGATTTTCAAATTATGGTGGAATTTATCATAAAATGAAGAATTCGCTTGCTTTGTGTAGTAACTTAAAGTCTGCCTGACCAAAATGGTGACTGCTACTGATTTACCTGCACTTTTTCAAACCAAGTTTGATTATCTTTTATGGAACCTAATTGGTAGGTGAAAAGAAAAGATAAAATCGGCTAATTGCGTTATGGTTAAATTTGATGTAAAATTGAGAATTCGCTTTCTGTGTGTAGTAACTTAGAGTCTGTCCGATGAAAAATGTGGTTACTACTGATTTGCCTGCACTTTTTCAAATCGAGTTCCATTGTCTTTATGGAACTTGATTAGTAAAGGAAGAAGAAAAAGAAAATCAGATCAATAAATACGGTTTTTGATATAAAATTGAGAATTCGCTTGTTTTGTGTAGTACCTTAGAGTCTGACTGACTGAAAAGGTCGTTTTACTGATTCACCAGCACTTTAGAAAATCGAGTTTGTTTATATTTTATGGAACCTGATTAGTAAAAAGAAAAAAAAACAAGAAGATCAGATTATTAAATTATCGTTGAATTTCATATGAAATGGAAATTTCGCTTGTTTTGTGGAGTGACTTGGAGTATGTCTGACTGAAAATGTCGTTACTTCTAATTCACCTGCACTTTTCATATCGAGTTTGTTTATCTATTATGGAGCTTGGTTAGTAAAGGAAATCAGATTATTGAATTAGGGTTATATATGCTATAAAATTTAAGACTCACTTGTTTAAGAGCAGCTTAGAGTATGTTTGGATAAAAATGTCGTTAGTACTGATTCACCTGCATTTTTCAAATCAAGCTTGTTTATCTTTTATGAAGCTTAGTTAGTAGGGAAAAAATCGGATTATTGAATTATAGTTGAATTTGATACAAAATTGAGGCTTTGCTTGCTTCATAGTCACTTAGAGCATGTCTGGCTGAAAATGTCGCTACTACTGATTCACCTGCATTTTTAAAATCTATTTTTGTACTTGGGAATCGGCGTAAATTCATTTTATTTCTAAGCGTAGTTATCTCATTTCTCTGTTTGTCTTCACTCTTTTTCGCTATATTAATTCGCACGCTTTGTGTCGTAACTTAGAGCCTGTCTGACGGACAAGGTCGTTACTATTCATACACCTGAAATTTTTCAAATCGAGTTTGTTTATCTCTTCTGGAGCCTGGCTAGTAAATAATAAAATCAGATTATTGAATTAGGGTTAAGTATAATATAAAATTTAGAACTCACCTGCTTTTTAGTAACTTAGAGTATGTCTGGATGAAAAGTCCGTTACTACTGATTCACCTGCATTTTTCAAACCTCATTCGAACTCAGAAATCGGCGTAAACTCATTTTGTCTCTGAGCGTGGTTTTCTCTTTTTTTTGTTCCAATTTTTTTTCTCTATACTAATTCACGTGCCTTGTGTAGTAATTTAGTGCCTGTCTGACTAAAAAGGTCATTACTGTTGATTCGCCTGAACTTTTACAAATCGAGTTTGTTTATCTCTTTTGGAGCCTGGCTAGTAAGGAAAAAAGATAATCATATTATCAAATTAATGTTAAATTTAATATAATATTTAGAACTTATTTGCTTTGTAGTAACTTAGAGTGCGTCTGTCCAAAAAGGCCGCTACTACTGATTCACCTGCATTTTTCTAATTGAGTTTTGTACTTAAGAATCGGCGTAAATTCATGTTGTCTTACCTCATTTTTTACATGTTTTCACTCATTTTTGCTATAGTAATTCGCATGCTTTGCATAGCAACTTAGAGCCAATCTGACTTAAAAGGTCGTTATTATCAATTCACCTGAACCTTTACAAATCGAATTAATTTATCTTTTCTGGAACATCACTAGTAAGAAAAAAAGACAATCAGATTATCGAATAAGGGTTGAATTTGATATAAAATTTATAACTCGCTTGCTGTATAGTAACTTAGAGTATGTCGGGATGAAAAGGCCGTTACTAATGATTCACTTGCATTATTTAGATCGAATCTTGTCCTCAGGAATCGGCATGAATGCATTTTGTCTCTGAGCGTAGTTTTCTCTTTTTTTGTTTGTTTACACTCTTTTTTTTTAGTATAAACCAATGATGTTGCAGGCACCACCACTCGAAGAGTGAAAAGCATCAATTTCTGCAATGGACTCAGTCACTCGAATACAGATCCCAGGGCTGAAAATTGATGGTCCAGGGATTTTTACATTTATCCAGAACCATTGTTATCGAGATCACATGGGAGACTTTGAATCTTTGTTTGATTTGACAAGCATGCATTGAGCTTCGTTCGGATGTTTTTAATTCATAGGAAAACGCAACAAATCTAACAAAAAAAAAACCACTTTTAATCGCAAACAGGAGGCTGATTCGAGATCGTTCTATAAAACAAGAAAAGGTATACATTTCATGAAAGTTTTTTCATCAATCCATGTAAATATGATTCCATCATAGTTTCAAAATAAATTGACGTCAATAAATAGAGCTCAATCTATGTGGAAAAAAAGTTCGCAATCTAAAGTTTCGTTATTTTTGATTAAAATCAATGCGAAATCTCTTATCATAAACCATTTTATACGGTCTATATTGAAACAAATATTTAAATAATGAAAAAATGGCTAACAAAGTTTGAAATCTCTCTTTACTGGCATTTTCAATCAAAAGCAAATACGATAGTTTTTTATTCTATATTATAGCCACCAGAACTAAACGAATTCTTGAAATCGAAGAAGTTTGTCTGTTTTTAGATTCAAATCCTCAAAATGTGACAGTTTTATTACATTTTTAAAACTTTATTGGAAGTTCAATAAAATAAAATCGTTTGAAATTATAAAATTTTTTATTCAAAGGCTTCGAAATTAGACACTTATAAAATGAAGGATTGGAAATAGAAATGTTTGAATTAAAGCTTCTGAAGTTTGAAACTATAGCACTATAAGTATGGAGTGCTCACAAATAAACTATATTGAATTCGAAGTTCACAAAGCTCAGTAATTTTGAATTGAATACTATGACAATAATTTTAAATGCAGTAATTATTCCTGAAGAGGTTTTGCTCAAAAAACTTTGAATAACACATGCAAAATTCACAAATATAAAGTAAGATATTCAAACTTGGAAAATTGGAGGCCTTGAAGGTTGTACCCCTGAATTCGACGCCTCCATTCCATACAGCTCCACGTCGCGTTCAGGCAGTGTACAGCGCCACGCCGCGTTTGGTTGTTGTACAGCTCTCCGTCGCACTTGTTCGCTGTATAGCTCCAAGTCCTGTGTACAAGCATAGGACCTGAAGCTGTACAACGACCAAACGCGACGAATACTGTGCACCGCCAAAACACGACATAGAGCAGTATGGAATGGAGGCGTCGAATTTATGAATTACACTTTTGAGAATAATTTCAACTATATTACGTAATAATTACCAGGAAGAGAAGATCATTCAATTTAATTGTAAATTCTTTCATATAGGTGAAGGAAAATCTAGAAAGAGCAAAAAAATTTGAGATAATGATTGAAAGGATGTCAAAACAGAACTCTTCTAATAGACGGACAAGCGTAGGAGCGGTAAAGACTTAATAACTGCTTTCACGTAATGGTTCGGTGGTTTTCGCTCAGGTTGATGGAAACGTCGAACCTTTCGAGGGAAAGAATAATGAGCGTGATAGAAACACAAAGTAGAAGAAAGGAAAAGTGAATAAATGAATGACAGAGCCACAAATTGGAATTTCAGGAAAAGCTGAATATACACACTTATTTCCCCAGTATGTGAAAATTATGGTGTGTGTGTGTGTATGACAAGAGATAACGTTATCAAAGAAAGAAGAAGAAGGCGAGGCGCTTAAGGAAGTCGCGTGCTCGACTAATAGAATTAAAAAAGACGAGGTTCCTGACTCACTATATGCTTTACTCCCTACGTGGATGGATATTCAAGTGGTGCCTTTAACTCTTCTTCCTGATGAAATACTTCGTGAAAAGATCCCAAAAAGCTGCAAAGAGAGAGTAAGAATTTCAGATCTTGATGAAGCGTATCTGAACAAATAGAAAATTCGTTCATCCAAATGATAAAAGAATCAAGAAATTTTCTAGAAAATGTGTCTATTCCAAATCGTTTAAGAATGAAACTTGATAAACCAATAATCGCATATTGCATCCCTAGGGGAATATCTTTCCATTTTTATAGCTCAAGCTCGCGCGCTCGCCTGTGACTCGTGCTCCCTAGGGAGTAGAATATACTCTCTACTCACACCGCTCGAGAAGTGAGTCTGTGGTCCCACTTCACAGGCATGAAATGGACCGAAATCATGGAAGTGTTTCAAAAATAATATTTACACTGATATAAGAAATGTTCTTCACTACTAGAAGGGGTTGTGTTTCAGTATTCTTTAATTTTTTAATCAAAATACAAATTCAAAAAAATTAATTTCTTTATTCTAATTATTAGCTGAAAGTATGTAATTATTTTGTGTGAGCTCTGTGAGTGAGTTCCAGGTTGAACAATAAATGTGGTCGCGAAAATTAGCGTATGATACATTAATTCTATAATTAGTGCTTTGAAGTACATAACTTTATCCATAATCTATGCAAATTAACTTCCTAATTCGCTTTCACTGCAAGATAATTTCCCAATGAAACTATGAAGTTAATTAAAGCTCTTTCTAACATTCGAAAACATAAACAAGCCTTTGTAAACCAATCGTATTTTTGGAAATCAATTACAACAGCAAAGTTATGTAACAAAGTGGACAAAAAAGGAATTCTTCATTATAGTGACATAAATTTTCTGATCTTGCAAAATCCTATTATGCTGAATTTCGACAAATATTACGTTCAAATATAAATTTATTTCATACGTACGCAAATAAAAGTAAAGCAACGAGGGTGAAACAAAGTAGGATTGCGAATGAAGTCCGACTAAAGTATGGGGTATTAGATAAATCATTACTAAAGTACTAATTTTCCTTGAAATTTGTTAGGACCCCTTTAGGAAAAAAATACTAGGATATACCAAACTTTTTTTTATTAAATTTTACGTGACCTAATTCATGTTCTAAAGAGTTCAGAAACCGTCCAGTAGTGGGAAATTTTTGTTATAAAAGTGCTAAAATGTAACAAAGGGGCTTAACAGACTATACATTTTTTCCATTCAATAAAACTTGTAACAAATATTGTTAAAGCTTATCAAAGAGTACTTTTATTCTACGTTTGTAAAACCAACACAAAAAACGTGCTTTGAACTACAATTTTCAATTTTTTTATGAAGAATGGGATATTCAGAAGAAACATTTTGCTAGATTTTGACTTGGATTGAACGGAGTAATCTTCACGGGAGTCGAAAGGGAATTGAGTTTAAATGAATTTATTATAGAGAGTGCACTGCTCAATGGTTCATCGAACACGAAAAATTCTGATGGAACCCTCGATAAAAGTTTTGATCGACTGCCATGTCAAACGCAATTCTCTTTTCAACGCACTCTGTCTCTCAGGGAAATTATTTTCGCTATTGAAGTGACCACTGCACTCCTTTTCCATTTCAAAATTAAAAATTAACTCATAAATTGGATCAACACGTGAAACACATTTGTGATTTCATTTTTATTTGACAATGGTCATAGATAAGACTTAAATTCTACTCTCGTATAATGTTCTGATTACAAAGAATTATTGCCACACTTTGGTCTTCTTTTTTCTAGAATTTCAAATAGTAAATCCGTTAATACAGGTATTTCAAGTCTTTCTTTCCATTCTCATTACAGAAATTATTTATGAGAAACACAATTCTCTCATTGTGACTTTTTCGTGAAATCACAAGCAAAAGAATAAAGAATGTGCATATGCGTCTTTTGGGACAGCAGCTTTATGTTCTCATTTTATACCTTACAAATCGCGATTACAAATGTGGAGGATTGCTAAAAACACAAAGCCATAGAAGTTTTTATATTTTTATACAATTTATAAAACCTTAGGGAAAAATTTATTAAAATTTAATGAAATAGGTAATGTGCTACAAGACTTATTATAAACGGTAGTTGATATCATGCAAAGCCAAAAAATATTTTACCTGTACCTATTCCTATATCGCCAAAGTCATAAAGCGCTAAGTACGTACGTGGCGCTCCATAGAATTCTTTGTTTCCAATTGCATTTCAAATTTCCATAGTGAAAAATTTCTGGAAACTGTGGTAGTTCATCCGAGCGGAAATTACGGTTGCACATTTATACCTCGCTTTTTTCAATCATGTTTGACTCTTGCTTTATTTTCAAGTTTTCATGCTCTGTAACTTCTGCAAAAAAGAGACGTGAGGCTATTATTTTTAGGAAATGTGTAATATTTTTGCTACAAAAATAGTTCGATCTTGCTTTTGTTTACGTTTAACTGTGCATGGTGGACTCGATATTTGAATATAGATGACACATGTGTGGAAAAGTGGAAATGTCATTTCTCTTTCTGCTGCCAAACCTTTCACGGTAGAACAGAATACCAGCGTCGGGCACCATTAATTTCGATCGACTATATCATTCGGACTCGAAACGAGCGCGTTTTACAAAAACTAACAGTGAACGGGTACGTGCTGAAAATGACCTGAAAATTTAATTCGAGGCACGTGCGACGAAAATTGCCTGTCCGCCTCGAAAAAAGTTCATTTTTCGTACTCGCTGCTTAAAATGCTTGCGATATTCCAACATGTCCTATGAGTGTACGCAATTCACGCGGCTAAGCGAAATTACCCCAGAATTAGGAAACCAGAATTATTATAAAAACGCTTGTACTTTTCACCACTTTTGAGGCATTATTTAAAAAAAAAAATTAGGGAAATCTCGAAAGATACAAATTCTTTTAGAATGAAAATAAATGTTATATTAATAATAATAATCTACAAGCATTCGCAGCTTATACATTTTGCTCGCAGTGTAACGTTGGTTCGCAGAGATGCCTTTGTTTTTTATCCCTCTTTTTATAAATTTGTTCGTTTCTGTCATAAGAGACAAAATGATAGTTTGTGTCAAGTTAATGTTCTTATCAAATAAGTGTCATGTTGACATTCTTGATAATAAATGTCATGTTGAAATTTCCATAACAATGAATTCAAATTTTTAATGAAAATAATTGATTAATATTTGGAAAGTAATATTGTGGAGTGGGGTCTTCAACCTTCTTTGTTTTTTAATATCAAAATGTTAGAATAATTTCGATTATTATGAAAACTGTATGACTCTCCTTTTTAAATCTTTCAAAACTGTAAATTCAAAAGCCCACTTGTTGAAGAACTTATATCTTGAAGTTCGCAGAATTAAATTACTTTAAAGTGAAAGCGTGTTAAATTAATAAATTTTCAATTGTAGGCATTCGAATTAGCATAATTTTATACCGAAACATTTTAAACAAATGAATTGGGTGATAAAAAGTCATTCATCATAGCCCGTAAAGTTTCCTATTTAATTAACGTTGTGAAAACCATTACTTTTGAAAATATCGGAATAAGATGTGACAACTTAGAATTAATTTCGAATAAAAAGTTTAATTCTTCATTGAAAGCACTTCAACTATATTGACAATAACTTTGTAAATTCTACCCTCCTTAAACTATTGTTTATTCACCCTAAAAAACTACCCCTTAATGAGTGCAATGAGAGTCTTACAATATGAATTTGATCAATTTTTTCTGACCATTGTTTTCCTGGATCATTGCTAATCAATGTGCCATATATTTGAATTACCTTTTAGAATAATCGTTTAATTTTTCGAAGAAAATTCTATTGTTTAAACAATTTATTCCTATCGAGAAATTGCAAAATGGTATCATTTTATGTATTGGACAATTTTTAGAATCAATATGAAGAAACAATGTATTTTAAATAACATATTTTTGTAATAGTTTAAACAATTTAACTGAGTTTGAATGTATCCTGTAAACCGAGAACTATAGAGAAACGTGGTTTTTCTCTATTTGATTATTTATGGTATTCAATATCTCACTATCATTCATTACCTTTTCAAATAATCCAAATGGTTTCCAGCGAGAAGTTACAGAATTATGACAATTTCGAAATCGAAAGAGTTTTCTTATCAATGAATTTAGTATAACACTTGTGCAATTGTTTAAACAATCAAAAAATGTGTGGATGTACGTTGAAAGCTTAAAATGTTCGAAAAACGCGTTATTGTCGCTATTTGATGTATTTCATTTTAGTGAGCCATTTTCAAATTTAGAGCGTTTTAAATTGAAAAACCGTGAATTTGAAGGGCTGAAAAATTGAAAAACGTTAATTTTACAGCCTTTGATATTTTACAATTCATAATTCAGAACTTTCAAAACGTGAACATCAAAATTTTAATTAATTTTTTTTCAAAATAAAGAGTTTCATATTTAGGGCGACGGAAATTTGGCAGATTCAAAATGAAACTTTGAAAATTTCCATTGTACACACAAAATGGTAACGTTTAAGGGTAAACATTTTCAAATCAGATGTTTCCAAAAATGAAAAGTCCAATTTTAGATCTACAAAACTTAAATATTACTGCGGGTATCCCAATTACTATGATACTCATATATATGTTTTATACTCGAAGTAAAACAAGCGGAAGATCAAAAACTGTAAATAATTGATAACTTTGAATAAATTTTCACATTACTTAATCGTTGTTAACAATGTTTCATTTGAAATAACTTTAGTTTTTTGAATATAACCTCCAAATCCGCAGTATTAGGGGCGCAGTAATATATGCGCAGTTTCTTTTCATCCGCACTAATACGTACAAACATACTTTTCATCTAAATGTTAAATATTTTTGTATATTGCTTTACGTTTTGATATTCATTAATGTTTATTATGTACAAAATACGTCCCACTTTAGAGTGAAATAAAAACATATTATTATTTCATCATATATTAGAAATGATAGTCAAATAAAGTGAGACCAACACTTAATGCCTCAGTAATTAGGACATTTGCCTTAAGGTTTTGAATTCGTGACACAGTATCAAAATTAATTATATCGGAATAAAACATTAGAAATTACAATTCTATTATTGACACATGTTTAAAAATTACCTATTTCACTACATATAATAACTTCAAATTGAAATTGTGTTCAATCGAAAAATTCCGGAAGAGCATTAAAAACTTAATGTTTTAAATGTAGCTGTCCAATTTTTCAAGATGGAAAACTAATAAATTAATTTTTGAATGAATAATTTGTCTTCAAATGAAACCATGCAAGAACCAAGCATTTGAAATTTGATCATTTCAAATTTGATGATGTTCTAAATTGAACATTTTAAACGCAATGCCTCTCAAGTAATTTTTTTTGAAGTGCTCGAATTGTAAAATTTAAAATTGAAATCATAGTAATATTGTTTTATATTTGTATATTATTAATGGGCAGTGCAACGTTTCCTGCGTGCTGTAACGCGTGTATAATATTACTAGTTCATAGAATAAAATAAAAGTTCATCTGGCGTTTGCTACTATGTGAAGGCTTATTGTTTCTTGCAAACAATAAAAGAAGTTAGCTTTATAATCAGGGCTTTGTTGGAATATGTAAAACAATTTTTTCATTTACAATTTAGTGTAAGCTCTAGCATCTCGTAATTCCTGATAAAGAGCACGCAAGGCTCACAATACGTATACAATATACATGAACTTAAGAGGTTACGTGCGTCTAGGGCAGTGAAAACTTTTCCGGCCGAGCTGTGCTTTGAAAGCGATTATTATTGTCGGAGTTTTGAGAATGTGGATTTCTTGTGAGAGAGGAGCCACTCACTAATACCTAGACACATACATAAATGAATACACACTCGATCAAAAAAGTTTCGATTGCAGCTCTCACTGCAATTTTATAGGTAATTTCAATATTCATGATTTAATATTCGCGCTCAATCAAAAAAACGTTTGGATCGGGAACTCGTTAAAATTCAACCAATAACGCTACCGATTTCAAAGCTGGAGGTTTTGTGTATTCATTATGCATTCAGTGTTCATTTTTATATTTAACGGGCAATAAACACAAGTCGTTTCGTGGAATTATCAGTGAAGCAAATGAAACGGAGACTATAATGAGAGTATCATACAATGTCAGTTTACAGTAATGTTTGAAGCGAATGTGCATTGTGCAATAAATTTTATACAATAGAAGTGTGCCCACAGCTAATTAAAATTATTCTGATATATTTTTTATGACATTTGATGATCTGAATAATGTTTCGACTTACAGGTAGTATCACTGAAGTACGTACTTTCATATTTGTTAATTAAAATATTTCATTGGGAATGACAGGTAAGCTAAAGCAAAGGTTGTTTTTGAAAGAGGTAGGGAAAAACATTGTAAGTTGTTTGGTGGCAATAAGAAATGGAAGGGTACGATAGAAACTATCAGTAAGAAGCAAAAATTCTAGAGACAATAAGTGAAAATTTAGTTATGCGGCGAATGTTGCAAAACAGTGGTAGAAAAAGAAGTGAGTTTGAGTATGGGAGGATAGTAGATCAGAAGAAAGGGACAACATGTAAAGTAATGGAATGTAAAGTAATGACAAAATGCTGTAATTGGTGGGCTATATTACCGTGTGTGTGAGAAGGAAAAAAGTAAGAATGAGGTGAAGTCAGTGAACTGAGAGGGTAGATATAAAGAGAAAAAAATGTTTATGAAAAGACTGGGATGGTAAAAGTGTATATAGAAAAACTCAGGTTAAATCATAATTTTTGAAACAATCAAAATAATTTTGTATTTCGTAAATTATGTAAAACTGCTACCTATCTTAGCACTTCATAGAGTTCTCAAATAAGTTGTCAAGTTCTGTAATGATATTATTCAAACCTGACAATATGCATATTTTATAACTCTCCCTTTCTAAACGAAACAAATGTAAGAATAAAAAAACACCAGAAACGTGAAAACGAAAGCCTTTTGCCCCTTTTTTTACCAAGAATAAAACAGCAGAAGGTCAAAAAGTACCATGCCATATCCCATTGTGCCCGCTATAAAAATGAGCTAATGTCAATAGTCACGAAAGAAAGCAGTTCATTATTTTTTAGCACCCGCGTTTGCACTTCCGACAATCCCGTTTCCCTTGAATGAACTCACGCCTCTTCTATAGCTACTAAGTAAATGATACCAAACGATACACTCAGCAATTCAATGCAAAAAAGACCACATAATGAAATCAATAAAAGTGGGAAAATAAAAGTCAGGGAAACATCAGTTTGTTGAGTCATGATCGACGAATAGTGAAAAACAAACAGAGTGGACGAATAAGCAGTTAGTCGTCAGCTGAAAGAAAATGAATCGAAAATAAAAAAAAAAAGGAGAAAAAGGATGTGAAAAAATGATAAACAAGCTTTTCTTTGAAAGAAGAAAAGAGACTGAAAAAGAGATGTTGGTTATTCTCCAGAGGCCACTTTTGTAAATGGCAATTTCTTTCAGAAGAGTGGAAGAAAGCGAGTAATGGCTCCGTATAATCTATTCTTATTTAACGCGAAATTTAAGCACTGCGTCTGATTTAAGTGACTGGAACATTTATCGTAAAAATTAGGTAACCGATTTCCAAATATTCTTCAATGCTGAGCCACCATGGCGCTGTATTACACAGAGTTGCCTTTTTTAATTCTTCTTCTATATTAGTGAGCAATCACAAACACATTCTTTCGCTTAGCGACAAAGATAAATATGAAAAAATAATTCTAGGTGGCGTTAGTTAGAAATACTATTCTTCTTTGTTGATTGATATGGCTGACTATTGACGTCTCGCGTGGCTCACAAGGAGAGGTCGCGAGATGCGGGACGCCGATTCGACTGGGGCTTTACAGCATGAAAGTGCATTGGAATTCATTAGATACGTATTTTTTCTTTCGATCCAATCAGTCCCGTTTGAGCTTTGGTTCTGTGCGGACGCGTTCGCTCGTAATGATAAATATCGTTTACAATAGTAATTGTGTACACATTGGCGGTATTGGGCTGCAAATGAACTGTCTAAAGGAATAATAGCCTTGAGAACATGGCTATCCAACCTCAAAAAATTGAAGGTGCAAATTCCTGGATCTTAAGTAATCCGAGGAAAAAGCAAAGAACAAATCGAGGCGTCATGAATGCAGAAATTCTTATTAAAACCAAGGATAGATATGCAACTCTGAATGATGAAGCCGCTGAGTCGAAGGAAGAATCAGAAATTGAAGACGAAACTGCTGAAGTATTTAAGCAAAAACAACAAGAAATGCCATCAATAGTCATCTACAGCTATATACGCAATCATATGAAGACACTGGATAAAATCAGACGGAATATGAAGAACGACATTGAGATCAAACATAAGTCTAACCGCTTAATTATTTACACCAAAGATACTGATGACTACGCAAAACTTGAATACCATACATATACACTCCCAACGGGAAAAATAGTGAAAATGGTTGTCAAAGGCCTCCCAAACAATATTACTACAGATGCAATTGAAACTGATTTACGAAATGAAAAACTAGACGTGTTGCATGTCAAGTAAGTTATGAAAATAGAAAATACTGATGGAATGGAATTTGAAAGAAAAATACCAACCTCCAATGTTGATTTCAAACCAGAAACACTAGTTAAAAATTGTTAAAGGACGGAGGTTATGCTTCTGTGTAATTCGCTCGGAGAAATTTCGAAGCGACAGTCATGTACTATAATGCTATTAATTTCAAAGTTTCGGGCACGTAGCTGAGGACTGTACTAGAAAACCTAAGTGCGTTGAATGTGCTGGCGAGCATTCAGCCTAAGACTGCGATAAGGACTCTACAGCTGATCTTAAATGTGCAACCTCTGGAGGAAAGCATACTCAAAGCTATAGGAGATGTGAAGTATTTACTAAAGTCGAAACCAGCAGAAAATTGAGAAGAAGAGCCATATCTAATCGATTTTAAGATAAACCCAGAATGTCGACCAACAAACCAATGCCAGGAAAAAAACTAATAACCAAACAGCGTCTGCAACGGATAGTGCTGATAAGCGATTGTACAGTTCAGCAATGAAAGGTGAGAATAATTATGAAAATGATCAAGATAATACAAATGATGTGAAAATTCCTATAGGTAGTATAGTACATGAATTGCAAAAATCTTGTTGATAGTGTAAATGAAGTCAAATTATTAAATGATCTGGAATCCACGTTTTTAAATCTGAGAAAAGATTAATATAGCTTTAGCAAAATAACAATCTTGATTGAAGGTGTATGAGAGATTTTCAAATAATGAAAACTATACATAATAATTTGAATATTGTTACTTGGAATGCAAACTCCGTTAAATATAAAATGAATGGGTTGCGTTCTCAAATTGATCAATTAAATTGTTATCAAAATTAGAAACAAATTCAGAAGAAACTTTTAAAGAAACAGGTGCCCAAAAATAAATTGTACCTACTCATAATGCAAAAGATAACCAACGCTAAACTTAGAACCTGGATAACTAAAGAATGGGGTGAGACACTTATGAGATGCAAACCTACTGATCAGTCACTTTGGGAAGTTACTAAAAGATACCTGTATACTAATAAAAAAGAAGGGATTCCACCATTAAACATAAACAATCAATTTATATATAAAATTGATGATAAGGTTGAAGCTGTTGCAAAACAATTCCAAGCAATGTATCTACAATAATCTAAATAACACTCAACACGCTAAGAACGTGTCTGGTACAGTTGATAAGTACATAAGAGATGTGAAAATCAACGCTGATGATATTAAATTGACTACGCCAAGTGAAATATCCTTTGGGAAATTACTGAAAGATATACTAAGAAAAAAGTAGGAATTCCACCATTAAACATAAACAATCAATTTATATATAAAATTGATGATAAGGTTGAAGCTCTTGCAAAATAATTCCAAGCAGTGCATCTACAATAATCTAAATAATACTCAACACACTAAGAACGTGTCTGGTACAGTTAATAAGTACATAAGAGATGTGAAAATCAACGCTGATGATATTAAATTGACTACACCAAGTGAAATATCCAAACAAATTAGAACTTAAAAAATGATAAAGCACCTTGATTTGACAATGTAACAGGGACCTTAATTAAAAAATGACCACAGAAGGCTTTTGTGATGCCCACCCTTATTGTAAACGCAATGTTTCGTTTGGCTGGAGAGTTTTGTATATTATATATATAAATGATATACTCAAATTGAAACACATAAATATTAGTTTATTTGCTGACGACACCGGCATTTTCACATCTTCGTATAGATTTGATACAATAGTTGAAAGATTGCAAATTGCTTGAGATAAAATCTTCAAAAACTTTGAAAAATGGGAAATCAAAGTGAACAGTAGCAAAACTGAAGCTATCATATTTACTAAAAAGACCAAAAATGGATGAAAATATTGAAGTAGGCGACACACATATCAACCGGTCGAATAGAATGAAATACATTGAAGTGATACTAGATAGAACTCTTACCTTTACTAAACATATTAATCATGTAACCCAAAGAGCTGTAGAATCATTGATCACATATTATCCACTGCTCAATAAAAGATCTGCTTTTTCTGCTAACAATAAATTAACGATCTATAAAACGATTATTAGACCTGCTTTGACTCACGCTTGTCCTGTTCGGAATCTCACTTGCCAAACTAATTATAGGAATTCGCAAATAACACAGAACAAGTTCTTATGGCTCATTGGGAAATTTAATAAATATACAAAATCCAAAATAAGCATGATGCATTAAAAATTGAGACTATAAGTGAATACATCAAAAGAATATCAGCAAACTATTATAACAGAATTATCGAGCATACTAACCGTGCTATACGTGAGGTTGTTTATAAACCAAAAAAGTATAAACACAAAAGAATTATGCTTATAATTTATGATAAATGATTTTCCTCAAATATCCAAGTAAGTGAATAATGTAGCTCATATCCTTTAGGTATTTGATTTTTTTGAATATCTAGTCCATTTTTCCAGAAATTACACTCTCCTGTTTAAGCACATTGTATCATTAAGACATTCAGATAGATTCAATTTGGATGGTAGTCGACGATAATAAGTACGTTGGAACATCTATTTTACATTAATTAATGTAACATACTATGTAAACTGTATGATAATAAAAGATGTTAAGTGTTTCGATCCAATGGGCCTTAGCTTTCGAGATATCGAGGTTTGAGTATTTATGTTTGAAATCTCAACTCACTACTGCCGAGCGTGAACCGCACTCAAAAGCCTAAATACTTAAACCTTGATATCTCGGAAACTAAAGCCTTTCGGATCAAAATATGAAAAAACGTATATAATGGATTTTGATCGACTTTCACCCTATGAAACTCCAGTCGCATCGGCGTCCTCAATCTCGTAGCCTCTCATTGTCGGTAATAATTGGTGAATAAGCATTCAAAAATTTATATCGCTAGGAAACAGAGGTGATCTTTTTGAAGAAAATCGCCTTTCCATAGGAAAGAGCAGTGAAAGAAAAAAAATTGTGAGAAAAGAGTAGGAATGGGAAAATGGGAATTGACTCAGGAGACACAGCATCTAAATGGAGATGTCTTGTATGCAGAGTCGTCGCGTTAGAGTGACAGAAGCTCGGAAGCCATGACGCTAAAAGACAAAAATTGCTAAAAGAAGAATCTATCGACTGCATCTTCGTTTTGCTCCCTTCACCTTTTTCTCCTTCGCTTCCTCACTTTGTTCACCTCTCTTTCCTTTATCTTGAACTACAGAAGTAAAAAGTGAACGCATTCCTCCGTTGGTTCTAATGCTGCTTACATCTGGCTTTTCTCGTTCCCGTTCAGGAAAAATGTTCGACATATGGATGATGGAAGCAGCGAGGATATCAATCGAACTCGACCGAATGCACCGGATTTTTTGGTCCACTGGATATTGTCCGTATCTGCGAATATGAGAGGGAAGGTCGGTCGGGATCGTATGAAGAAGTATTGCGCGATGACGCGTGAAAATGATGTACACGTTTATAAACACAGTTGTCAATTCACCATTTTCCTTCATGAAAATCTTGTTTGTAATTTTTCCAATAGAAGTTTGATGCATTTCCTAAGGAAAGTTCAAGTCTTATTGATGAAAAAAAGTAAAATGTTTTTTGAAGAGATGTCGAATAAAAAAAGTTTAGTAACTGTCGACCATTTATCATCTTTCCTGTCACACTTTTCTTGGAAAGCCTCTGCGTCTTAGCCTTCAGCCTCATTTTTTTTCGCCGACTTTCAATGAGCTTTCAGTTGAGGCATACGATTCGTCTTCGCGAGTCATTATATGAATTCTAAGTGTATCCAGTATTCAAAGAGTCGGTACCATTTCAGACACCACTCGGAGACACAAGAGCCTCGTTTCATTCATGATCCGCGTCTACAAGCACACTAATTTTCACAGTTTTTTTTATTACCAGCTTTAAAAAAGAGAAATTGCAAAAGACAAAAATAGATAATAAACGTATGTAATTATGAAAGGATTTGTTATATTTAAACCTTTTCAAGAAAATTATATAATTACTTTAGATTTCATCTTCAAAACCCTTACCTAATTCAGAATTTTTTTTCAAACATCCGGTTTATAAATCATACGCAATGTTATGGCGTCACATAATATTTTTGTGAGATTGGAATTAATGCTTCAGCTTTAATTACTCATTTCAAAATCTTGAATGGAAGATTTTTCAACCAAAGGCTCAAAATCATTCACATATTGACATATAATTAGAAATTATTCAGCTTTACAGGATCATGAATCTAATATAATTTGAAATTTTATGCTTGACTTTTATCTTATTGTCGTTTAAGTTCTTTAGCCATGAAATTGTATTATTTTAAACATTGAAGGCTTGGGTTTGAAATTATTTATTATCAAGGTTTCTACTTCTAAGTAGTTCAGTTATTTTCAACGCATTTGATTTAAAATGATGGTTTACCAAGGAATAGTCTATAATGGTTTTAGAAAGGGCATTTGTTAAATACAGAAAATAAAGAAAATGATATTGAAAAATTATGGGAACATTTGCGAATGCCTGATACTTGAATTCTTGATTTCAACTATCAAACAAAAACTTTTAGGAATTCACAGGCTTGCATTACAAATTTGTTATTCTAAGACTCTTAATAGGAAATTGTGCAATTTTGCAGTTGTTGAATTTCAAATGAGTCAATTCTAAATATTTAGTTTTCGACTGATTCGACTCAATTTTTTTAATTTTTAATGTTTTCAACTCAAGCTCTTTAATTTCGAAAGCGTCGATTGTAATTTCTTCATATTTGTTACATAATGAAATTTGCAAATGTAGTTTCGTTATCAAATTCTTCAACTTTAAATTCTTTTGTATTGAAATCAAAATGCTTGAATTTGAGTTTTTCAATAACTTATTTGTTTAACTTGTTAGGTTTACAAAAAATGCATTTTTTTTAAATTTAATGACAATTTTTGGAAGTTGAACTTCAAAATGTCAGATATTTCAAGTGGGGCCTCGCAGGGCATCTTGCACTTGTCACCATGTCATAGTTTACAAAAATTAAACGATTTCTTTGTTGTAGTAAATTGTCTTTTGTGTCAAATAGTAACAATATCTTATTTAAATCTGCAGATATTAAGAAGAAAGATAATTCCAACAAATTCCGATGCGCCTGCGGAGTGTCTGTCTGAAAAAGTTATAAACATTGTGGTAATTTGATCAAGTGGGAAAACGCAAGTCTGATAAAATGATGGTTATAAGTCCAAGTCCCGATCAAGCCGCTAATATTTCTTATTTTTTCATTTTCTCATTTTTCATACATTAAGAGTACATGTTTATTCTTTAAAATATGCTTGAAAATGACGAGAAGACAATCAGGCATGTATTAAATTTTTAGGTTTGAAAATTCCTAACATGGAATTGATGATCTTTTAATGATTTAAATCAATAATTTCTTTATAATCTCACATAATATTTTATCGCTCTGAAACGACAGCTTTATTGCTATCTAGGTACTATTACCGATAATTAAAACACAATCCTCTCTTTTAATCCTCCGCGTAAAACTCAATTATGTTAATTAAGGTTAAGAGCTTTTCAAGTAAAGTGCATCAGCATAACTGGTACCATTTATTATATGAGTTTGAAAACAGCAAGATGCGTTTTTAATTTCACTTTAGTTTTACTCAGTTTAAGTAAGCAAAGGGGGAGAAAAGAGAATCAAAATAATTTGTTTGGTCGAGACAAGATTGGAACGCAGGTTCGGAATTATGGCTGATGTTTCGGAACCGCGGAAACAGGACAAGAGATTGAAGGGATTGGATGCTTGGGCACGAAAAACGAAACGATAGCTATTGGTTTCGCAAAGCTATCGATTTATCGAAGGGTGACTATTGAACCGTTTCCGAGGTGATTGGAGGTTGGTCTGCAAAGCGGAATTTCCTTGTTATTCCTGCATCGCCTGTCGCGTTTCTCGTTTCGCCGCTTTTACATCGTCTGATTGCACACTTAGTCCCTACTGGTTACCTACGACCACCCTCTATATTCCTACACCTCCTCATTTATTTTTAAATACTTCGTTTTATTCGCTACTTATCTTTTCCATTCCCCTAAATCAATCCCATGAAGTATGTTCACTTTGTTTTAATTCTTCTATTCAAATAACAGAGACTGATGATTCACTATCAAAAATTTGTAAAGCTAGGTGACCTCCCCGATTCTATCCGATCCTATCTTCTCCTACCATCCCTTCACTTTCCATCCCAACGCTCCTTCACTTTCCCTCCACAGCTACTCACTTCCCATCCCATCCCCGCCCCTCCATGCCTACTTCCCCCTTCCCAAACTGCTACTTTCCTCAGTTTTCATCCCTCACTCCCCCACCATTAATAACTCCCCATCCCACACTCTCCCATGCAGCATTTCTAGCCAGGTTAGGGTAGACGGAGTGGTCTTTTCTGAGGTTATCAGTTAGATGCCCACATCCGGCGCACTGTCCCGGTGTGTAATGCAAGTGTACGTGTGTGTGTTCATTACTCGGAATAGGTAAGCCACCACTGAGCAGTAGTCATCTCTACATAGAGCCCTCTCGCAAGAAGATCCCTAATTCTTTTCCGAGTCCTTTAACATCGAGTAGTGATCCCCAAGCATAGTTCCCTCGGCAAGGAGCCTTTTACCTGGGATGTCACCAGCTTTTTTTGCGGGGACCTACAGTTTAAGGTGGGTTTCGAATCACCAAAGTCCACACACAGGCACAGGGATCAAACCCCAGTCCTCGTGCTCGGAAGGCTGACGCGCTATCGCATGAGCCACCAGGACTCTTTTATGAAACCCTAAAAATGTTGCGAGACTTTTATAGTTAAGCAAGGTATGTGAAGGAACACTTTGGAATTCTAAAATACGCTTTTTATCCACTTTAAAGGCACTTTCAACATTAAAACAACCACTGTGCATAAATCCTTATGAAGTGTTGTCAAAGAATTTTCAGTGTGAACGATTTTGATTGCATTTGAGTCTCATCTCGTGTCGGATTGTTTTCACGAGGATAAGCCTTGGCCTGTTGAAACAACAGAAATGCTTAACATCCGACCCCAGCGTATTTTTAGCGTGAAAGAACCAAGAGTGGTTCATTATTTCCGGAGCGTGTCCTCTTGTCAGCGAGGCGACTGACACCGAGCTTGTCACCGACGACCCTCACACCTTTCATGATACGTACGTAGTACATGCCTTTCTCTCTTCAACTTTTCTCTCATTTACCGCTTTGCTTAACCCATGCTTCACTCAAACTGATATTCGTTTTTCTGCAATACAATCTTATTCTACCTTTTCAACTTCAGGTTATCAAAAAAGCTGGAGAAGCCTTATATAAAGTGAAATATATATACTTTTGTTCAACCTGCATGATAAGTGTCACATTTCATGACTCCAAAGCGGGCGCAAAGTAGCACTTTTCCACCTAGTGACGCAGCGGGCGGAAAAGTGGCAGTTTACGCCCTCTTCACGGACATGAAGTGCGGCACTCGTCGTGCAGACTGAACAGAAAATATCGTGTATATCACAGGCGGATACTTGATGATTGCCAGGCCCTTTGCTTAGAGGACTTTCATGAACGAAGCCGCTTTTTCCTTCACAGCATCCACCGACTCGGAGCTGGTTCCTTTTCGCTCAGACTTGATTTTCGGAAACAGAAAAAAATCACATGGGGCTAGGTCAGGTAAATTCGGTGGGTGCTCCAATAGTGGAATCTCGTTCTTTGCCGAAAACCTCTGGGCAGACAAAGCCTTGTATGCTGGCGCGTTGTCCTGGTGAAGAATCCTTTAACACATTTTACCTTTCTGTAGCGGGTTTTTCAAATTTAACAAGAAACTTCATGTTGACGCGCTGTTCTACTTCAACACTCAACATAATTCCAACGGATTTCAGGTAGACGGACAACTTCGAAAAAAGCTTACTGTTGTATTGAGGGTCGTACAACATTGAAATTTGGAGGGTAGGGGGAAAGAAAAGAACACGACGCGTTGTTCTGCCTAAAAATCTGCGAGCCGTTGTTTAACATTTCAGGTTTTTTTTTCTTACGAGTTCAAATTTTCATTTAAAATTTATCTAACAGTTTCCTTATCGATTTTCGCCAAGTCAGCAATTGCTCGAATGCTCAGACATCGATTTGTTCGAAAAATTTTACTCACTTTTTCGATGTTACCGTCGGTTTTCTATGTGCGAGGATGGCCGCGATGCGGACCGTCTTTAATCACTTCCCTTTCCTATTTAAATTATTTACGCAATTCGAAAACTTGAGTACGAGATGGACACTCATTACCGTAAGCTTCCGTTCACAAATTGTACGTTTCCTTAGCGGATGTCCCAAGTTTCACAAACAACTTCACGTTGACGCGCTGTTCTACATTTTTTTACGCAACATGATTCCGTCGAAGGTCAGGTGGACGGTCAACTTTGAACAAAAGTTACTGTCGTATTAAGGGTCGTACAACCTTTAAATCTAGAGGTCTAGAAGGGGCAAAGAATACAGATCCATATCGGACACTGTTTGTTTTTTCCGAGGTCCCAAGCAAGCGGAAAAATAATCTGTCCAGTTATTTAATAGCCACACCTCGTATGTGATTGATCCATCATAATGCTTAAATTTGTTCGAATTTCCTCCTAATCCACAGATAGACTCTCTTCGATTTTATTTTCTCTATAATATTTTAATATTAGTTTTGGTTTACAACATGCAATTATGCATTTACAATTTTACAACATGCTGTCTTACTCAATTCTTACATACCTTTTGAACACCTCTTGGTCGCTAAGCGCATTTGTTTCGAATATCAAGAGATGATTTGTATTTTTAATGTGACTTAGGACAAATAAAAACTTTCTAGTATGAAACTGATGAAGCTTGAATCAAATAAACCAACTGTTTTTTTTTTTTCGTTTATTTATAAACATGGAGTATGCTTAATGAATAAGCGTTCTACTAGACCACACGATATACCATTTTTCTTCCACCTTTCATAAAGAATGATTATTGTAGAGCATGAACAATTTGTTCGAGAATTGTGGATTAATTTGGATGTTTGAATAATGAGATATAGATTTTACATTTTGAAGGATTGGATATAAAACAAGTCGTATTGTTATTGATCGGAAAGACAATGGGAACACGTGTATTCGAGTAAGGAGCGAAACTACACTGAAATTAGGTTCGTTTGATACTAGTTGACACGCTTTGAATTCCTCTTGACCTTGTGAAACAACCACGAGCACACAATAGAAACAGGTCAGGACATGAGTTCGAATATTGACGTTATGAGTACTATATACATATAGGACGGTTTAGAAACTGCTGGATCCAATTTTGAGGCGATACACCTTATATACAACTGGATGAAACTTATATTAGGAAAGAGAGTTATTTTTAATTATTTCAACTTACACCAAGTTTTTATTATTTCATGATGAACACTTCACTAGAGGATATCATGTAACGAAGTGGAATATGAGAATTCAAGTATCTTTAAAAAAATGAAGAAGAGATCATTAATGATTTCAAGTACTATGTATACGGAATTAGAAATGACCAATTGAAAATAAGTATATGAAAATACACAAAGTTAAAACAAAATCCATTACAAAGGTATGCAAATTCTTGAATGAAAAATTTAAGATTGAGCAAATCAAATACTCAAAGTTTCTTTGGAAATTAAAATTTTTTTATGTATAAGAAGGGCAAGAATTGCAAATTAGTGATTCCAAGGTGATTGCAAAGTGACTTTAATAGGTGATACACAACAATGACAAACATTTCCTATCTTTCTAATTATGAAAATGCTTCCATTTCTAGACGAATTTAAATAACAAAAATAAAAGACATGTCTCATTTCTGACAATTATAACTTCCGAAAGCTGAACCTCTCAACAACTCGCACCCCACATGTCAAGGAACACTTGGAAAGACAAGAGAGGGTTCGAGTAAACACAGCTTCAGTCAGGATCCGTGCCAAAACTCACCGCTCCTCTACATTCTAGAGGCTTGGCTATATTTTCATGCTGTTTGCTGGCTCGTATTATTTACAATTCTCATTCGTTGTTTCTAATATTTATTTTCCATGTGTGCTCTCGGGAGCTGCATCTGTTGTCCAAACTATGCGATGTGGAGAGTCGTTCTTAGGAATGCGAATTGATATTTTTTCGCTCAAGCCATTTATGACTAAGCGGATAGTTATTTACGACGCGTACGTGAACATTTGAGAATACGTTACCATTTGAATTTTGAAGGGAAATTTATTCCTAATGTGTGTTCTGAATTATAAAGTTAACTAGATTTCGAAGTATTTCCGCTTAAACGAACTGTCTACCATTACGAAATTTTCCGTAAGACTAACCCCTTTTCAGCTCATTCAGGTCTAAATTTACGGAATTTTTCAATAATTTTTTCAGTGGAGAAATAATATTTATTATTTCATCATTTATTATACAGCTTATTAATAATTTTGATTTTGAGATAAATCTTATTATTAATTGTATTGTTTCATATTTCGAGAAATGCCCTTGAAGATTATAAATTTATATTGTAAATAAATTATTATTAATGACTTCGAACTTGATCAATATTGAACTTAAGATCGTGAATTCAAATTTCTTTCTCATGCTACCAATCGAGGCGCGAAATCGGATTGATTCAATTTTTTTCTTGATTCGGCCAGAGGAATTTCCGACTAGAATTAAGTCGATAAATTGGATTTTAAATGCGAATGAAAGGCGAAAGGGTGTGGGCTGGGTATTGAAATAAGAAGCTACAAAAGGAAAGAACCCTGAAGAGGGAGAAAAAAGATCAAATTTGAGGGAATGAAAAGAATAAGAAAAAATCAGGACAATAAAAAGGACAGTATAGGTTCTATGGAAAATCAGTGTTCCGACAAATAAAGGTAGTAAAAATCTCCTGGAAACGTGATTCAGGTAAAAGAAAGGCCTGAATAAAAGGTTAATATTGTGACTACTTTTATTGAACCATGTAAATGACAGATATGCACATATTTTACGAAAGGAAAAAAACGGTTTGTTTTCTACCTTTCTCTGCTATTTTCCAATAGTCGAACTCCATTTTTTTCCCTCTATCGGAAAAAAATGTTCTCGTTAGTTACGAAGAGCAAGGGATCGTTGTGACATATTGACGAACTGAATGTTAGTCATTTTTTTAGTGCAAGCTTTTCTATCACGAAAGCACTTTGTAGGATTCAGAGTCAAAGCTACGCGTATGTACAAAGGATCCTCTCATTAAAAGAAATTAAAAGCTTCTACCAGGTTCTCGTGTACCGAGCACCTTTTCTGAACACACTACAAACAGAACAAACTATTGATAAATTTTCGTACATAGATCGAGGTTGAAAGCTTTCTTCAGATTACGTAAAAATATTTGTAAACAATACGAAAATCTGTTCCACAATAGTTTTAGGCTTTGAGAAGGAGAGTGATTTTTTATGATCAAAAATAATCATGTTCTGTCTGTAAAAAACTGTTTTCTCATAAAAGCTTAATTTTTTTGTTACAGGTGAGTTCACTTTATGATCCTACACAAGATAATAGTACATCATTTGTAAGTATTTTTATATAAAAATTTGCAGGGAAATTTATAAAAATACCGGTATTCATTTACGATTAAAGGAGACAATATGCACATACAGATGAAAGTGTGGACAGAGGAAACAAAGGAATAATATATAGAAAAGACAAAAAGACTCAAATTTTAGAAAAAAGAGTTATATGAGGTTTGGGATGAACAGATAGGAAAAGTAAAGGAAGCGAGGAGAAAATAAAGATAAATGTTGGGAGGGGAAGGGATAAAAATTAAATAAAAACTTGGTAGGATGGTGAATGCAAGAAAAGGAAAAAGGAATTTTAAAAAAAGTCGTTTTACGTCCGAGAAATCAATATATAGAAAGGTAGAAATAACAACAACAAATGTTGTCAAGACCCAACTCAATCGGACAATTTATTTTTAAAAAATCGAAAGTATCCGAACGTTTCGAGAATACGCTATTCTCCTTATCAGGGGTATCTATCATAAAGTTTTATAGGTGAAAGGTAAATATAATAGCATAAGGTAAGTTATAATAGTAAAGAAATTTTTGAATGTAGAAAACTTACGATGTTTCAGTCAGAAGATAAGGTCATGAGAAGATAATCTGTATGATAGTGAAAAATGACAGCCATCATGTTTTGGAGTGAAAATATTCCAATGCTTGATGAAAAGAGGTGTTTCGGGTTTCAATCGTGCGCAAAACTTAAAAATTTCATAAAAAATCTATGTGGTTATAATAAGAGTTGTAGAATTGAAATTTGAACCTCGAAAATTTGATCAGTAAGAATATGGTTATTCAATAAGCGGTTGAAAGTCAATATGTAAAGAGGTTATGTTTGATAATTATGAAATTGATAATTACCATGGGAAGAATCCATAAGTCTGTTTGAGTTGAAAATTATCAGTACTAATACCGAAGAACGATTGAAACACTGATTTAGGTTGTAAAAAAAGAATAACATTTTTAAAAAAAGAACATTTTTCATGAGAGCAGAAGCGGTTAGCATCCTGCTCTCAAAAGTGGACTCCAAAAGTGAAGGCAATCGTAAGTCGACCAATGAGACGTAACGCAGAACAAGTGAGGCGCCAATATTTGAATTTAAGAAATACAATGTCACAGAATCTAGTTGATAATGTAGAGAATAAAATCAATAAGACTCATAAATAATACAATTTTTCAATGTTTTGTTTCAATTTTTTTCAATTGAAGGTAAATGGAACGAGGGAAAGTATCATCAGGAAAATAAAAATATTAAGTTAACGAAAAAATTCAAGAATGGAGTTAAAAGATTCATTAAGATTGTCGAGTTCAGTGATTTTATTAAGACAGTTATCGAATTCTTTCTTAATAAGGAACCATTTGAACAAAAGCTCTTCTTATTGTATTATTTTCTTGATGGGGAATTTCAATATCATCCCATAGAAAATAGTGATCGATGCTGTCATTTCGGTTGTAAGAAAATGATCATTAGGAACATTATAATGGTTTATTACGTTATCTCAACTAGATTCTGACACATTTCATTTCCTAAATCCAAATATTGGCGCCTAACCGCGTTACGTCACGTTGGTCGACTTACGATTGCCTTCACTTTTAGAGTCTATTTATGAGAGCAGGATGCTAACCACGACTGCTCTCATAAAAAAATTTTTTTTTTCTTCAAATCTTCTATTCTTTTTTACAACATAAATCGGTGTTTTGATCGTTGAATAATATTAGTACTAATAATTGTCAACTCAAATTGACTTATGGATTCTTACCATGGTAATTATCAATTTTATAACTATTAAACATAACCTCTTTACATATTAAATTTCAACCGCTTATTAAATTATCATATTTTTTTACAGATTAAATTTTCGAGGTTCAAATTTTGATTTTACAACTCTTATTATAATCTCATGGATTTTTCATGAGTTTTCCAACCTCATAATCGTTTTCTTACAATTTAGAAACATTGGAACATTTTCACTCCAAGAGCTGATGGCTATGGTTTCTTATCATCATACAGATTATATTCTCATGACTTTATCATCTAACCAGAACATAGCAAGTTTTTTACTCTTCAAGAATTTCTTAACTATCATAACTTACCTTATGTTATAATGTAAAACTTTTAACTATGAATTTTATAATAGATATCGCTAATAAGGAGAATAGTGCATTCTCGAAACGTCGGGATACTTCTGATTTTTTAAAAATTAATTGAGCCCCTGGATGCAATAACTCGCTGAGCGCACGAAAACGCGTAAAAGTATTGCCTGCGCGGTGACATTACGAGTCAAAATCAAAAGTCCGAATTTGGAAAAATGAAAAATACTGCTCGATAGCTTTTTAAAAATGAATGCATGTACCCGTTTAAACTTTTTTC
>JAUMHM010000031.1:32101599-32121873 GCA_032362435.1 Melikaiella ostensackeni | reverse complement strand
ACTTCTGAAAATAAAAGTGATAAAAATTTACGTTTAAAAATTTAATCCTTCAAAATTGAACGATTTTCAACTGCAATTCCTCATAATCAAAGAATTTTTATCTTGAGAACGTAAGGATGAACGCATTTCAAAGTAAGCACTCATAACTGCAAAATTTTACTAATTCAATTATTTGAAATTGAAATTGTTCACTGTTCGGTTTGAATTTGAGAACATCAAGAAGAAAAAATTAAAATGGTTTCTTTCTGAAACAAGAAAACCAGTTTAAAATTATTTCATTTTGAATCTATCAATTCGCAGTTGTGTCATTTTACAATCGAAGTTAGAAATTGTCAATTTCTAACAATTTTAAACATTCTTACTCTAGAATATTTACTGGATATTTATAGAATTTAAAATGCTACTATTAAAAAGTTGTAATTTTTTCATATAAATAATATGTATTTTGTAAATGCTGAATTTTTCGATTTTGAAAATGTGTATACTTTTAAGGCTTCAATAAAACTTTAAAATTTAGGAAATCAAATTCAGAATAAATCAAAATTAATATTTCTTTTGACGTCCAACATTCAAATTTAACTACGAAATTCATTGAAATTTAAATAAAAAAAACTAAGAATCCAACATCTAAACTTGGACCGAACACCCTCAAATGTCTATATTTAAATTGGAACCCCCCCACTCCAAAAAAATAGAGGATACAAAGAGAAAAAGAAAGCAATCTACAGATCCCCTTCCTTCCCTTTTCTTCTTTCCTCCCTGTTTCTGATAATTTTCATTTTTTATATAAATATATAAATATTTTCAATATCTACAAGCGTTGATAGATATTATCAATGTTCATATATTTATTTGAAAAAAAAAATCAAAAAAAGACGGAAGAAGAAAAAAGAGAAAGAAGAGGAATTTGAGGTTGTCTTCCTTTTTTTGCATATTTTTTTGGGGGGGGGGTTTCAATTTGAATAGAAACATTTGAGGGTGTTTGGTCCAAATTTAATCACTGGATTTTTGGTCGTTTTTCTTGAATATCTAGAAATTTCATTGATCTTTATTCTGTGGGATGACAATTTTTTTCAAAAATCTTGTGCTCCATATAAATGATTTTCCTACAAAATTACGCTAAATTCAGTCGAAGGCAAAATGTATAATTTAAAATCAATTAGTAGTAGTACAAAAACTACCCCTCTCATGAAAAAATGGTCTCCAACAGATTTGTAGACCTGCTTTTAATGAATAATTAGGTCATGAACCATTTTGTTGTATCTTGCTTGGTTTTTCCAAGAATGAAAATCTTTTTTCATGTTCATTTTCACGAATAAAACAAAAGCTATGCGTTTTATTTAAAAATGGTATGAAAAAACGTATAGATCTTCATGAAGCGAACAACTTCGCTTTGTAATGTTTTTTTGTATAATGCATAGTTTGACCGGAAAATAGAATTTTCTATTTCTAATACCATTTTTCACGATTAAAATAAAAACTATAAATCTCATAAAAAAAATAGTCTGGATCAAATTTGTAGATCCTTTTGAGGTCAGAAATTTTGCTTTTCAACAGTTTTTTTTGTATTTTAACAAGAATTTTCGATGAAAAAAACCAGAACCATTGGTTAAAAATGGCTAGTTAACAAAGTCGTCCTTTTTTTAAACCTAAGAACAGTGTAACAAAGGGCAATACAATCGGACAAGTCCTTCGAAAGTTATCGTGTTTACAGACAACGACAACGACAACAACAAATAGACACCGAAGTAAAATACATTTTTCCTCAATCAGAGAGTCCAAAAACGTCGAAATTTTATGAAATCTGCAAAAGTCATGTTTCATATAAAGCCAATACCTTTTCATTAAGATGAGAATGTAAAAATGAAGTAATTAAATCCAACTAATAAACAAATTAAATAATGGAGCTCTTCAATTCTGAAGTACTTAAATTGCACTAACAACTAATAATAACTATTTGGATCGGTGGCTGATACTTTGCTTTCCACTTGGTCTTTTTTTAACTTATTCAGGCTTACAGCGAGCGGGAGAGAGAGAGAGATAGAGGAAAAAGAGTTTGAGTACAGTTAATCGAAAATCGAAATAACTAAAATATCATAGTGTATGATTATTACATCAAATTCAGATCTGATATTCAGTACGGTTCGCCTAATTTTCAGCCTAGCGTGATCCGAGAGAACAAGTAGCGTGCTGTTTGCACCTGCATAAATCACACATTAATAGTGGATGTCATAGGCACATCGGTTTGATGTAAAAATTTCAGGGCAACACCGAAAATGGCCAGAAGGTGACCTGAATTTCACGCTCGATTCAACGGTAGTGTAATTAGCAGACAGATAGAACATACATTTGTACGTGTTAGGTCAGTGAGCTTGGAAAATAATTGAGGCTCTCCGTGATATTAATTGAGCATTATTCGCGGACAATGGCGGTCGTAACGCTTGTTTTCGCAATGAGGCTTGAAGCTCGTTTCACATGCCCACTAAAGCCGAAAGAAACCAAGTTTTATTGTAAATTTATTTGAAAGAATTTTCTTTGCACCAAAAAGAATTGTTTAACTAGTAAAATTAACTAAAAAAATAGTTGTACATATCATGCTGTAGGTGGACGTTTTTCTTTGTTTGTTTATACTCTCTCCTAGAAGCTTGCGACCTGGCCCGGTGCCTTCGTTCCCTCTCACAATTCACAGAAGTCACGAGGAAAGGATGAAGACTGATGGCTTGAACAAGTTTTTAATTAATTTTCGACCACAATAGAAAATCGAGGATATTTCACTTTCCCAGAGAAAATGTCGCACACGTTTCTTCAGCAGAACCTGGCAGTTAGTTTCGCGAATTCCACATCCGTTCGCGCCATGCCAACGACGTGGATTTACGTTTCTCCAGGAATTGAAATAAGGATCGACCAGACGTTGATCATCCCTCCCCTTTTCCATCTAAACTTAACCCATAGGATGTTTGCTCATTCAAGAAATCAGTGCTCACCTATTACAAACAGTTAAAGTTTCGCAATTTGTTTCAAAGCCAAAGTATTGCCTCAGCTTTACCAATTTCTTTTCCATGCAAATGAGAATCCTCGTAAACTTCTTTTTAAATGAAAAAAAACGTTCTTAAGTATTGGAGCAATTTTATGACTTCCATACAAGGGAAGCAATTTCTTCATATTGTACTGTAGAAATTTTCTATTCCTTTCTGCAGCAATTTTTCTGAGGAAAGGTTTCAGCAAAAGTTTCTCGAAAGATCTTTATAACACACGAATCTCAAAGATCAAAAAGAATGATATCAGTCTTATAAAATGCACCCCACAATTAAACCCTTCCACAGGAAGATGTTTTGCTGGACTGGTGGTTTCATAAATTGTAATTGACATAATCTGCAATACTTTTGCTACGTTTTTCAAGAATTGTGAAGTCAAGGGTGATGCTAGACGGATTTAAGGTGAGGCGGTTCTTTCCAGAGAGTCGGAAATGAGCGAAAAAAAAGCAATAGCCGGAAGGAGTGGGAAAAGAAAGTTCAAAGAACAGAAAAGAAATGTGCACTTGTGCAATTGTGCATAGAGGACGGAAGACCGATGAGAAAAAGTGCAGAGAAAAAATTCTCTTAGTGAAAGAGAGAGCAAGGAGAAAAAGTGTTGAACTGAAAGACCAAGGGCGAGAGAAGTACTAACAGGAGTGAAAATGTCGGCTATAGATTATTCCCTTGGCAGAGCTGCATTTCTTTCCAAGGCCATAAGGGCAGAATAGACCCACGGGTTATGTTTTCACAAACGAATGGACGCACAAACTTATAAAAAAGCTCGGATTGCCCTTTGAGAGTCATCTTTCAAAAGAGTCATTCAAGCAAATTAAAAATCTCGAAAGAAACGGAATTTTTTCTGGAGAATTCTTTTAAAAGTGGGAGTTGTCAAGTTTCGTGTCATAGTAAAAACAATCTGAATTCTCTTTCTCAATAAAATTGTATCAAAAGAGCATCAAAGTTCAGAGAAAAAAGGAGCATCAGGGTAGGAGATATTAGGAAGAGAAATAAAACACTATTTATGTAATGAATAACAGAAGCATAATGAAAAATATAAAGAGTGAACCTGGGTCGAAACTTATCATATCCAAGATAGTCTTAATGTATTCCGGCAGGATAAGAATATCTGTTAGATGATTGCTAGAATCAGAAGCGTCGCGGTCGTCTTGTTGCCTTTATCAGACGAGAGAATCTAAATGCAGAACCCTAAACTACTCTTATCTCTCACATTTGCACCGATACACAATCTAGTTACACCAACCAAAAATCCGAAATTAGAATTTTTTCCGAGCATTGATAACGATTGCGGAACATGATCTGACGCTTGTAGTTAGGATTTCGAAGTATCCCCTTATTCTCGTTGCTCGTTATTTCTTCGAATACGAAATAACTCGTTGTTCCACGATTCGTTCGACAAAGATGAAAAATTATTCAGGGGAAAGATCTCGAATATTGATTCCAATTCCGAAGCGGCAATTCTGCAACCTGATGAGTGACACTGCCGATATTGTTAGCTAAGGTATTCGCATTTAAACTTGTTTACGGCGGTATAATCGGATGCAACAGGATTCGGATTGGTGTCACTAGCTTCCAGAGCACAAAACAAGAGACATAAAATCTCACTCTGGATCTCGTTTCTCAACAACGTGTTTGAGAATCTGTCGATTATTTTTCTCTTACTACCGGTAGTTTCTCGTTAGTTACATTTGGCTTTGAAATCGTTTGTATTCTCTCAAACGCTTTTCAATGTCAATTTCTATGCCTTCCAAAAATATTCTATTGAAATTCTTTGCTTGTCTATTATAGTAATGAATTATGTTGCGCCAACCACGGTGTCGATGATAAGTTACATACAGTCATCCTACACTGTCAAAACTGGACAACTCTTTTTTTACGGTATCATTTTTTTGTTGTCCTGTTTTTGAATAGGATAACTTCATGCTGTTACATTCAATGAAGAACGAATGACTCTGAGTTCCCACCAGTGATCTTATTTCAGTACCACTCCAGACTGTTTTTTCCTGAGCCTCATTTTAATACCCCGAATGAGCCCCGAAATAATACTTTGTTTTTATAGTGTATCACCTACTGCCTCACCTCTACCACTCTTAGTCAATCTTCGGGGTGGAAAGAGAGGAGCTATGTGACGAGTACCATATACCACGTTACATTTGAGATTTAAATATAATAATAATATTTTGAAAAGGATTATTGCATCTCACTGAAGAAGTTTTGTTAACACGT
The DNA here is from genome assembly GCA_032362435.1 of Melikaiella ostensackeni. Lineage (NCBI taxonomy): Eukaryota > Metazoa > Arthropoda > Insecta > Hymenoptera > Cynipidae > Melikaiella > Melikaiella ostensackeni. The sequence goes on along the minus strand of JAUMHM010000031.1, from coordinate 32,116,615 downwards.
GGAATTACTTGACGAATATATTTCATGTTCTACTCGAATCAGGACTAGGCATTAAGCCTGTTCTGCTGTTAGCTAAGCGGATTTGACATGAGGAAGCTGTAATTTTATGCTCTCTGGAGCGTTTGTACATGCGATGAGAACATTTCGACGTCGATGGGTTTACGACAGAGTTCTCCAGAGAGAAATCGTAGGAAGTCGCGAGGAAGAGTTAGGCATGCGAACAATACCTAGATGTGTATACAAACACGTATGAGGTCGTTAGGACTCCAGAATACAGTTAATGCTCCAAGGAGAATGTGCAATGAAGACCCTTGAAAACGTATTGTTTACATTGGCTTATTACACTTCGCTGCTTCATATTACGTATGTTGTGCGTACGGTTCAATAGTCGTTATGGTACGATTATAAAAATCAAAAATACGTCGAGATTAACAAAATAGTCAGGAAAATGAAGCAAATCATCTTTCAGAAACAGTGTTACTGTTCCCACCTATTGTTTCCATTTCAAATACTTATTCAGATAATCAAATTTAAATGGACTTGGAAGAATGAAACATTCAACTCCCACTTCGGTTTGTGCAATAATAAATTCATCGATTTACTCTGCACGTGATATGAGAACAAAGTTACGTAAGACTTATTCAACACATTTTGCTTCAATACTATCCCTTTTATAATATATTCCGTAACCATTTGTTAATCTTCAGCTTGAGTATTGTTAAAAAATCTTTACATTATATGATGAATTTCCCGCTCATGATTGCGCTTGGATGGTTGTAACGACCAAGAATTTGTGAGGACGGCGTAGGATTCGCGAAATGGCGTGCGAGGGATTGATGGCGAAATCGAGGCGGCATAAAACCTTGTGGAATCTTCGTCATGCCGTAATTTGAAAGCATCGATGATACTCTACGACGCTTAGCACTGCAATCTCGTTGGCCCAGTGCGGATTTTATGGCACTGTGCGAAAGGAAAATTTCACGTAATAGCAGGTAATTTAGGTACCAGATGAAGCATACTGCTTTCTGTAGATGTAATAACTTTTTGATATTCACGAGACGTGCACACTTAGACCACTGTTCCATGCTTATGAGGAAAAATGAAATGAACGAAAGCCTTTTATTTACATTCGTCATGAAATTTCCACATTCTGGAACCATGAGATGAAAAATTAATTTCTGGTTCAGATGAAATTCTTGAATCATTTCAAAACATAGGAAACACAGAAAATCATGGGGTTTCACTTTCATCCTAATGTTGGGTTGAAGCAATTTGCAGCAGACTGATACTTATTTGAATAAAATCATCTAAATTTGGTATTGAAATTATAATTCATAGGTGAACATTAAAATTTGATACATGCATAAAATGTCAAATTTATATATTGATATTTCACCCAATTCGATCGAGTTTTATTTCCAATTGCAAAACATAAAATTTTCACAGTGATTTTTTATCGTTATGATCATGAATTATACATCATCATGTCTCATCACATCGTCAATCATAGATGATCATCATTATCAACACATAATACTATCTTCACATAATATCCTCGTCAATTACATCTCGTCATCATATCAACATTAACTTATAACAGCATCTCGTCTATATCGAAGAAGAAGTCACTAACAAATTTTTCTGAAAACAGAGCGTATCAACTATTTTATGCTTTGCTAGATTGTCGTATTTCCATTTAGAAATACATAGAGACATGACACTCTAGCGAAGTAGAATATAGTTGATAAGCTCTGTTTTCGGAAAACATTGTTAGTGACCTATACTACGGGACAGTTGATCTTCAGGTAATATCATCATAGATCATCAACATAGAGCACCATCCACACATTTTCAGATAGTATTATCATCACTGATAGGTTATCACTATCATCATTAATCATAGACCATCATCATTATCATAATCATCATCATCATATGATCATCATCGTCTTGGATCAGCTTTTTGTTTGTTGCATAAGTTCCACTTATGTTTCAAGGTGGGACTGAACTAACTTTAATTGCAAGGTCCTTGCATATGGAATCTTCTGACTGGTTATTGTTGTCTATAATCCGATGGACATTTTAGGACAAAAAAAATCCATCGCGCCCCCTTTGAAAAAGTTTAACCTTATATCACCTTATAGCACCTTATAGCACCTAATATTCTCTTAATTTGTTCAATTAATTATGTTTTTTACTTTCGTTCCATTTTGTAAGAGATAGATGAAAATTTTTGGTTACTGGACTTTGATGTGATCTCTCTAGATTTGGCAAAATGAGACAAATGTAAAGGATAATTAATTAACGGGACTTAGGTTTCAGGTAAAAAATTTCACCATTAAGCATTGTATTGTATCTTGTTCCGTTTTTCCATGATTTTACATTCTTTATTTTTAATAGCATTTCTTTTTAGACCATTTTTGGGTGGCTAATTTGAACATCTAATATTTTGTTGTATCTTATCCGGCTTTTTCAAGAATTGAAAATTTTTTTAAATGGTTTTTTTCGCGATTAAAACTACAAGTCTGCCTCACATTGAAAAAATAGTCTGAAATAAATCTGTAGATCTTTTTGAGATGAACAATTTTGCTTAGTAACATTTTTTTCGCATTTCGTATAGTTTTGCTGGATAGGGGAATTTTTTATTTTTAGCAACATTTTTCATAATCGAAACAAAAACTATGCGTCTCATAAAAAAATAGTCTCGAACAAATTTGTAGATTGTTTTGAGATGAATAAGTTTGATTTGTTAACATTTTTTCGACTCTCGAATACTTTTGCTGCAAAGTGAAATTTTTTCATTTTGATGACGTTCTTGATGATCAGAACAAACACTATGCATTCCATCAAAATGATAGTTTTGAAAAAATTTATAGATCGTTTTGAGATGAACAATTTTGCTTCTTGATATTTCTTTCGTATCTCGTATAGTTTTGCTGAAAGTGGAACTTTTTATTTTTAATTATATTTCTCACGAATAAAACCAGAATTGTTCGTCTCATCCAAAAAATTGTTGCCATTAAATTTGTATATTATTTTGAGATGAACAATTTTGCTTTTCAACATTTTTTTCGTATCTCGTATAATTTTGCTGAAAAGAGGATTTTTTTATGTCCAATCACATTTTTCACGATTAAAACAAAAAAAATGCGTTTTTCCAAAAAATGGTCTGTAGAAAACTTGTAGATCTATTCAAGATGAATAATTTTTCTTGGTAATATTTCTATTCGTATCTCACACAATTTTGCTGAAATGTGAAATTTTTTACTTCAATAACATTTTTGATGATTGAAACAAACACTATGCGTCTCATCAGAAAAATAGTTTCAAGAAAATTATAGATCGTTTTGCGATGAAAAATTTCGCTTTTTGATATTTTTTCGTTTTTCGTATAGTTTTGCTGGAAAGTGGAATTTTCTATTTTTAATTAAATTTTTGCCGATCAGTACAAGAAAAATACGTTTCACTGAAAAATGGTCTGTAGAAAACTTGCAGATCTATTTAAGATGAATAATTTTCCTTGTTCATATTTTTTCCGTACCTCACACAATTTTGCTGAAAAGTTAAATTTTTTATTTTAATAACATTTTTGATGATTAAATCAAACACTATGCGTCTCATTGAAAAAATAGTTTCAAGAAAATTTATAGATCGTTTTGAGATGAACAATTTTTGCTTCTTGATATTTTTTTCGTTTTTCGTATAGTTTTGCTGGAAAGTGGAATTTTTTATTTTAATTAAATTTTTCACGATCAAAACAAAAAAATGCGTTTTACCAAAAAAAGGTCTGTGGAAAACTTGTAGATCTATTCAAGATGAATAATTTTTCTCGTTAATATTTTTATTCGTATCTCATACAATTTTGCTGAAAAGTGAAATTTTGTTCTTCAATAACATTTTTGATGATTAAAACAAACACTATGCGTCTCATCAAGAAAATAGTTTTAAGAAAATTTATAGATCATTTTGCGACGGACAATTTCGCTTTTTGATATTTTTTTCGTTTTTCGTATAGTTTCGCTTTTTTATAATTACATTTTTCACGATTAAAACAAAGCAATGCGTCTTATCAAAGAATGGTCTGTAGAAAACTTGTAGATCTATTTAAGATGAGTGATTTTTCGTGTTAACATTTTTTATGTATCTCACATAGTTTTGCTGAAAAGTGGAATTTTTTATTTTCAATGACATTTTTTACGATTAAAACAAGAACCATATGTGTTTTATCAAAGGATGGTTGAGATAGAATTTTCTGAATCTTCTTGATATAAACAATTTTTCAATAGTTAAAACCGCAACCGCTTGTCAAAGAAGGCTGGTTAACGAAATTAATCTTTTTTTTTGGGTCCTAAAAAATTAAGTCAAAGCATGATCCAATCCCATAATTTTTACGGCCCTGAAATTTCCTATATCTATGGATGTCCAAATTTTTGTCAAGCATTATAAACAAACTAAGGGTCCGATCAGAAAACCAAAAACCCCGTTGGTTTCGTCTTCGAACTACCTGAATGCGCATTCTTCTTTTTTAACAATTTTTTAAACAATTGCATCATTCTTCAAGTGTCCGATGAAGACCTCGAAGACACCTATGGATTCGCCTCCGAAATATCCAAATGCGACATTTTTTTTTACCATTTTTTGAACAAATAAATCATTTTTTCAAGATCTGCAACTTTTATAAACAAATGTTATGATTTCACAACAACTTTGAGTATGCCATCAAAATCAGCCTGTGAATAGGTCTCAGATATTTTGTTATTATTTTGAGAAAACAACTGTTTAAACAAATAAGTTGTTAAAAAGAGCTTATTTGACATTTTATTAACTTTTTATATCAATTTGAAAACTTATGTACACATACGATGCTTCAATAGAATCGTTGGCAACAAAAGTATCTCCTCTAAACTTTCAACTTAACAAAACAATGTTGTTTAAAAAATTGTCTTAAAAGAAAATGCTTACATCTGGTTCACAGGATATTTCGACTTTGAAGAATCTGAAAGCAAAAATTCAAGTCGATCCTTGAAATATAGAGTTGCCGCTATCGTCAGTGATAAGAAAAAAAAACAAATTGCGAATTTTTAAATTTTTCAACCTAATTTTTGCAACTCTAATTGCTCAAAAAAATGATTGAATATTAATGAATAATTATGTAGCAAGTACCGAGGATAGCGATAACTCTATATTTCAAGAATTGACTTGAATTTTCGCTCTCAGATGCTCCAAAGTCGAGATATCATGTCAAGCAGATGTAAGCAGGGCTCTGTTCAGGCGGCTCTACCAAGAGAAAAAATCATCAAATTCACAATTTCGCAAAAAAATTCAACTATGGAAAAAAAATCCCCCCAAAAAACTCCATTTCACCACACTACCCCTCAGATGGAAGACTGAATTGAGCTGCAGCAGTTTTGATATTTCAGGATTTAGTGTGAATAGGTGACATAAAGTAATAACGGATAGATATGTTCTGAGAAACATTTTTCTCTTTGTGTAATTTTTATCTCAAATTTTGTGAGTGCTTTGGTTTAGAGAATAATTTTATACGTTTTGTAGAGGAATAGTGATATAAGTGATACGAGGACGGATTTAGCGAATGGAGAGAGTGGCAGTAAAGGGGCTGAAGAAGCTTATCAGAACATACCACGACATGGCCAACCGATAGTAAAACCCTAGAATTCCACCCTTGCGATTAGTGGACGAGGGCTTTTCGACACGTCCATTTCGATTCACAGTTCCGGTCGACGTCAACCCTTTTAATGCTGATTTAGGAGCTTCCATTGTATAACAAATTAAACCAGTTGTTTCGTTCTCTCGTGACCAGGTCAAACTTTCATTATTCTATGTTTTCTTTTAGAGAAAGCGCCATTCAACTCTAATGTTTCCATTTTTCGAACGATTCTTTTAAAGGAGTATTTTCTCACCTTATTTGAAAAATTAAGAAACTGAAAATATGTTATTTGATGGAGAGGAATTTATGTATTTATAAATTTAATATCACAAGAGGAAGAAATAATTGACAGGGATATTAATTAGCATATCTATCAGCTTTTTGTTGCCTCCAGTAGCCGAAGGAACTTGGGAAAATATTACTTTATACTTATTGCTTTTTTAATCGTCGATAACAGCAAAGGTGTTCAGCATTTTAAGAGAGTAATTTTATAACCCTGTCTTGTAGAAAGAATGACGTTAATTATGTTTGTGCTACTTTGTTGACAACAAAACTTCATTACGTCGATGAAGCTAAAATAAGATAGGAAAAAAGCGATTCTTGTTACATTGTATAATTTTACATTTTCGTCTCCAGCTCCTCGTTAATTTTGCTCCAGTAATTTATTTTTGTAGATGAACAACTTGGACTTGCAAAGTAAATTAAATTCTTTTTTCTACAACATTCATATCTTCTAAGTTATAAAAATTAATAATAGGTAAGTTTACATTGTTTTCAATTTGTGATTATAAGAATCAAACTAATGTTGGGTGAATAGGCGGATTGAAGTTGCTAGAGGAGTAAATAAATCGAATTGAGGAAATAAGTCTGGAGTAGAACCCCTTCTAGCGGGTAAGATATCGAAGTTTTTGCAATGTTGCAGTGCGAGGAATACTGGTTGATAGTTTTCTAATTGAATTGGAGCGCCATTCGAGATTTTCCGGAAGTGAAAAGGGAAAAACGAAACGGCTGTGTGGTCGGTGAGAAAGACGATAATGTTATCTGGAGGTCCAGAAAGGACGGCTGGATGGATAAGAGGCGCAATCATAGTTAATTGTGAATCCCAGCAATTTTTACACTCTGAACACTGGGTTAACTCTTTTCGGGAAATTGAAGAAAAGTCGGATTCCATTAATAAAAAGAACTCATGAGTTAAAAAGTGAGTAATATGTCAAATTGAATTATATTAAATTAAAGCTTTTAAAGTTGAAAAATTCAATTACTGTGTGGAAAAAACCCTCTTCACCCATCTTTGGAGTGTTGGCCCCCGCAGGGGTCCTTGCTTGTTGCCCTCATACCTGTTGCCCTCATACCTGTTGACCCCATGGGGGGGGTCAACATTCTGTGTCATTAAGCTCAATATGAAGGCAATATATCAACTATTAATATATCAATGAAAATTAGGATCGCAATTATGGGTCATCAATTTAAAAGTTAAACTTTCCACATTGTAAACCCAATATCGAGTTTGTAAGAGTTCCAAATTGAATTTCTACTTGAAAGTTATGTAGCTAATTCAGCTTTCAAAGTCGTGGGTCTTAATCTGGAAAAACTTTATGTAGCTCATAAACTTGAAAATTTTCAGCTAACTTTATTTTATTCTTAACTTTTAATTGAATGAACTATCTAATTGATCTTTTAGATTTCATGCTAACTCAAAGTTTGAAGCTGACTTCTTGTGAGCTGCTTATATTTTAGTGCCACCAACTCTCAAAAACTCTATGCAGCAATCACGTACCTTTGCTACTTTGAGCCCCCATCCCGAAGAAAGGGGGAAAACAGTAAAGGTGAAACTGCAGACAGACGAGAAATGGGACAGAAAGGAATGCAGAGTTAAGCCAGAGGGTAGAAATACAACAGGGAAGATAGATGGTTAAGTAGAGATGAAACACGAAATAGCAAGCCTTTAATTTGCGCGGTGCTCGGTACGCCGAGAATCATAAATCAAAGCGATATCGTGTCACGATGAAAATACTTTCAGTACGTGCAATGGAAAAAGGTTTCAGATTTTCATGCACTTACGACCACATCCGATTATCCTAACCCCAGAAAAGATATTTTTCATTTTTAACGGCCGAAGATAAACTTTTAAGTAATGATTATGTTTTTTCATATCTTCGAAACCCATAAATGCAATATAAAACACTACATAAACAACAATTTACAGCATGAATAATTTTTTGCATGTCATATTATACAAATATGGATGATATGCAGCACGCACATTCATTGTTTCTACCAACACTAACTTGAAATCTCGTTGTTTGCGAGAAGGCGATATTCCCTCAATAGTAATAAATCACAACAGAAGCATCGTCTGCCTTCATTGCGCTAGAATTTAATTTAAGATTCTCAAGGGAAACGAATTTCTCAAACGGCATAACTTCAAAGTACCGTCTCGTTCCATTAAACAAATACAGTTTTCATATGAACAAAAAAAGAACTTTAAGAAAAATGATACTCGGCTCTTCTAACTTTGAGTATTCATTACGAAACTTGTGTGACAATGGATTTACTTCCTTTTGAATACACGTTAGCAATTCTTTCTTGGATTGTGACACAGACAACCTTTTAATTATATTTAACTTTTTCACAGATAAGATCCTATTATAAGGAATTGAAGTTCTGCCTTGTGCAGGGAGAAAAAAAATCGAAGCTCAATAGCAACACAAAAACTTGCTACAAACGCATGAAAAGTGGTCATGCGATTACACTTAGATTTTTTTCTCCATGTGGGTTTAAAAAAACTTGGTACAACTAATGACTTCTTCTAGGACTTAGGCTGGGAATCATCTTTCTAATTTGCAAAAAATTCATTGAAAGGAAAGGAATGATTATATTTCCCCTTACTTCAAAGGAAAGCAAAATTATCATTGGCTGTCAAGTTTTCTATTTGTGTTATGTTCTATTCTCTATTAGAAGATTTTCCTTGAAGTGTCTTTAGATTGTACCACAAACATATAGGTACTCTATAGAGTAGAATTTGAGACTGTCGTAGTGTGTGGGTGCATGTGCACTTGTGAGGTGACGTACATGCACTTGCGTACACGTGCATGCATGTAGAATATGTATCTGGCTGTTAGATACCTCAAGATGGCACTTCTGTGTCCAGAGAAGTCTGCAGCATACCCTGGAGGGTACTTTGGTATCCAGTGTCAACCTCGTGCTGAAACCAACCCAGGGCGACACTCTCGTTAAATAAATACTAAAATAAAAGGAGTCTCCAAGCTACCCTTTCGCATTGTCTACTTTTCACGACTATCCTGGTCGAGTGTCGAACTCGAGAGCACATTATTGTTTGGTACAATTCACGTAAAAAGATGCTGGTCGTCATAATGGCTTAAATTTGGGTGTTCAAATTTGCTACTAGAAAAATGAATGTTGAATGAAATGAGCAATAAAGGAATAACTTTTATTATTATAAATCATATTCTTAATCATAATGCTATCATATACTTTTGGAATGTTGGTGAAAATCTGCCGGAAAAGTGGCACGAGAAACATTTGTATAGATAGATTTTTGTTAGACTTTCGGAACAAAATCTGATACTGTAGATTTCTTTAAGATATTCTATTAATTTATACAAGAATTATTCACAAATTTGACAAGATTTTTATAATGCATTTAATAGCATATTGTGTGACGAGGGAAGTTACTTGTTCTTTACTCCCGAGTATGAAGTTTGATGCACGAGGCGCAGGCGCACCGTAACCGAGGGCAGCAAACTCCCACGAGTTAGTAAAGACCAATAACTTTCACGTTTAACACATTTTATTTCACATATGTATGGAAAAGTTATTACTTTCTCTGTAGAGCAAAAAAAAAGTTGACGTTTGCAACCCGCGAACGTCAAAGAAATCTTAGCGCATGCGCGGCAATCTGTATTACCGACAGAGCAACACTTCATCACTAGTCAACCACTTATCTCGTCCGATGACGCTGATTCTTGTGGAACAGTTGACTTCTCAGCGAGGAGAAAGTTCTTTTAACCCGGTCTCTAGGGAAGAAACTAATAGAATTTGCGATATGCGCATGCGCAAAAATTACTTCGACACTCGTGAGACGCAATGAAGAAAGTAGACGGACGCAGAAAAAAAAGTGACGCACAGTGAAAAAAGTAAATAAAGTGCAAACTACTGAACGAACCCTGTGGCCTGCTTCAGTAAGTAAGGGTGAAATCACAACTATTGCGTTGTATCTAATTCCACCACTCCTAACCTTCCTGACTAAACATTGCTATCAACTAAGTGTTACGGACACATTATTGCCATGGTTTTGACAATTGCCATTGTTATTTTTGCGTCAATCGACAACAAATCGCCTCATTTCGGAACAAAAGACAGGTAAAAAAACTAGCACTTCTTGAAAAACTCATAGAATATATATTCAACAGGTGTCCCACATGTTGAAAGAGCGGCGATTTGAAATTTGTGTGATAGCCACCCTCGCTTCGCTTGGGTGGCTAACTTAACATTCGTCTTGAATCTTTCGCTTTTTGAAATTGTAGCACAATGTACTGTAAATAATTCTCTGAGCTTTAAATGGGACATTACAGGTTAAAAGTATTTTCATAATTTCTATGAGACTCAAGATAACATTTTCACTTCGAATAACATGAAGTATTTTAAGGTTTTAGATAAAATTTGTAGCAAATTAAATATTATTTGAATTTTGTAAAGATTTGTGACATGTTTCAATATTTTTAAGAATTGTTTACAATATCCCCAAAATGAAAAGAGAAACATTCTTCAATTTTCTATGTCTATATTAGATATTTGAAATCAAAGCTGTCAATATTCATCAATATGAAGATATAACCATTCAGAACTGAGGAAATTTCATCACCAAATAAAGCTCCCATCTAAAATTTAGAATTGTTGCGAATTTATGCGAATTACTATTGTACAAATTTACGCTTCCAGTTACACTTTTAACTTCGAATTCTTTTATTTCCGAGAAATTTTGACATAAAGCGTATAAACTGAAAAGTTGGGTAAAAAATTAGATATTGTAGAACTTCTAAACTTTAAGTTGTCCACATTGTCATGAATCCAATTTACAAATTGTAGAATTTTCAATTCTAAAAGTTCGGAATGGTTGAATTTCGACGTTTCGTTTTTCAAAAACTAAACATAATTTCTGATTTACAACTTTTTTTCGTCTAGTTGTCCCGAAAAATTGGCGGTTTTGGAGAATTAGATGAACTAATTGTCCCGATATTTCGGAATGACTAAGTCAAATTTCTGCGAAATCTCTCTGTGCTTATTCAAATTATTATTGTACAAATTTACAGTTTTCAATACCCTTTTAACCTAGAATTCCTTCCATTTTCAAGAAATTTAGATATGAAGCGTATAAACTGAAAATTTTAGTATAAAGTTAGATATCCTAGAACTTGTAAGTTGAAAGTGGTCAAAATTATCATAATTCCAATTTACAAATTGTGAAATTTTTGATTATAGAAGTTTAAAATCATTAAATTTTGACGATTTGTTTTTAAAAATTAAAAAAAAGACTGAAAAATTTCGTTTTGTCTAGCCGTCCCGAGCAAAATTGGTAGAGTTGGAAAAGGGGATGGACTAGTCGTTTCGGAATTTTGAGACGGCAAGCCAAACTCATGAAAAATATTTGACAACTCATCCCGAATTCCAAGACGACTACGCACTTCGTGAAAATTTATTAATTGAAATTTATTTTAAGCTGTATAGAATTTAACAATTGAAATTTTAGATTATAACTGTACAATATATTAAATAGTTAGAATATTAGTTTGAGTTCTCAAGCTTTTTAAAGAATTAAATCAAAATTCGTGGTAGCGAATCTCCGCCAAGTACTGAGAAAAAGAAGAAAAGGAAAAAAAAGAGGGAGAAAAAGGAAAGAATCAACCAAAAGCAACCTCACACTCTTTCCTTTTTCTGTCCTTTCTATACTACTGGGGACCAGCATGTTTCGAAGACAATTAGACTTCCTCATCAGGGGTAATTTATAGGATAACTAAAACGCATAAATTGGCGACGCAAAACTTGACTTAACTGCATCTTCAGTCTGCAAATGATCCTAGAGAATCACTCATATATTCTTGATTCAATTTCTATCCAATGCATTTCTGCTAACGGAAAACCTCTCCTAACTTTAACCACACTTTAGCTTCTTCATTGAGTTTTTTCCAGACATTTTTGACGAAAGCTTGGTACATACAGGTATTTACATCTTAAATTGCTTTTCGTATTTTTTTCTTCGACCTGACCTTCCAGGACATTTTATCTTCAACTTTCTCTTTATACGTATACATCTATAGAGAAAAAGAGAGAGACAGAGAGAGAAAGACGTAGTCAAACTAAGCTACAACCTTCGCATTAAATATTCAAAAGCGCGGTAAAAAAGAAGATGCATTTGCATCCCGCACTGCGACTACGTATCCGTGGAAAGACATAAATAATTCAAAAGTTTTTATGTGACCAGAGACGAAAGGGGTGGAAAAAGTGAGAACGTTTATTTGAGAGCAGGAGATGAAAGCACGCGCGAGACAGAGACGAAGCGAGCGAGACAAAAGAGTAGCGGAACAGGCAGAGAAAAAGAGAATCGCAGAGACCCCAAGCGACGAGCCAAATTGTCAAATAAACGCGGAGAAATGCTGATACAAACGCGTGGAGAAAAGCCGCTTCAACCGGACAGAAGCCCGACGAAGCGTTGAAAATAGAGAGGCATTGGTACGGTTATGCGATCGACGCTGGCCGAAGCTGTCGCATTACAATGCTTCGATAACATAAATAGCGATAACCGGTTTATTATTATCGTAGCCGTACTAGGGTATTGGCTACTTCTATTATAGCCATTTTTCCCATATGGGTGACTCCAATGAAAAGGACCCTTCTCCGTTCTATTTTTGTGGCAAAAGATTTTGTAGATTTTCAAATCTTTTTTTTTCTCGAAGATCGAAATGAAATCTACCTTCTTATGAGAATTTTTGGTGCACTGGAAGGGGAATACCCAAAAAGTTCACAAATCAAAACTAGACTTTGAGACTACCCGCTTTTCTGGCTCATTAAAGACAAATGTACCTACAATAAATGTACAAAAAAAAAAAAAGAAAAAAGAGGGAGAAAAAGGGAAAAGTCAACCAAAATCAACCTCAGACTCTTTTTTCCGTCTTTTTTATACTACTGGGGACCAAAATATTTCAAAGCCAATTTAGACTACCTCATCAGGGGTAACTTATAGGATAACTACAGTTATAAATAATGAAACATATATTAATTTTGATTTCACAAAAGCTAAAATCATAAGCAAAGAGAGATATTTTAAAAAACGTAATTTTAAAGAAATATTTCAAATCATCAAACCTATAATACTGTAAACAAAAGATCGGACACGAATTTTCTAAGTGATGTATACCATAGTATACATTTATATACCATTATACCATACCACATAGTGTACCATTTCGAATAACGAATATAAATAATGTAAATTCTTCAAAATTTCCCGCGCTTTGTCATAGTTCCAACTGGACACGTTAGGGTTAGATTCGTTTCTGCCTTCACTCCTGGACAGGCACCTTAGCAATGTAAATTGCTGCCCAAAAAATGTTTAAACTTCATATAATAAAATGCTCCTGCCTGTCCAGAGGTGACAGTAAGATATTAAAATTATTTATAATATGTTAAACTTCTGTACAATTATTATTAATCATCTTGTCTACATATGTTCAATTTCGTATAGATGACGTATGTAAAAAAAATATAGGTTATGTCCTCCGCTTTTGTATCTAATATTTCTACATTCCATTCTTTGTATCAAAAAATTTCATTTTAATTTATCCGTTAGGTTCCGTTAATATGTATAACATTACTATGAGGCCTGGTGCCGCCGGGCGACGCTAAATTCAAAATAATATGTTTTAAAAATACAAATAGACTAATAGATCAGAAACCGTCACTACGTCGACAAATCACATTTAAATTCGCTAGGCGACAACTCTAACATCATATGGAAATATGAAATATCTTTTTCAGATAAAATCCATGAAACTTGCATGCTATCAGTAATTCTTTCTGTAATGCATCCAATCTAAGTTTTTAGTAATTGAATAAATTCTTGACATTTTTCTCTTGGACTAATTTCTGTCATCAATGGTTACTCATAAATTTTTTGGGGTCGCTGATTACGATTTTAATGTTAGAATTCAAAATTAAAAATGGCTGATTCAAAATGGCTACTATTTTAGTCCAAACTCACAGTATTTTTTACAATTGATACGAAACTTGCTGTAGGGGGGTTTGCGGGGCTGCTGATTACGACCCTGACGTCGAACTGTTGAAATTCAAGATGGCAGATCCAAAATACCGACTATCTTAGTCGAAATTTGCAGTATTTACAATTAACACGAAACTTCCTGTATGGGAATTCTTGGAGCTGCTGATCACGATTCTGATGCCAAATTGTTGAAATTCAAGATGGCGGATCAAAAATAGCGACTATCCTAGTCGAAATTCGCAGTATTTACAATTGACACGAAACTTGCTGCATGGAGGTTTTTGGGGTCGCTGATTACGATTTTGATGTCAGGATTGCAAAATTTGAAATGGCGGATCCAACATGGCGACTATTTTAGTCCAAACTTACAGTATTTTTTACAATTGATACGAAAATTGCTGTATGGGGGTTTGCGGGGCTGCTGATTACGACCCCATGTCGGATTGTTGAAATTCAAGATGGCGGATCCAAAATATCGACAATCCTAGTCTAAATTCGCAGTATTTACAATTGACATGAAACTTGCTGTATGAGGATTCTTGGAGCTGCTGATTACGATTCTGACGTTAAATTGTTGAAATTCAAAATGGCGGATCCAAAATAGCGACTATCCTAGTCCAAATTTGCAGTATTTACAATTGACACGAAACTTGCTGCATGGGGGTTTTTGGGGTCGCTGATTACGATTCTGATGTCAGGATTGCAAAATTTAAAATGGCGGATCCAACATGGCGACTATTTTAGTCCAAACTCACAGTATTTCTTACAATTGATACGAAACTTGCTGTATGGGGGTTTGCGGGGCTGCTGATTACGACCCTGACGTCGAACTGTTGAAATTCAAGATGGCGGATCCAAAATACCGACTATCTTAGTCGAAATTTGCAGTATTTACAATTGACACGGAACTTGCTGTATGGGAATTCTTGGAGCTGCTGATTACGATTCTGATGCCAAATTGTTGAAATTCAAGAAGGCGGATCAAAAATAGCGACTATCCTAGTCGAAATTCGCAGTATTTACAATTGACACGAAACTTGCTGCATGGAGGT
>JAUMHM010000031.1:32091314-32101499 GCA_032362435.1 Melikaiella ostensackeni | reverse complement strand
AATTGCGCTATCGAAAAAATATAAATAAGGATCTAGATATAAGAGTTTATGTAAATAGTTGTAAATAACTGTAAATAGTAAGAATAAGCTAATATAAAATATGTATGCGGAAGTATTGTAAGAAATGGAGGTCATGTAAACCCTTAGGGACACATTATGAATAAAGAAGTAAATATACAGGTCTGAGCTTCAATATCATGGATAATAAAGCTTTATTTACATAACTTAGGCATGTTAAAACGAGATAATGTAATGTGATTCTATTTTGTGGAAATCTTGAAGACAAAGTTGTAACGCTCTTATTATTAAAAAGGATTTGCGATGGAAATTCATTGATACCGGGTTATGTAGCCTTCGAGAAACCGGATCATATTTCCTAAACTTTCGATATTTTTTATTATTTTAGATGTAGGAAATGAATTTACTGCATCAATCGGACTGTAAATAATTGTATTATTTTCCAATTTCTACTTGGGAATTTGTTAAAGATTGGGAATTCGAAATTCTATGCATACAAATTTTTCATTTTTTGGAAACTGGACACAGCAGATTCAGAAAACATGAGAAATATATCATTTTTAGCAGTTTAATCGACCTGTAGCTTACAATATTTAACCGGTTCGTCAAAAAATTGCAGGATAAATTATCTAGATGAAGCGCCATGTTCATTTTTCGGAAAATTTTGATTCATTAATTATTTCTAGAGATGTTTTACTTTTTATAAACGAAACTCGATATTTTAGCAGTTGAGATGGCCTGCAGCCTACAATATTAAACCGATTCGTCAAAAAATTTCAGGATAAATTGACTAGATGAAATTCTAGAACCGATTTTTCAGGAAAAATGTTTTATATGAAGCTTTAATGCCATTTTCCAGGGAATTTTTATTTATTAATTATTTCCAGAAATATTTATTTTTTTATGTCCAAAATTTGATTTTTTATCAGTTCAGTCGACCTGCAGCCTACAATATTCTAGCGTTTCGTCTGAGAGTTTCTGAATAAATTGACTAGATATTGTTTCAGCGCTGTTTTCAGAAAATCTTGATATAATTATTATTCCTTGCAATATTCCACATTTTATGCTCAAAATTCGATTTTTTACCAGTTCAGTCGACGTATAGCCTACAATTTTCAACCGTTTCATCTAAAAATTTCAGGATAAATTCACTAGATGAAGTCCCAGGAATGTTATTCGGGAAATTTTTATTTATGAATTACTTCTAGAGATATTTCACTTTATATGCCCAAAATTTGATTTTTCAACAGTTCAGTCGACCTGTAGCCTGCAATTTTTAACCGTCTTTCCCAAAAATCCCAGGAAAAATTTACTAGATGAAGTCCCAGAACCATTATTAAGGAAACTTTTATTAACTAATTATTTCTAGAGATATTTCATTTTTCATGCCCAAAATTCGATTTCTTAGCAGTTCAGTCGACATATAGCCTAAAATTTTCAATCTATAGTGTTAACAATCATCATGTTGTTTTGCTAGTATGTAATATAAATGGAAATACTGTTTGTACTTATATTTTCAATTATAATCTTAATACGAATACCAATTATATGCATGATATTGTGTTCGGTATTACATATTTTTATTTCTATAGAATGGATATTTTATGAATTCAAATTTTTCCATGAAAAATGATGTGAAATTTCACTAAAAACATGAACAATGCAAAAAATTCCGCTTGATAAAAAGTTATCAGTTTCATCAACATAGTTTATGAAACCAAAGTTTACCAAGTAATTTCAAAAGATGTCTAAATTAAAGATTCATCAAATTACAAGAATTAGGTAAAAGTGAATGCATGAAGATGAGGAAAAAAGAAAAATTGGCGATATTTTCTTTTTTTTCAATCACAATAATCTCGCCAAGTTTTGATTTTTCCCCTTACAATACGTCCATAAGGCTTCTGTAATTTTCTCAATTTAATAAATTTTGAATTCAGATATCTTTTAAAATTACTTGTCAAGCATTGATCTCAAAAACTATATGATTTTACTGGTCATTTTTTATCTGGTGGAATTTTCAGCATCGTAGATGTTTTTGGTGAAATTAGAATTTCGTGAACTATTGAGATGTTGAACAAATTTCGAAATTTGTTTTTAAATCAAAAAATTAACAAATAATTTATTTCAGTAAGAAGATTTTCTTGCAATGAAATGTTTCGAATCAATATCTAGAACTCTCCGATTTTTAACCCTTACATTTAAACACTTCCAATATTTAAAGTTTAACGAGCTCATAATTTAAAAAGAAACTTCTGAGGCATGAAATATTCCGAATTTCCTCACGGTGGGTAGGTTTTTCCGTTGCAAAAACATAAAACTGCGAAATTAGGGTAGGAAGTTTTAGAAAATATTTTTATTGATATGGTTCAAGTTTTCAAGATTTTCAAGAACACTCGTATACTCACCGTTTAAGTGAAAAGTTCTTGGAAGAAGAATTCAGCTCAAATTAAAAAGTCGTAAGAATTTCGAAATTTCTTTGACTTCGCAAAAATAAGATTAGAATTCCTTCAACTATCAAGAAGTCAAGCAATTTCGAAGTTAATTTCTAAATAAAAAAACTCGACCATGAATATATTATATTACGAAATCGGTAATTAAAGTTTAATTAAAGTTTTAAGTTTTTCGCTGCTGCGAAAATCCAATCTAGGATTTACTCTTCTTTCTAGAATTTCGTAGCCCCGAGCAGGAAGCCTGTTTATAGTTTCGGTCGGGTGTCCATCCGTCCGTCCATTGTACTTTTTTCCAGGAGGGAAAGTGAGGGGAACTAATGAAAGGGAGGGGGAGCGAGGGAAAGTGAGGGTTTATTAGAAGTGAGGAAGTGGACAGGGGAAGTAAGAGGATGGTAGGGGATGATACGATAATATAGGATCGGATAGGATCGGATACGATAGGAAAGGAAAAAGATTTGAACGACCTAATTAACAAGCCAATAGGCTACGAAACCCTTTTTTGTATGCACTTAACGCCTACTTCAACTGATGTTTTTTAAGTATGGTGTTTTCAAATTCGTCCATTTTATTTTAAAATGCATCAGAGACATTCACGTCGACTGAAGAATTCTGAAATCTCCTGCTTCTTCCCGAAAACCTCGCGGAGCACTACAATTTCAATTATCCCGAAGAATCCAGAACTATAATTAAGAAATTTTCTTGAATATTGAAGTGAGTTATTGAGGACTATGAAGTTTATTGATCCTTAGAGTTGGCACAAGCCCGCAGGAACTCCAGTGTTCCAAAACTGGCGTCGATAGCATTCCAAGGTGCAATTATTGCTCGCAGGAATATGCCTGTGCAATTTCGGAATATCTTCCGGTCAGATCGAGGTAGCGAGATGAATTCGATTCGCGACCAGGAATCACAAAGCTATCCAGAATATCGGGAAAGTTTTAACGGTGCTTCATTAGGGAAAATAGTTTCAGGGATCCTTTGCCAATCCTCACAGAATGTCACCACAGCCATTATTGTAACCTCTCGAGCAATAGGAGAGGCTTTGCTAATTCAGGGGACCACTAAGAATTAGCAGAATTCAACCTCTCAATATCATTTCACTCATTTATTTAGTTACAAACTGATGGAGCCAATAATATTGATGGAAATGCAATGAAACATTTATATTGAAAAGGTTTGCAATTGGATTCATGCTGTATAAATAGCGTTTTGTAAATTGCACAAAGATCCAGATTTGGAAGACTGAAATTGAAGGATAGAAATTAGAAATTAATTCCATTCAGGGACTGTAATCTTATTTCGGCATTTTTGCGAACGGTTTGCTGCATTTTGATTTCTACACATTTGCACATTCTCGTGTCACATTCTCGCCTCTATAATTTTCAGCTATAGTTTTTTCACCGTCGCCACGCGACGCCTTGGTAGCCTTCGTCGCTGTGGTCGTTGTCCTCGTAGTCTTTTGCATAAAGTGAGCTATCCGCGCTTTTAATATACGCAAATGAAGTTACGCTCCGGAACTAATCATATTTGCATGTGGAACAGCAATCTCCTTTGAGCCCTGCCTTACTTATTACGACAGAAAATTCCCTGGCACAAGGAAATTTTATGACGATGAAAGGCTCAGGTCGTAAGACCGGTGCCAATCGTTGGGGTACGAGTATCGAGGGAAAATGAGAACAAAGAGAGAGGAGACTAGCAGCTTACATTTGAAAAAATCATATGCTTTGAACAATTTTGGAAATCATTGAAAAAATTAGTAAAGTAGGCGGCAGGCGCCTATAAAAAAGGGTTTCGTGAGATATGACACAGAACTGAATTGCAGCACATTGAGTAACTGTGACTTTCATAAGACATTTTCATTTACTGGGGATCAAGTACCACTACGCTTGTCATTGTTCATTTTTGGTTATTCTGTTCATCGAGATGCGAGATCACTGCACGGTTAATAAATCACTTTTACCCGACCATTCTGGTTTCGAAAACGCCTCTCAACTGATTTCCTTATAAAGATAAATTGGGATCGTAGCTGAAAATTTAACAACGCAAATTGCATTTGAATAGCTAATTTTCTTCCTCTTGACTATTATCGAATTCCACCCGAAAACTAACTCAACTAAAGCCATTTTTATCCAATTTCCCTCGTCATATAGAACACCCAGCTGACATTTCAAATTCCTTCAGAAAGGTATGAAGCTGATATTGAGAAAATAACATATTTTTACTCCCCAATATTTGACTAATAATGCTGATTAATTTCACTGCACCACACCAATCCTCATTTCTAATTCTGAATTTCCAACTAACACCACTAACACTTTCCTTTTTTCTTTTTGCAGACGAGCTTCATTTCTCCTAAATCCGAAGACCGGGAAACTAAAAGGCACTTTTCTACTAACCAACCTTCACATTCCAAAACTAACAACTTTTATAACTCGAAGATGACAAATCGATAGTCATAATTCTAGCTTCGAAGATTCTTTAAGCAAAATAAGATTGCAGAGCCTAAAGTATCAATTCTAATCCAACGATCATGCGAAGCAGAGAAAATGAGAAGGACCTGCAGCATCGGCCTGAAGCTGGATTTGACGGAGAACACTCCAGGTAGCTCATCTACTTCGCGTCTGCCGAACTTGGTGGAGCATGCTGAGAATTGCCAAATCCCGACCGGCGGCACTGGTGAGAATTTGAGGAGTAAACTGCCCAACGTGGTAGAAGGTTCAATGGACTATGGAAGCGAGCGAAGGTCCTCCCGATATTTGGAGTACGACCCTCAGGGTACTGGAAATTATGGGGCAGTTGATGCCAGCTACGTTGATCGCGGCTACTCAACTCGAACCCTTGATAGAAAAATACCTTACGATCG
Organism: Melikaiella ostensackeni; assembly: GCA_032362435.1. Lineage (NCBI taxonomy): Eukaryota > Metazoa > Arthropoda > Insecta > Hymenoptera > Cynipidae > Melikaiella > Melikaiella ostensackeni. The sequence continues at coordinate 32,096,171 of JAUMHM010000031.1, read as the reverse complement.
AGAAAATCTGGAGAGGTATGACAACAGGATCTATCCGGAAGAAAGTTTAAGATACGATCGAAGAGTCGAGAGGACCTACCAAGAATCTGATTTGGACGCTCCATACGAAAGAGCTGATGCTGCAAAGCTCAGAAATTACCCTCCAGATCATCAAGATACCAGGAGGTATTCCAGAGACTTGACTGATTATGAATACACTACGAGGTATGCAGAAGAGACTTTAAAACTCGAGCCAAAAAAGGATCATCGTCACCAAGGCAAGGTTTACGACGTTCCATCTTCCAAAGGTTATGAATCTGGTGTGAAGACTCGTGAATCTTCCTACGAACTCGGATCTTGTGCCGCTCAAGACTACACTGCCAGGAAGTATGACGCTCAATATGATAACAAATATGATAATAAGTATCATGCAGTTGGCCAAATGTATGGCACCCTACCTAGGTACGAAGCTACTGCTGCAAAATCTTATGATACCTATGATACTGGTACTAGAAACTTTGAAACTAAACCTAAGTATGATGCTTATGAAACTGGTCTCAAGACGTATGATCCTGCGAAATACGAACTAACTAGTTCGAAAAGCTACGAGAGGACGAAGTTTGAGCCTCCTTCTAGATATCAAGAATCTGCAAAGTCGTATGAACAAACTCTTAAGATTGGGGAAGTTGGATCCACATCTTCTACTGCACATCCGAGGAAACAAAATCCTGAGAGGAGTGAGGCTACTTCTGCGAAGATGAATGGGTGCAGAAAGAACAATTTTGAGGCTTATGGGGTTTATTCTGACCCTGAGGATGATCATGGCTTCTTGGCAGATAAAAAGGCTCCCCAGTATACCTATAAAGGCGTAGTGGTTAATGTTAGTGGAGAGTCGACTGTCGTTGAACAGAAAAGGACCAAAGAGGGTACCGAGACCGAAGTGCAGACGAGTCCCTGGTGTAAACCTACTATTCTTTTACTTCTTCTGGTGTTGCTTGTTGTTGTTTTCGTCCTTGTGGCCGGAATTCTTCTCTATTTCAATTGTAAGTATATTTTTGGAGAGTTAATCCTTGAATTCACTGGTACACAATTTACCTTTAGTGTAACTGTCTTCACTACAGCCGGATCGAAGGACCAAAATCTCCTTACATTAAAATTTCGTTTTCTTTCGATATTTATAGCAAACAAGAAACTTAAATTTTAAAAGTATCGAAATTCCCAATCCCCAAACGTGGAAAAAATTGTGCTGTGATGCTCACTAACATCTTTTGATATTCATATGTAGCGTTATACATAAACTCTCTGTTTAATTGTATACAAGTACAATCATTTTCTTTCTCCTAATGACAGATGTAAAAACTTTTTATGGGCCCACCACTCTTTTCTCTCTAGAAGTACCAATCGTTGCAAGGGTGGTGACACGTACCAACGATACATTAGCTACGACGTAACTGTCTCCCCACAGTTTTATGTGTCGAATTTGATATGCTCAGCACGTAGAGACTTGCCACTAGCGAAACTGGTCGGTTAGAATTACAATGCTTTCCATAAAAAGAGAAAGCGTGCAGAAAGGGTGGGCATGAGACAGTAAAAAATTCTTAATGTAAAACCAAATAGATTCAAGAGACAATTTTGTTTCAAATTCCTCATAATCGAATTGTGACTCATTTATTATAAATCTAAAAACTGATTTTTATGTTAGTGTTTTTGTCTCGATGTAATATTTCTTCGAGCTACATTTATGTAAAGCTTTGCATTTACTTTGGCTCTAAATGTTTCCTTTAACTCGTATTTTCATTTAACTTGAGCGTCAAGAATTCATAAAGAATAATATCAGCATAAAACGACTGAATGCTGCACGTTCTCTCATCTTTATGCGCACCATTAATTTTATTATTCGCTAGGCATCAGTTTTACTACCTTTTATTTCGTCAACAAAAGCGCTTAACATTTATTTAAGAGCAGACATTTATTCGAGGAAATACGTCAGATATGAAAAGTTAGTTTCAGAGAACGTTGCGGATTATTTTTTCTGGAAGCTATGCACACCATCTCATTGAGAGATGAAACACAATTAGGTGTCACTCAACACTCTCTGTGGAAGTGAAAGTTTAGATGATGAAACATTTCAATAAAGTGTATTTAAATGAAGTTGAGGGCCCTTGTTGACTAATTAAAATTTCGCTTTAGAACGTCTGACTTAATTGAATTTGGAGTTTGGGTTTAATTAAAGTTGAACGAGAATAGTAGTGAATTGAAGAGTTTCATTTTTCAGTAGACATGCTTCTCTGGCTGCGGAATGCCCATTTGCAAAACAGAAAAAAAGTTTGCCAAAAATTAGTAGCTTCTTCAAACGCTCTTATAATCTATTTTAAACTTTATCTAACTGGAGTTTCTTCAAAGCTTTTTTTTCAACTCAAATTCAAGACAATCAAGTTATTTTTTTTATCTCGATCATTGATACGCCGCCCAAATAGAATTTGTTCGCCTCTCTCAAATATGCCCTATCACTTCGTGTTTCGTCTATTCCACTTTCGCGTTGGATTCATTCTTCCTTTATGGATCTTTCCACACAATAAGTCCGGAAAGTTGGTGTAGCTTTACACAGGAGACTCGTTGAGTATTCCAAATGGTTGAGTTTGGCAGCGATCGACGGGACCGGCATCAGTACCAGTCTACCAAAACTGGCGCTACTAGCAGCATTTGAGCGATTCGGTTTATTTTCGGGTCAAGTTTTCGCCCGAGCGCTCCGCAATCAGCTCTGGCATTGTCCTGGTAGGACAATACATTTACCACGGCATACGACTACCCTCATAGGGTTTGCCATAGAGGACTCGGATGCGCGGCCGGACAAACCGTTGTCTCTTGGATTTTCCAGGGATTTTCGGGAATTCGATTTAGGGACATGCCCGACGACACGTGCAAAGTGTGCACGTACTGTATACGTACACATAGAGATGCGCTCGTCACCAGACGAGTGGCTAGATTTCACAGAATTCCAGAATAATTGGCAAACTACCGCGTTTGGTTGCACGCCCTTTAGCAAGCCTCACATAAACTGTAGGTGGGTCGTTAAGCTTAAAGATGCTTCATGATTTTAGATCCAACACCCTTCTCAATTTAGTAACTAATATGCAGTCAAAATGATGAAGAATTTAATTCCATTTATTGCACTTGATGTAAGTAATATTATGGCAAAAACATCAGTTGTGAGCCACTTAAATTTTGAATCATATTCGAAAGTTTTCAAAAATTATTCTTTAAGTTGGCCAATGATTAAATGTGTTTATCTGCATTCTAAACCTTTGACAGCTTTTCATTCGTCTGTTCAAAATTCATCGTAAGCTGTGGAAATTATTGAATGTATACTGAAAGGTAAACATGCGAATCCATCAGAAGTAGGCCACGCAATTTAAACTATCAACGATAGTTATTTTATGGCTACATATTAGATACAAGTTTGATATTTATTTTCTCATTTTATACTCTCATGCAAGCTTCAGAAGAGAAGGCCAACTCACATCATCATCAGTTCCCAAGATAACAGACAGATACATTCATTATTGTTAATAAAAGGTTGAAGAAATTATAATTTCTGTGAGGACTGCATAATATTTATTGCGGTTTATAATACTTTTACCTTCCCGTAAGAAAATTCCATTAGGTATAAATCATCCCTTACGAAAAAATAGCCCCAAATATCAAGATTTAGCATTTATCCCAGAGAGACGATAATAAGATAGTAAAATATTTCAACATTTAAATATGAAATTTAATTTCGAATTCATTCAAGTATTATATCTCAAATTATGTACATCTTTCTGGCAACCTTATTATATTTATAATAAGTGCCAGGATGACATTTTAATTATCATAACAATAAATTCAGAAAAAACAAATGTATAGTAGACTGAAATATATATATAAAATATATTAGAAATCAAAAACATCTGTAAAAATCACAAGATTAGAGAAAAATGTAAATAAAGTACTCAATGGTACAAAATAACAGAACGCACATATTGTCCATATGTCATCTTCTTCAGAACACCATTTTTTGTAGACAGCGAGGGAATCATTTCACTTATCTGAATGTATGTAAAACCTTCTGGCAACCTTATTTTATGATGAGTACCAGGTTAACATTTTAATTAGTTGTGAAATTGAAACAACCTGAAAAAAATATTATAAGATTCATGTACAAGGAACATGGGCTATAAAGGAAATAGATCATAGTGCCAAGATCAAATTTTGTGGGTTGATTCATAATTATCCAAACTAGTGATACATTCCTCAAAAATTGATTACTCCCTCAGATTTGTGAACTATATTTAAGTGAAATAGATATCTTTTGGTAAATTGAGCTAGCCATCAACACCTCAATTAAAAGAAATCTTAACTATTCATAGGTGACCCTGCCGATTGGAACAAATCCTTGCTCAATGTCTCTCTTTTAAAATTTCTGAAAGATTGAAATGAAATCTACTTCATTTTCCTCCTTTCTAAAAACGAAATCTATTTCCAGGAATGTTTCTAGCACTATTTATTTGCAGAGTGCTTTTCAATTTCACGAATTTTCATTACTGTCTATTGAGGTGGTCCATTTCACAAGGCGAAAATCTGGATCAATAAAATTCAAATCTACTCTCGTTTTACGTATATTTGTATCTTCTCGTGTCGAAAAATACCACTGAAATGATTTCAGATAAAATTCAGAGTCATTGCAGCAATGAACAATATATTCTTCATTTATACATTTTCACAAGAACTAGAATATTATAAGGGAAGCGCACAGTGCACATGAATAAGGTCAGTTACACCAGCCCCCCCCCCCAATCATAATTTTAGAATTTCTTTAGCACACTGAATTGCGCCGCA
>JAUMHM010000031.1:32054295-32091214 GCA_032362435.1 Melikaiella ostensackeni | reverse complement strand
TTTTGTGGCGCAAAATTTTTTATTGATGGCGCATATGAGCGCATTTGCGGCGCAATTCAGTGTGCTAAAGAAATTCTGAAATTATGATTGGGGGGGGGGGCTGGTGTAACTGACCTACATGAATAAACATAAAGTTAAGGAATGTAAGATGAATAATTTACTCTTCCTTCCCACGATGAATGGCTAAAAATTTAGAATTAAAATTTTATTGCTTGTTAGCTACAATTTTGTAATCTTCTGCATTTTTGTTTAAACTCTCCCTTCCATGACCTTAAGAGTCTTGGCAGAATCATGACATGTTTCCTCATCGACAATCCTTATATACTGCCTTACTAAGTATTTTTTACGTATCGACTCAACTACTATTCTTACTTTTAGATGCTTGCGACCCTGCCCCGGGCTTCCGTTTTCTCTTACCACAGCTTATCTCAAAATTGTAGCTCCATTCCGCAATACTATTTCACTATTATCCTTCTTTAGGAATCATCTTTTGGCTTCTCCCTACCCCGTGCAACTAGCTTTCTCTCTCTCTCTCTCGCTCTCTCTCTTAAATCATCCAGCTTTTTTATCTATTCCCTAAACTGACTATTCCCATTCAAGATCCACATTATTCTCTCCTCCATACTCTCCCCTTCACCCCTTTCTCCTTCGCCCCTTTCCATTTTCCCCGTCTTAGTTTTTATTCAAAATTTCAGGATCGTATCATTTGCTTGACCGACATTTTCTCTCGTCCTATTTCTTACCTCAGCATATAACCTGGACAGCTCGATCTTACACCTATGACACTCCTCAGGAATCTCTCATACAGACTTTTTACTCTCTCATGCTCTTTCCATCCCCAAATTTTCATTATATAACTTAACACTGACCACACTAGTATGTCGAACATGCCCACTCTCGTCCTTCAGTTGTTCTTGAACGTTCTTTTCCCTATACCCCACACTTGACACATTATCTTATTTGCAAATTCCGAATCTCTTTTTCACCTGCAGCTCGTTTTCTCCTCCTTCTTCAAACCAAAATACTAGGTAGCAAAACTCCTTTACCAACTACACCACCTCGCTATTCATATTTCATTCATACTCTATTCTACAGTTTCTATTTCTAATACACATCACCTTAGTCTTACTCACATTCACTCCTGAATCTTTTCTTCTCACATACCCTCTAAATATTCTTATCATCAGACTCATTCCTCTTTTATCATCCGCTACAAGAACTACATCGTTTGTGTATGCTAGAGAATACAGTTTGCCTGTTACCAATACTATCCCCCCTTTTCCTTTCCTCTCCATCTTCTCCTTCGAATCTGCCAGTAGGACACTAAATAGAAAAGGGCTTAACGGAAACACTTTCCTCAGTCTCCTTTCTGTCCATAATTCTTCACCCCTCTCTTCTTCTATCTTCACCTTTATCTTAGTCTTTACAAATATCTCTTTCATCCTCTTGATGAAATGAAGAAAATAAATCGTTCAAAAATTCACAAAATGATATAGAAAGAAATAATATTCTTGGAAACGCAAAAAGAATGAAAAAATATTACACTCAAATAGAAATGAATAGATTCATCAAAACTTGTAATTACAAGTCTAGCCAGAAAAGGTTGTAAAAATACGATCAATTAAAAATTTGATTAAGCGGGATAAAAACATTATACATCAAGCTCATGAAAATTAAAAAAGACAAAACACTCTCTGGACGTTCTGAAAAAATTGCTCTACTTAAAAAGTCTTGTTTGAAAATGAAAAAATTAAACTTGTTGTGACAGAGATCCGGCTGGCATAACATAGAATAACAGCTAGTTTCCGCAAGAAATATGTCTGGAATTTCTGGAGAGGAAATAATCTGACTAGCCAAGATTTCTTGCAGGTTTAGTGGCGATACCATGCACCACTGTTTCCGTCTCCTCTCCTGCTCACTTTTTTCCTGCGAAAGTTTCCAAAGTTTCGGCTCTAGCAGAGTCGTCGCCAAACGAGAAAGGAATGAACAAACTAGCAAGAGAGCGAAGGAGAAAGTCGGAACGAACCAGGGAAGGGGTTGAAAATCTGAGAGGATGAGTGAGAGAGACAGGTGGAAAAGAAAAGGGGAGTAAAGAGGATTTATCGGTGCTAGACTTATTAACTCCCGAGTGAAGTTAACATTAATCCTGAGGCGAACTCGCCTCGCGAAAACTCCGGCAATCTCAGTCGATCGACGCAGACTCCTCGTCCTTCCTTCCACCTAGTTAGAAGAATTTATTTAGACGGTTCATTTCGGTTCAAATAAATCCCTTATATGGGAAAGAGAATATAGACCTCAAAGAAAGTACTAATTCTACTCTCGTGCACTTACAACCTTTTTTTAGAAAATTTTTCCACTTTCCAATCCACCTTACTGGGCAATTGAGAGACCATCTATAAACTAGGTTACTAATTTGGGAAGGGGGTGCAAAAAACTACGATTAGTAACATGTGTTAGGGGAGGGGGGTCAGTGAAAGTAACTCTCGTGCACTTACAACCTGTCTTTAGAAAATCTTTTCGCTCTCCAATCCATCTTACGGGGCAATTAATAATTAATTATAAACTACGTTACTAATTTGAGGACGGGGCGCAAAAAAAAAACAATTGGTAGCATGCGTTAGGGGAAGGGGGTCGGTGAAAGTAACTCACCTGCACTTACAACCTTTCTTTAGGAAATTTTTCCACTTTGCAATCCATTTCACTGAGCATTTAAGGGGCTATCCAAAAACCACGTTACCAATCGGGGAGGGGGCGCAAGACACTACGGTTGGTAGCATAGGTTGAGGAAGACGCTCAGTAAAAGTAACTCTCCTGCACTTACAACCCTTCTTTAAAAAAAATTTTCACTTTGCAGTCCATTACACTGGGCAATTAAGGAACTATCCAAAAACTATGGTACCAATTGGGAAGAGGGCGCGAAAAACTACGGTTGGTAACATGGGTTACGGGCAACGAGGGCAGTGAAAATAACTCTCATGCGCTTACAACCTTACCTCAGAAAATTTTCCCACTTTGCGATTCATTTCACTGAGCAATTGAGGGACTAAGCAAAATCCACGTTACCAATTGGGAAGGGGACGCGAAAAACTACGGTTGGTAGCATGGGTTAGGGGAGGGGGGTCAGTAAAAGCAACTTACCTGCACTTACAACCTTTCTTTAGAAAATTTTTTCACTTTGCATTCCATTTCACTGGGCAATTAAGGGACTATACAGAAACCATGTTACTAATCGGGGAGGGGGCATTTTGTTAAAAAAACATCTTTTTTGGTAGAAAGTTACTCTTCTTGGATTACAATTCATGCATTTTGTTATTAATTTGTCTTTTTTGGTAGAAAATAATTCTTCTGTGTTGAAAAGTCATTTTATCGGTTGGAAATTCAACTATTTGGTTAAATGTTGAAATCTTTTGTTAAATATCGTTTTTTTGTTCAAGATTTATCATTTCAGCTGAAACTTCATATCCTTGGTTGAGGATTAAAAAATTTTGTTGAAAACTCTTTTTTTGGGGGGCTGAGAATTAATTTACTCTACTGAAACTGTATCAATTTCATTTTTTGTTGAAAATTTATTTTTTCCAGTTGAAAATTCATCAATTAGATGAGAAATTCATGTATTTTCTCGAAAAATCGTCTTTTTTGGTAAAAAGTTAATCTTCTTGGTAGAAAATGCATCCTCTTTGGTTTGAGATTCAAGTGTTGGTTGAAAATCGATCTAACTATTTTGTTGGAAATTCGTCTTTTTTCGTCGAAGATTCATTTCTATGGTTGAAAATTTAAATATTGTGTTGAAAACCCGTTTCATTTCTGGTTGGAAATTAATTTTTTTCAGTCGGAAATTTATCTTATCCAATTTTGGTTGAAAATTGGTCCTTTTAGGTTGAAAGTTCATGTGTTTTGTTAAAAAATCGTCCTCCTGGTAGAAGTTAATCTTCTTAGTTGAAAATTCATTTTTTCGGTTGAAAATGCAGCTGTTTGTTTGGAAACTAATCTGTTTTTGTTGAGAATTGAACTATTCTTGCGAAAATTCTTCTTTTCGGCTTGAAAATTTAACAGTTTGGTAGAAAATGAATGTATTTTGTTGAAAAATTGTCTTTTTGGTAGAAGTTATTCTCCTTGGTAGTTCTTGGTAGGTTCTTTCTGGTTGGAAATTAATTTTTCTAATCGGAAATTTATCTTATTCAATTTTGGTTGAAAGTTCGTCCATTTAGGTTGAAAGTTCATGTGTTATGTTAAAAAATCGTCCTTCTGGTAAAAGTTAATCTTCTTAGTTGAGAATTCATCTCATTGGTTGGAAATGCAGCTGTTTGTTTGAAAATTAATCTGTTTTTGTTGTGAATTGAACTATTTTACCAAAAATAATCTTCTTTTCGGCTTGAAAATTCAACAGTTTGGTAGAAAATTCATGTATTTTGTTGAAAAATCGTCTTTTTGGTAGAAGTTATTCTCCTTGGTAGAAAATTCATCCCTTTTGGTAGAAAATTCAACTATTTGCTTGAAAATTAGATCGTTTACCTCAATATTGAACTATACCGTATAAAATTAACTTGTTTGATGAAAAATCATATTTTTGGATTGAAAATTCAATTGTTTTGTAGGCAATTCGTCTTTTTGACATCAGAATTCATCAGTTTTGTTGAAAATGCATGTAATTTGTTAAAGATTCTTCCTTTTCGGTAGAACATTATTCTTCTTGGTAGAGCATTCTTTTTTTGATTGAAAATTTAAATATTTGGTTGGAAGTTGAGGTATTTTCTTGAAAATGTACTTTTTTAAAGATTTACCTCTTTGGTTGAAAATTTCTCTTCTTTTGCTAAAAATGAATTTTTGGAACTGAAAATGAACAATTCTATTTTTGGTTCAAAACTTTTCTTTCCCAGTTGAAAATTCAACCATTTGCTGAAAATTAATGTATTTTCTTCAAAATTCGTACTTTGGTAGAAGATTAGTTTCTTTGATTGAAGCTTCATCTTCGTCGATTAGGAATTCAGCTATTTGCTTAAAAATTGAATTCTTTTTTCAAAGTCGTCTTTTTTGTCGGAAATTCAACTGTTTTGTTGAAAATTCAACCTCTTGGATTAAAAATTCATCTTTTATGATGAAAATGTCACCTTTCTTGGCTAAAAATTGCCTGTTTAAATTAACAGCTACGTTACATTCAGGAGGAGGGGGGTTTAAGACTAAACTAAGATTGTCAGCGAGGGGGACAGGGCTGTCAAAAATATCCCAAAATTGGTAGCGTAGTTTATGACGGCCCCTAAAAATAATTTTTTTTATCTTTTCGAAATATCCATTACCCTGAAGGATTATTTTATTACTTTAATTATCACCGACACAATATTTAGAGACGGCTCTAGGATATAATTTCTACGACAAACAGAAACGATTTCATTTGAATTTCTTATTTGCAGACATTGACACCCTCTTCAAAAAGAATGAGCTCTGAAAAAAAGTTTTTCAAGATGTTATACTATTCTGTCTGATAAAAAGAGAGGTTTTGAAGTACATCAGCTTTTTCCTCATGTAGGCCAGCCACGTCTTGGTGTAGTTTATTCGACCCCTAAGTCGTTCACTGCGGTGAATCGTAGTTGTAGAGGGAGGAAAATGGAGTTTCTTGCTCGCGTGCTAGAGTCATTGTCCCCTGAAATGAGGCAATTAGATGTTTCCCTTTCTCTCTTTCTTTTATACATACGTCCAACCATTTATTTTTTCACCTTTTGCTTGCTTCCACAGACTACATTGGTGCGTGAACATTCACTCGTTATTTACCTTACTCGGGATTTGCGCCAGTTAGAGAAGTAAGTTCCCACAGCCTTGGTGCGGTACATGGTTTTGCCTAAAGTCTAGCGATTTCAAGTAGTCAAGCAACGTTCACAGTCCGGCAACAAATTCCCGAGCTTCCACGAGAAATTGCGGAAAAGCGTTCCTTAAAACAGAGGTAACCCATAAGGTGTGAAATAAACAGCCAATTTCACTCGTGATACAAACTTGATTTATTATCTCTTTCCTATGCATCTTGGATCTAGCCTCTCGCTTCATCCTTGTACCCTCTCATACATACTCGTAATAATAATAATAATTGTATCCAACCTCACCCTATCCTTGAACTTCACCATATATAATATCAACATATACCCTTCACATCCACTGTTTCACTTCCCCCATCGAAGCCATCTCTTCCCGCTCCTTACTTCATATCCTGTCCCTCCACCTCTCTCCCTCTTCAACTGTCCTACTCCCTCAATTGAACCCTCTCGTATATTCTTACTCCTTGCTCCGTTTTCTGTCCCTCTTCCTCTCCAACCTTCACTACAAAGCTCATCCTCTAAATGTCATCTCCCATCTGCCCATCTTTTTCCCATCCTTTGTACGTGTCAACATATACCTCTTATACATCCTCTTTTTAACTCTCCCTAGTAAACCCTCTTATCGCTTCTTGATCTTTACTCCGTGTCCTGGCCCTCCCTATCTCAAACATTTCCTGCAAAGGTCCACCTCTAATCATCTCCTGCACATCCACCGCCTACTCCTGGATCATCCATTGACCACTTGTTTAATTCCGCTTCATACTTGAACACTTCTCCCCCCTATTACCAATTATATACCCCTCTCACATCCACCGACCCACTTCTACCATCGAATCCTCTTATCTTTTCCTACTCAGCATGATCTTTTGCTTTTCTTGTATCCATCTTTGAAGCATCCTCTGCACATCCTTCACTCTGTCCTAAGTCGATCACCTCCAACTCAATTCCTCCCCATCTTTGAACCCTTTCATATATAACATTACCAATTATATATCCATCTCACATCTGCCGATTCTCTTCCATAATCGGCCCCCTCTACTCCTTCTACTCCTTAATCTCAACCCTGTCTTATCACGTTGCACTTCTCATAATATCCTTTAAGTAGTTCTTCTGTTTTTCTGACAGTCAGCCATACATTCAAGCTTAACTTAAAGATCCTATATCGTATAGGTATGGACCCATCCTCTGCAGAGCTCTGGCCCATCATCTGCTCATCTTTGATCCCTCTCATATAACAATAATGATAATTACTATATTTATTATCATTATTATTGAATACACCTACCATATCATCAAAATCCCTCCCACCACTGATCCCTATCATCTCTTCCAGAGCCTTCCTCTCAGCCATCTCCTTAATAACGCCTTTCATCTCTTTCGACCCATTACTCTCAACCATTCTCCTCTCCCTCTCCTTCTTCATTCCTCGCTCCAATTAGTTTACCTGCACTACTGATCCACAATCTTCCCCTTTACCGTCATTCTTTTCTCCCATCCTTAACATCCATCCTTACCCTCTCATCCAAGTTGCATTGTCTTGGAACGAACCAATTGTTTATTTCTATTGAAAAGCTCGGTGGAAAGAAGACTTTGAAATTTGAAACTCATCAAAAACTTGAAGTACCATAACTGAGGGACTATTGACCGTAGCACGCATGGGGCAAAGTATTAAACATAATATAGTACAGAATAAAAAAATAACCAACTTAAAATTAGTGATAGACTCTATGTATGGAATTCTAGCAATGAAATGTTAATACGTAAGCTGTGCAAATTGCCAGGGGAAAGATTCCATGAAAATGAACAGCAATCTTGTCCGCAATTAGTTTGTCTGCGACACTGACCCATAATCTTCTCCTTTACCGTCATTCTTTCCTCCCATCCTTAACATCCATCCTTACCCTCTCATCCAAGTTGCATTGGTTTGAAACAAACCAAGAGTTTATTTCTATTAAAACTTTTCTATTGGTTAAAAAGAGACCTTGAAATTTGAAACTCATCAAAAACTTGAAGTACCATAACTCAGGCACTGTTGACCGTAGCGCGCATGGGGTGAAATATTACACATAGTATAGTACACAATGATAAAGAAAACAACTTAAAATAAGTGATAGACTCTATGTAAGGAATTCTAGAAACAAAAAGGTTGAAATGTAAGCTCTGCAAATTACCAGGGAAGGGATTTCATGATAAGGAACGGCCATCTTGTCCGCAATCAGTTTGCCTGCACTACTGACCCACAATCTTTCCCTTTACTGTCATTTTTTCCTCCCATCCGTAACATCCGGCCCTACCCTTTCATTCAAGTTGCATTGGCTTCGAACAGACCAAGAGTTTATTCCTTTTGAAACGTTCCTATTTGTTGAAAAGACACCTTGAAATTTGAAACTCATCAAAAACTTGAAATGCCATAACTGAGGTACTGTTGACCGTAGCGCGCACGGGGTAAAATATTACACATAATATAGTACACAATAAAAGAATAACCAACTTAAAATAAGTGTTAGACTTTATGTAAGGAATTATAGCAATAAAATGTTGATTTGTAAGCTGTGCAAATTACCAAGGAAGGGATTTCACGATAAGGGACGACAATCTTGTCCGCAATTAGTTTGCCTGCGCTACTGACCCACAATCTTCCCCTTTACCGTCATTCTTTCCTCCCATCCTTAACATCCGTCCCTATCCTCTTATCCAAGTTGCATTGGCTTGGAACTAACCGAAAGTTTATTCCTATTAAAACGTTTCCATTTATCGAATGGAGGCCTTGAAATTTGAGACTCATCGAAAACTTGGAATACTATAATTGAGGAATAGTTGACCGTAGCACGCATGGGGCAAAATATTACACATAATGTCGTACACAATAAAAGAATTACCAACTTAAAATTAGTGATAGACTCTATGTAAGGAATTCTAGCAATCAAACGTTGATTTAAGCTGTGCAAATTACCAGGAAAAGGATTTCATGATAAAGGGCGGCAATCTTGTCCGATCGAGTTGACGCATCCGACGTAGTTAGCACCTGTGTCACGATGCATCTTACGATCCCCAGGTGAACAGTTGCCGAGGATGTAATTTATCTGACGGGACTACAGTGTCGAAGGACGTAGGGTGTTCGGGGCTTCGTCAGGTCATTTGATCGTGGATAAGGAAAGACCCCGTGTTTGATACCGGTCTTAATATGAGCCGCGGCATCCTTAATCCCGAAGGCAGCTGCTGAGCTTCACCGTAGCTAGGTGCTTGTCTGAGAATGAGGACGAAATGGAGAAACGCCGGGAACGCTCATAAAGGCAGATGCGAGCACGTGCCTTACATACTAAATTCCCTTTCTTCCCTTAAGACTCACGAGCTAGAACTAACCTCCTGATCTTACTTACTAGCGAAGTGCTTCAATCCACTTCGCGTTTCGCACCAACATCGTCGCACGTTTTATCTTTCGCGCTAAAAAAGTGTATATCTTCAACTAACGTACTCCATCAAAGGATTCTGAAAAGTCCCGTTTGAAAATGTTGTCAGATCCATTCAGCTCTTAAAATTTTCTTCCTGGAATCGTGTGTTTTCAGTATACGGATCGACATGAGAATGATTGAATTCTGCATTTGGTCCGTAATTGGATCAATAGTTTTCATCCAACTTTAACAGTAATATCCATTGAGTGATAGAACCTCTTCACCTGCAGTATAAAGTATACCTAGAGTATTTTCGAATCCTGAATGAAGTTCTTATGAACTTTCAATTTTTTGTATAAGGATTTTTCACTTTCTGGATCTAACTTTTCCTAACGCAGCTCTTCTTTTCTCTTCAGTACCGACTTCGGCCAGCGTAACGATGTGGTATAAAATTTCTTTGGAAAACGCGCAGAGGCACCTTGTTAGTAGCGCAACCCAAGTTATCGACTCAGGTTTCCGCTGGAGTTTGAAATTTTCGCTGCTGACTTAAGCGCTCTCATTTCCACTTTCTCAAGTCCAACTCGTTATATTTTCGACAAATTGGACACAATTACTCGTTACTAGTTTCCCATTCCTAATATAGTTTCTGCTCAAGTATCCGTTTCGTCAATCATCTACAACTTAACTAGAAATGCTTCTAACAATTGCTACTGTATAACGTTGCACAATGATTCTAAAACGGCAGATTTCTCATTAACTTCTAACATAAAGAGAAAGACAATTTTCATGTTTGAAGAACTAAGTAACATATATTTTTAAGAGGATTTTGATTTACGAATTCGGGTTTAGTGTTGTCACTAGATTTCGGGGTAGACATCTCACATACAAGTGGCTTTGAGGATGACTGTCATTCACGTTCCAATTACTGCCATTACCAGACCACACTGTCAGCTTTGATTATATTACCTCCGGCCAAGTCAAATTACAAACGAGTTTATGGAATTTTGGAACACGAGACACAACACGGTCGGAAACTCATATGTTATATGTTATCACATTATCTCATGTATGGAACATATATCTCTTGATATGCGATAGTGTATTATAATCGAAATATTAAGTTATATTTATTATTTAACAAGGGGGCTTGGTCCCCATGCGCTCTGCGCTTAACCCCTATTGAAGTTTTTTTCATTAAGATATAGTTAGCTATCTTAATTATTGTATTTTTATATCTCATTCAATCTAATATTCCAAGAAGATGAATAAATTGAATTGGAATAAAATAAGAGACATTCATTACGATACCTTTGAAGGGTTTCGATTTTTGAAGCGATCTCTTGGGAGACTCTGAATGCCCTCCTGGGAGGCTCCGCAGCCTCTCGTGTGAAGGCCTTTTCAGATTTCCTGACACGGCAGCAAGATCATTTTATAATATAGAGAGATAATGTATCTTTTTATAGTCTTATAGTTAGCAACATTTTCCATAATTTGATGATCCCCGTGAAGTAATTACATGATCTGACTATTTATTTAATCAAAAGTTGAACCACACATTTGGATTTACGACGTAATTTAAAACATGAAGTTTATAATACTGAAACCGGGTTCCGTGTGTCGAGAAACTCTGAAAACACAGCGGAACTCGCTTCAGCTTTTCCCAACCAAACCTCGTATCTTTTCGTGTTCTAAACGGTAGTAAAGGGAATTACGCGTAATCCTCTTACACGGTTACGACCACATAAGTATATTAGTCCGCTTAGACTTAAGAGAGTGATTTCGGAAATTCGAAATCTACGATAAAAAATCTCTTTTGAACTCGAGAGTCTACATAGTAGCTCAGCAAGATTTAGGATTAGCAATACTTCGTTTTATGACATATTTCTTTCTTCATAATTGATCAGCAAAAAACGAATTCAAAATATGCTTTGAACACGAATTTATGAAAGCACTGAACTTGAAAGTCTCCTTTAGATTAAAAAAGTTAAATCTCGAAAAAAACTAATGTTAAAAAAGAATATTATCATTCCATTTATATGTTCGCGCTCAAAAAATAAAATTAATTTCGATCATAATCGAAATAAAATGTGATATATTTGTGAGATCTTTCTAATCTTGTGGCATTGTTCGTAGCCTTTAGATTCAATTCAAGTTTTGTGAGATATTTTCAAATATTGATAACTAATGTGATGGATCTGCTTTGATATCAAATTCTTTACTAATAATTTTAAACATTTTGAAAATCAATAATCTTTTGCAATATCTTCTGCAAATGCTGACGGAAATGCATATTTTCACAAACACCCTCACGTAGAAACACTGACTGCTTAAGTCTTGAGTCTTGTGAAGCAAAGGCCGTTACGAAAGGCGTGATCACGAATCTGGAAGCAAAAGTTTCCTCATTTTTCGCGGGCGGATAGTTCAAAGTTTTTCCTGAAATATCGAGAGAATCAATCGCTTGCACAAGTGCAGGTCTTTTCGCGACTTCCTCTTTAGAAACCCCACACCAGAAGATACCTCACCCTTTCGCTCTTGTCACGGACATTTTTTTCACATTTTCCCGCGAGAAATAATGAGTTTCCAGTGGAAAGTCCGCGATGGCTATTTTCCTCAGTGCCGCCAGCAAACTCGATAACGTATAATCGACAACCTTTTGAAAAAGAGGGTTAATTCACTTGATTCTCGAGACAACAAGGGTTGATAGTGTAATAAAGGAATTGATCGTCGGTCTTTTCAAGAAATTTATATAATTTCGGAATTAAGATATTGTGTAACGAGGAAGTAATGTTTTTCAGTCATCAATCTTTCTCTGTGATTTCAAATTTCACTTTTCTGTTTGATAGTAAAAAAGTGTCGAAAATTGAAACGAAAACTGACGGTTTATGAAAATATCCACTAACATTATTATGAAATGTTTATTCTATTCATAATCTGCATTCGTGTTAAACTAAACAAAAGGTTATAAATCTAACCTTTTCTCGTCGGTTGCAAGAGAATCCTATTTATGAACAAGTTCTACTCTAGGACAGTTCAAAAACTACCCCCCGTTAAATGAAATTTTTTTCTTCGATTTATGAATAAATGAATATATAATAATAATATATAGATTATATATATATATATATAATATAAATAATATAATAGATAATATATATAATATAATATATAATATATAATAATAAAACATGTAACATACAAGCATAATATTTGAACAGACCTCGCAGCCCAAACTGCTCTCAAAACAGAGAAAAACGGTGAATTTTCACGAATTTAGGGAATCAATAAAAAAATTTCTAACAAAATTGTTGAGTTTTCAAACGAATTGAATTTAACCAAAAAAAGTTGAATTTTCATTCATTTAGTTGGATTTTCAACAAAATAATTCAATTTTCAACAAAACAGTTGAATAGATTTAATGCTTTCACGATGATTCATTATGATGGAAGAAGGTGTTTCGGTTAAATTACAGTTAATTAAAAAATTATATAGTTTAAAAAAAATATAATTAATTACAGTTACAGTTAAATTTTCAACAAGAAGAAAATAAATTTTCAAAAAAGAAGTCCAACTTTCAACCAAGTAGTTTGATTTTCAGTCAAAAAAGATTAATTCTAAAGGAGAAATATAATTTTTGATATTTCAACCAAGAGAATATTTTAATTTCAAATCAAGAACAGTCGAGTTCGAGTGAAAAGATCAATTTTCAACGATGAATGTAATAGTCGATATTACAACAAAAAAAGATTTGAATTTAAAATCAGAAACAGTTGAATTCAACCAAAACAGATGGATTTTCAATAAAATAGTTAAATTTTCAACTGGAGCAGAATAGTTTTCAATCATAAAGAAACGCTTTTTAACAAAATAATCAAATCTTCAACCGTAAAAGATAAATTCTTAACCAAATGGTTACATTATCAAACAAAAAGATTGATTTTCTACCAAAAAGACGGATTTTTGAACGAAATACCTGAAGTATATAAAAAATGAGTAAAACGGAATTTTCAGAAAGAAAAGTTATATTTACAAGTAGAAAACGAACATTTTTTTAACAATATACTTAAATTTCCAACCGAAGAAATGCATTTCAAACTAAAATGATGAAATTTCAAACAAAAAAATGAATTTCTAGCAAAGTAGTAGCATTCTTAACAATATAATTAAATTTTCAAGGAAATAACTGAATTTCCAATGTAATGGATCTTCAAAAAAAAAGAAATGAGTTTTCAACAAAGAACTTCAACTTTCAACCAAGCAGTATAATTTTCAATCAAAAAAGATTAATTCACAACAAAAGACGTAACAGTTGATATTTCAGCCCAAGAAGATCTCAATTTTAATTAAAAAACAGTTGAATTCAACCAGTATGACGATTTTATAACAAAATAGTTGAATTTTCAACTAAAAGGAAAAAATTCGTACCAGAAAATTGTCTACCAAAAAGAAAAATTTTCTAGAAAAGAGTTGAATTTTGAACCAGAAAAGATTTTTTAGTCAAGAGAAAAAAATAATATAAACCAAATTGTTGAATTTCTAAACCAAAAAGGTGAAATCTTGTAGGAGAAAGTTTTAAAAATTGATTCTCAACAAAAAAATAGCGAATTTTCAAGGAAATAGTCGCATTTAACCAAAGAGATGGATCTTTAACTAATAAAATGAGTTTTTAACAAAGTAGTTCAACTTTCGACCAAGTAGTTGAATTTTCAATCAAGGAGATTAATTTGCTACCAAAAAAGATGAACTTACAAGCAAATATAATAAAAAATGTTAAAAAAGATTTAAAAAATAATAAAAAGAGTTGAATTTTCAACCAGAAAAGATTTTTTAGTGAAGAGAGAAAAAAAATATCAACCAAATTTTGAATTTTCAAACCGAAAAAGCAAACTCTTGTAAGAGAGAGTTAAAAAATGGATTTTCAAGAAAAAAGTAACGAATTTTCCAGGAAATAGTTGAATTTAACGAAAGTGATCGATCTTTGACTAATAAAATGAGTTTTCAACAAAGTACTTTAAATTTCGACCAAGTTGTTGAATTTCCAGTCAAGGAGATTAATTTGCTAACAAAAAAGATGAACTTGCAAGCAAATATAATAAAAAATGTAAAAAAACAAATAAAAAAATAATAAAAATAGTTGAATTTTCAACCAGAAAAAATTTTTTAGTCAAGAGAGAAAAAAAATTTCAACCAAATTGTTGAATTTTCAAACCAAAAAGGCAAATTCTCGTAAGAGAGAGTTAAAAAATTGATTTTCAACAAAAAAATAACGAGTTTTTAAGGAAATAGTTAAATTTAACCAAAGAGATGGATCTTTAACTAATAAATTGAGTTTTCAATAAAGTAGTTTCAATTTCGACCAAGTAGTTGAATTTCCAGTCAAGGAGAATTATTTGCTACCAAAAAAGATGAACTCACAAGCAAATACATGAATTTTCAACCAAAGTATTGAATTTTTAACTGATAATGGAATACTCAAGTTTTCTATTAAAAATTACTTTTTAACAAAAATAGAACAAATTTTCAATAGAGTAGTTCAATCTACATCCAAAAAGTAGAATCTTTGAACAAATAGGGAAAAAGAAGGAGTGCATTTCAAATGATTGTTGTTCACATTCATATTTTACATGTGTGATATCACATTCTGCGTGAACTTCTTCTCCCTTTCGTCTCGTCACAAATCCTCACAACCCCCTTCCCCCTTAGCAGTGTGACGTAGTTTTTGAAAGGCCCCTTTAATATGAACGATATTGAAAAAGTTTCGGAAGTTATGGAAGAAGGCTTATTAATTCCGAGAAACTTTCTCATTGAGAAACTTCTTTTTTCCACTTTTCGGAAATTAAGTTTATTAGCTAAAACTGAAGATACAGCCATTGGTGACACGTGTTTCCCATGTACATGAAACCTCGCAGGCGTACCAACATGAAAGGGTATATCGACGCGATATCGACATGTTCGAGTTCCTGTGGAGGCAACTTGCATATATATTGTTGGTTTGGTAACGCCGTGTGGCCCAAATGGCTCTAACCATTCAAAAGTTTATACATCACTCTTGAAATTCAGTTTAAACAGTTATTAATTGTATAAGTTATTGCATTCTTAAAATTTCTAGTCCTGGTTGTTCCTACCTAGTTCAGTTATTATATGTCGTTTACTATAAGTCTCTTTTTTAAAAAAGTACTGATCCAGTAAATACTATTTATGAGTGTGTGTCATTATTGATTGGCAATTATGGAAGGGGTACGTTAGACAATCTTGTTGTAGGTGGTGGAATAATAATTGACATCGACGACATTATATCCGTGATTAAGAAACTGAAGAACGGTAAGGCTGTTGGTGTGGATAATACTGCTGAAATGCTTAAGAGCGGTGGCGTATATTTTCTGGTGTGGCTGAGCGAATTTATGAATATATGTGCTGAGAACAGTAAAGTTCAAATTTTTTGGATAAAGGCAATTATCGTCCCGCTCTACAAGGGAAAGGGTGATACAGGTGACTGAACTAATTATAGAGCGATAAGTCTACAAAGTACCATAGGCGAAATATTTACCAAAATACTAATTGGGAATGTCATGGGAATAACCAAGAAAAGGATCTAGAAAGTCCAATGTGGGTTTCTTCAGGGAGATAATGCGCGGATCAGATATTCAGCACAAGACAGATCATAGAGAAAAGTTTGAGGATGAACTAAAGAGTTTTCTGTATATTCGTTGACCTAAAAAAAGCTTTCAATAATGTGAACAGATCTAAACTTTGGGAAGTCCTAAAAGAGGCAGGAGTGAATACTTAGCTTCTAAAAGTAACAAATGCAATATTCAATAGTAGTAAGAGGTTGCAGAAACACAAGAGCAGGCATGAAACGATGTATGGATATAACGAAAGCAAAAGATGTGTGCAAGGATGGGAATGTATGAAAGACAGCTGTTTATAAGAGGAAGATTGACGCCCGAAACTAAAGATTTTGGCTGAAACCTAACAGTTACGCTCATCCCGAAAGGGATTTGGCACATTGGTATAATAATAATAATGACTATTATTTTTTTGATAAATTAGCATCACTGAAGGCAAAGAAGCACACCCTCAGTCTCTTTGTCTTTTGGAGTCTCCATGGAAACTTTTAATTATCTTCCTCACTCATACCGGAGGCAGGACTGACAGTAGGTCGAGTACCTTCATTAATGGATTTCCAGGGCAGAGATAATTAAGAGTTCCGCTCGAATTGCCTTTGAACAACACGAACTTCACATCACTGAGGCTGTCAGTAAACTTTGACAGACTTCAACTTATGCATCAAACTTTATCTTCTTTCGTACCATTAGTTCAGAAAAAATAAAATTGTTTTTCTGTTGAACATTAGCTCATAAATCTTCAAAGAAAAGTCTATTATTTATTTGGTAAAGGTCTTCTTTCATAATATGAAATAATTTAATAGGTGGAGAGCTGATTTAGTTACAACTACATATTCACGCAAACTGGTAATGGCCTATCACAATTTCAGTGACCCGTTTCGAAATTATGCAATCCTTGATCACGTAACTGAAGTTCTTGCCTCTAACGAGATGTCAAATGCAGCAATGATTTTCAAATTATAACCGCGTTTTGAATTGATCAGCTTCTCTGGTTGGTAAATTTTACATTGTTTAGTGAAACAATAGGTATTGCGGCATAATGTGATGTTATAATGAATTATTATGATTAGAGAAACATAAAAATGTGAAATGAATACGAATTGTGATATGGGTGATTGCCAAAATTTTGGCAATTTAAAACAATAAAATTTATGAAAGCGAAAGAGTTTCCAAAAAGCGTGAAGTATTTTTTTAATGCAGGGTAACTCAAAAGAGAAGGAAAATATAAAAATGAAAGATCAAAAAATGTATTTGTGGTGGATATGAATTTTTTACCTTGATAAAGGTCGCATGACAGGACATATGACTATGATAAAACAAAAAAAATTTGAAAAATCTTTTGAACATATATACAGGAAAGATAAAAATATTTCAAAATGTAAGAAAAACTACTATTTTCACGATTTATTTGAATTTTACTTCAGCGTTTCAAATAGCCTCTTATTTCACGCGCAGAAACAGTGTCTTCTTACCTTACAGAACGCGACAGCATACATTTTTTTGTAATGTTTGAAAAAAATCCTGTTTTTGCAAAATTTACTGTATAATTTACTGAAAATTTCTGTATCATCTACAGAAAATATCTATAAATCTCTGAGCTACCTAGAAATCGTGTAAAGATTACAATAAATTTTGTGAACTCTACATAAAAGCTATGCTGTCACTCTAGACTTTTTTTATGAATGCAAGTAATATCTGTGAATCTCAAATATTCAAAAAATGGTAATAATATTCAGAAATTTTTCATTTTAAATTTGTAGTTTGGGACAGGTGCGTGACAATACATTTTGCGTACTTTTTATTCAAAATGTATACATGAAGTCGTCTAAGATTTTGAAACTTTACCAGAGTGTGCTTTGATTTAAGTACTTTGCTGAGATAATTTCAGAAAAAATGTATTGTTTAAAGGAAAAGTGGAAAATGAATGGGACATAAAATGGTGAACTTTTTGACAATCACCCATACCATGTTTTTTTAGCAATGTTTATAAACGAAATGGGTTCTTTTGGATGAAGAAAACTTGTTAAGTTCCATTCCTTGGTATTGCATCTGTCGTATATACTTTTTCTACTCCACTGGCTCCTTAGTGTTTTCTTTTCCTGGCTTTAACGAGTAACCGATGGGTATGGACATTGATTATATCCTCTTGGGTACATATTGAAACTAATTTTATTAATACTAACCCTTTTTCTATTTCAGACATGTCCTACAAGCCACGACCTCCCGTAAACGAGGGTAAGTCACACACAGCTTTTTTCTCGAAAAATACACCAATCTCGTGTGCTTTTGCTTTCGGGTACCATGAAAAAAGATACTTATCTCATTAAGTACACATATAAATTATATAAAATAAATCAGTGAAAAAAAATGTTATTCTAGCGTAAACATATAACTAATCATCAGAAAATAGAGGCACTGTTTAAAAGTGTGAAATGGATTAGAAACTGTTGAACATCCTTCTGAATTTTGAATTGTCAGCAAGTCACTTTTTCCACTTTTTTCCCCCGTACTTGTTGCAGTTGCAAATGGTTTCACATTGAATTTTTAGAATTAATCATTTTCAATATGAGCTCTTAAAAATATAGTATATGAATTTGAGAGCCCATAAATTGAACAATTTTAGAAAACGTTTATTAAATACTTCAAAGCGAAATATGTACGAATGGAGAAATTTCCAATTGTATGTTTCGAAATGCAAATCGCTTTCGAAATCTACCATAAATGGAATAATTTCAAATTGAAAATATGCAAAACCTTTATAATATAAATATTGAATAATAATAAAATGTTTACTTCCAAATATTCAAAATTGAATCATACGATATTCCAATTCTATAAGCTACACAATTTTAAATGTCTACGATTTTCGATTAAAAGCTTTATAGTTTAACAATTATACATTTAGAGCTTTCTCAACTGGAAACGTGTACTTTAAAATTAAGACCATTTGAAATTAGATATTTAGAAATTGAAATTAAAAATCTTTCAAAATTTGATATTTCTAAATTACAAACGACTGAAATTGAACGATTTTGAGTTGAAAGTTTAGAAAATGAAATAACTTAAGTTTGACACTTTATGAATTAGACAATTGCAAACACTACTATTTGAATTTTAACCCAAATCGAATCATTTCAAAATTAAATATGCGAATTTGAAGTCGTCAGAAATTCGCAATTTCAAATTCAATGTCCTAATAGTTGGGCAATTTTAAGTTAAAAGCGTTAAACATTGAAGAGTTTTCAATAGTGCGCGTTTGAAATGGAACAATTTTGATTTTAAATCATTCAAAATTCAATAATTTGACATTGTAATAGTCAAAAATTTAACAATTTTGGAATAAATGCGTAGCAAATTGAATAATTTTAGATTGAAACATTATAAATTGGATCATTTTAAAGTAATGTAATCCTTCAAGATCTTACAATATATTGTATTATCAATAAGAGCCTTAGAATAATATAACATGGTTCTTGAGATCGCTGATTTCAATTTTGACGTTAAAAGTTACAAATTCAAAAAAGCGGATTCAATATGGCAGCCGAAATGTAAAAAAGTAATTGCCTAAGACTTGGTATAAGGGGGTTTTCAAAGTTGCTAATTTTAAATTAGACGTCGAAAATCACAAATTCAAAATGGCGGCTGAAATTTCCAAATTTCTACATATTTTGGTGAAACTTGGGACAAGGGGGTTTTTGAGGTCGCTAATTTCGACTTTGAAGTCAAAGTTACAAATTCAAAATGGCGGATGAAATATGGCAACCAAAACAAAAGGTGCATACACCAAGAATATTGTTCTTGATTTTGTATCTGCGAAGTCTTAAAATTATAGTCTGAGTAAAAAAAAAAACTTCGGTGGACCTGTTTTTAAAAAAATCTATTCTTAGTTTTCGAAAATCTAAATTTTGACATTTTTTCGAAAACGGAGCGAGATATGGAGAAAATTGAAGAAAGACTAATTGTTTCCTAGAAAAATTGCAACAAGGATACCCCTGAATAATTTTTAGACTTACTTCGTTTCTTTCTAAAAAAAGTTGATTTTTTGATTTTATGAGGTGAAAATTCGTTTTTCGTTGTTCCATACCAGAGAAAAGAGTTAGAAAGATAATATTCTTATTAGAATTGTCTGAAGGTATTTTTTCATTTCAAAGCCGATTTTTTATCCCAAACATCTAGCGAGAACAAGAAATAAGAAGAGAAGAAATTTATAATGAAATCGAAAAGTCAATTTTTTCAAAAAAACTAAGCGAGACAAAAAATTATTGAGTGCGTCTTTCTGTTGCAATTTTTCTTGGGAATAATTTTAAATTTTCAAGTTTTTTTCATATCTCGCTTCATTTTTGAGAAAAACTGGAAATTTTGATTTTTTGAAAATAAACATGGATTTTTTTAAAAATGGCTCCGGCGAAGATTTCCTTCTAAAGATTTTTGGTGTTTGCACCTTTGCATTAAACACATTTTAACGGAACCATGCGGTTCATCTAATGCCAGCCACGATCCTTGCGCCGTGCATGTGCGAGCTTAACTTCATTTGCTCATATCTTCGTCAAATATCAAAGGTTGCAAATAATCTGAATATTAACATCATAATGAACCTTTCAGAACCATGAAAATTTAGGTACGAGGTGGGACCTTGGGGAAATTTTGATTCGAAAAATGTCTTTATTGTAAATTTTCAAAATGCATGAGTATGAAGTGAGGGAATTCGAAACCAAGTTAATATTCATATTTCTTATCTACATCGTATCAATCTATGACCAGTCAAATGAGAAAAAAAGTTGTAACGTTTGAATTTTTAATCTTATGAACAAGTTTTTCGAACTGATTTCTTGAAAAACTGAAATTAAAAAATAATTCTCGAATTAATCTATGAGTTCCCAAGGTTAGCAAATAAAACTAATTTGACGTTTTTACTGCATCTTATGACTAAACATCCATTGAAACAACTGCTTATCGAATTAAAAAAATTACATGTTCTTATTTCTTTTACAACAAAATTTTGCATATACGCAACGTTGGGATTTTCTCAAAACAAAAATTATTAATTAGTGTGGAATAATTCAAAACAGTTTGTGTGAAGATGCACCTAACACTTGACACACATGCATATAGTGTTGTTTTTGCATTGTCCACACCTTCTATTTGCTTTATAAGAGTGACTGCTATGTAAGAATCTAATTCTAATGGTGACATTTTTTATTTGTTTCCCAAATTTTATATTTTCCAGGAACTTACAATAACACTTTCAATCCTCACAAAGAGGGACCATCACCACTTTTTTCCTTTTACGTTGATAATGTAGTTAGATATTCCGTTGTCATACAAATCAACACCTCCCATATGCTGATTATAATCGGCAATAACTTTTGGCTGAGGAATTGAACCGCTATTTTTTTCTTTCCTGTTGTACCTTTTTGAGCCTACCAGAGGTTAATTGATACAACTATTAGTCGCGACTGTCACCACAGAATTGTCGTTCCATCTAACTAACAACATTTTTTGTTCGTTGTCAAAAGGGAAATCATAAGTACCACAATCTTTTGTCCTTATATTTTGCACAGTTTCCACTGTGCTATTACACATACGGTTTTCATAAATTGTCCCAGTAGCGTAAAAAATCTTTTTCTTCAGCAAGCAGAATAATTTGTCAGAAGAGGAGAAGTTGTCAAAAAATACGCAATGAACAGATGATTGCTGAACAACTGATAAAAGTTCCAGTACAACATTCTCTTCCAGTTTCAATTCGTTTCCATAAGTGCTTGTTTCTCCACCATAAGGTATGAATTTGTGAAAAGAGGTATAAGTTCTGAAAATGTGTCGATTTTATCAAGCTGGTCGTTATCTGATAAATGTATATTTTGCTTCATGGAATCAAACCTGTTCCTACTCATGCACTTTCTAACTAACGTTACTTCTTTGCCCTCATCTTTCAAGTAATACAATTTTGTAGCTGGTAACGTATGATACACCGAAAAAATTAGTATGTCAAAAAATTGCTTTAGGCTAGTTTTGTCAATTTCAAATGAATGCCGATTATTATCGTAAGCATATCTTTTGTATGCGAAATTATTTTTCCCAAACATTGTCGAAAGAGGACAGCGCCACATATTGATTTCGGCATAGTTCGCAAATTTGCAAAAAGTAAACTTTTTTATTGTATCGACGTATTTCATAAAAAACGTAATTCTTGTTGTGTTGTGAATGAATTGTAAAAGCAAAAAAGACATTTCATTCAATAACATATTCACACAATAACAATTTCTAAAGTGTTTCGTTTACGCAACGTTGGGCGCTAATGGGTTTTCTTTCACCAAAAACTTTGAAGTTGGTTTTTGACCACTTTTAGGTGTCCTTCAGCCCAATGTACGGCGGTGAAGGCGTGGCATGGCGGTACAGCCGTCTAATAATTCTTTGTGGAATAGGAACAGTATGGTTACTGAAAGCATTCTATAATCTTGCGTATACTGTGTTGCAAAACTGAAGTCTTTTCCTCAACTCTGGGTCACGTATGGGATGACGAGACTTATATATTACAATGTAATAATCTAACTTTATGAGCATAGAACCTTTGACGTGGTACATAACTCAATTGCATTGAACACACATTTGCTCCGCTGTCGACAAACTTATCCGGGCAGGGAGTAAAGTAAGCGGCCGCGAAATCATGCGAAGCACGATCTGACGTGAAAGTAGTCCTTGCTTGGTAGCATGTAGACTTTTCTTCTCCTTTCTCCGCACTCTCATATTATGGACGCAGAAAGAAACTTTTACGAGGTCATGCCTTCGGTATAACTCAACCTTGTGTAAATTGATATTAGGTCTAAAAAAATGTATCGAATATAAGATAATAGTTTTTATCATTATTATACCATTGAGCCAAATCCCTTTTGGGGTGAGCATAAGTCGTTCGGTTCTAGCCCCGCTATACTACCAGGGATCAAGGAATTTATATGGTAAGGATAAGTAAGGGATGTGTAGGAGAAGGGACGGGTTTTAGATCGATCTGGAAGTCGCGTGTTGTTCATTCAAATGACACTCAATCTCTCTAGCAATCACTCTAGGTGAAGAGCTTCACATAGATATTATACTAATCCACCAAGCAAATCACTTCACGAGGGCCCATTAGTATCCAAAATCTTTCGTTTCAGGCATCACTCTTGCATACATATTTTGCTTCCGTTACATCCGTACATCGTTTCATGCACGTTCTTGTATTTCTACGACTTCGAATATTCCTTCTCTTCAGGGTCTCCTTCACACATTCCAACCATTCTCTCTTTGGTCTACCTCTGGGTGCGCTACCTCTCACTTTACCTAAATACACTTAATTCGTTGAACGTTCTTCATTCATTCTTTCAACATGACCAAATCATCTCAGAAAATTTCTTTCGCTCCTGTCAAACAATATTTCTTCCACACCACATTCTTTGAGAACTCAATCATTACTGACTTTGTTCATTAGCGTTCTACCGCACATATTCCGCGGAAACTGCTTGTTGACTGCGTTTGTTTTAGTCCTATGCTTTTCTTAAATGTCAAGATCTCCCTACCATACAGCACAGATTATATAGATCGTTAAATGATTCATATTACTTAAAAAAATTAAATAATTAATAGTCAACTTTCAGAGAGGGTGTCGATTTTTGAAACAGGGCTGGGGAGATCTTTTACCCAAACCCAATTTTCAATGATATCGAACACTGTAACATGAAGAGTATCAACGATTAAGACAATGTTTCACTGGTATGGTATGTCGGTATATAGCCAACCTCATAGAACAGTCAAATAAACCATATTTAAATAAATCATAAAATGAAAAAGAATATTGAAGGCTAAGGAATTTCGTAAAGTCGACAAAGAAATGAAGACTAACGGAACGGAAACATGGCTTAATGTCTCTGTTTGTTAAGTTTGAAAGAAAAACCTTTACGAGAAGAGTATCTTTCCGAAAATCTGTGTGAGGCTCACTAGAGACAATTATGTAAACAAGTGAAAGAAGAGGGAGAAAAATGGAAAGGGACAACCAAACCAACCTCACTCTCTATGCCTTATTCTTTCTTCGTCTTTCTTATACTACTGGGAAGCAACATGTTTCCAGGTCATTTAGACCTCTTGATCAGGGAAATTTTATAGGAAACTACGGTAATATATTTTGGTCTGATTTTTATTTCTATTTCTTTTTTAAATTATTACGAATCTTGGGTGGGACCTTGAATTTACTTTTTCAGAAACGATTATCTTCCAAATATTTTTTGGAAAACTTTGTACATGATTTTCATCTTAGTTGAATGATTAGAAGAAAACAGAGATTCTGGGACACATCCTTTGCTGTTGATAAAATTGTACTATTCAACCCTTTTTCTTTATTCACAAAAATCTAATAAAACTACCGAAGGCTTTATTATATCGGGAACGATCTCTTTTTGAATTAATTGTATTGTTGCCCTCTCTCTTTATGAACAAAATTACCATCAATTCTCTCTTTCTTCGGTATCTTTTATGATAAAGCACCTTCACATCCTCCCAATTGAAGTCACGCCCATGTGTGATTTCATGTTTAGACAAAACGTTATGATATTTCTCATTTCTACTATAATTATCTTTATGTTCATCCCTCCTTATTCCTAAGGGCATTTTTGTTTGTCCTATGTAACCTGCTTCACAGCTTTTGCATGTGATTTTTTGTATCATTTTTTGTTTGTCTGGTTTGTCACGCAAGTCTTTTTCTAAGTTTGTAGTTTTATTGCTTTTGAATAGAATTCTATCAATTGTATGTAAACCCATTTTGCCAAGTAATGATCCTAAAGCCTTAAAGATTTTCCAAAAGTATGGTGATACAACCGTGTTGAATCTATCGAAATCTCTAGTTTCTTTGTTGTTTAGATTGTCGTATTTTCTTTTTGTCTGATAAATTTTGTTGTTTATGCGTTTGTTAATGAAGAAAGATGAATAGTGATTGAGGGAAAAAATCAGTTTGCACATCTCTAGATTTTTTTCATGAAATGATTCATGTGACAATTTCATAGCTCTGTATATCATGTTTTTATAACCCTAATTTTGTTCTGTATTGGGTGATTTGAGAGAAAACTCAGTGTACGTCCTGAAGAGGGCGATTTTCTATTCCAATTAGTTATGATTTAACCATTATCAGTTTTTATTATTGCTACGTGTAAGTAATTAATTTTTCTATCCTTCTGAATTTCTAAAGTGAATTGTAATTTTGGGTGTACACTATGGAAAGCGTTAAGAAGTATCTTAATTTTGCTTGCATCTGCACATAGTCAGACTCGTCTACAAATCTACCATAGAAAAGACATTTAAAACCAACTTTTTTTTAATCGTCATTAACAAGATCTTCCATTTTTTTAACTTGATTTTCTAAATCTTTCATGACAATTTCAGCGAAAACAGGTGAGAGAATAAAAACCTATTGGTGTCCTAAATATTTGTTCATAGAATTTACCGGCAAATTGAAAAAAGCGGAGTGAGAAACAGAATCAATTGCTTCAATAAATAATTTGTGAGGAATAGTAGTGTGACTTTTCATGCTATCTCATCTTTTTTTAATGGTGTCCTTTACTTTCTCTAGTTAAACGTTGGGAAACATCGAAAGTACGTCAATCGAAGCTAAAATATAATCTTGCGGAAAAGGGGTTCCACCAATCACTTTGAGAAAAGCAGCCCTTTTCTTAACTTAAATTCTGAAAGTTTAAATCTAAATTCTCGTGATATGTTACTTGGTATTTTCTCAATATTCGTTTAAACATCTTTGACTATTTCTAATAACTGAATAAACTTTTTTCCCCAAACTTGTTCATAAAACCTTCGCCTGAGCTGAGAATATTAATGTCCGCTCGTGTTGTTTTCTTATTTTTTATTTTTCTTATATACTTAAATTTTTTCTTATTAATTTTAATTTTCAGTTTGAGGAAATTTTTTGAAAATAAAAAACCATTTTCATATGAATTACAGAATGACAATCTTGTAGAGATAAAAAGGAAAAGACTTCCAAAAATTTCCATTAGAGACTAGGAAGGAGAAGGGTATCAGTAGTACACATTGATGAAAATGAGAATTAAAGACTGAAGGCTTTGATTTATTGATAATTGTTTTTTATTCACTTAATTATTTTTATTGAAACTTCGCACCTATTTATCCTGGATCTTGTCTTACACATTAGACTCTAAGGATCTGGAGAATTTAATGGGACAGCCTGGTAAGTTGCACGGGAGGACTTGAGGGCTTTTGCGTTATAGGGTATGGAGGGTATGGGACAACTCCTGACACAGCGGTGATTCACAAAAGGTGGTTTCCCAGTTTCGATTAGGACAAGCTTGTATCTGAGGGTGGAGGGAAAAATATGGTATCCGGGGATCCCACTCTAAAAGGTGGTATCTGGGGATCCCATTCAGAAGGCACGCTCTGGAGACCCTCGCGGAAAGCTCCGAAGGCTCTCGTAGGAGGCTCTGGAGGCCCTCGTGGGAGACTCTGGAGATCCTCGTAGGAGGCTCTGAAGGCCCTCATGGAGGCTCTGGAGGCCCTCGTAGAAGGCTCTAGAGGCCCTCGTAGGAGGCTCTAGAGGCCCTCGTAGAAGGCCCTCGTAGGAAACTTTGGAGGCAATCGTGGGAGGCTCTGGAGTCCCTTGTAGGAGGCTTTGGAGGCCCTCGTAAGAGGCTCTGGAGGCCCTCTTAGGAGGCCCTCGTAGGAAGCTTTGAAGGCCCTTGTAGAAGGCTTCGGAGGCCCTCGTAGAAGGCTCTGAGGGGCCTAGTGGTAGGCTCTGGAGGCCCTCGTTGAAGGCTCTGGAGGCTATTGTGGGAGGCTCTGGAGGCTATTGTGCGAGGCTCTGGAGGCCCTTGTAGGAGGCTCTGGAAGCCCTCGTGGGCGTCTCTGATCAGGCCCCCGTAAGAGGCTCTGAAAACTCACGTAGAAGGTTCTGAAGGCCCTTGTAAGAGGCTCCAGAGGCCCTCATGTGAGGCTCTGGAGGCCCTTGTAGAAGGCTCTGGAAGTTCTCGTACAAGGCTTTGGAGGCCCTTATACGGGGCTCTGGAGGTCCTCGTTGAAGGCTCTAGAGGCCATCGAGGGAGGCTTTGGAGGCCCTTGTAAGAGACTCTTGAAGGCCATCGTGGGAGGCTCTGGAGGCCCTTGTGAGAGACTCTGAGGCCCTCGTAGGATGCTCCGTAGGCCTTCACGTGAAGCTCTGGAGGCCCTCGTAGAAGGCTCTAGAGGCCCTCGTATGAGACTTTGAAGGCCCTCGTGGGAGGCCCTGGAGACCCTCGTGGAAGGCTCTGGAGGTCCTCGTAGGAGGCTTTGAAGGCCCTTGTGGAAGACTTTGGAGGCCCTTGCAGAGGGCCCTTAAGGACCTAGTGGGAGGCTCTGGAGGCCCTCGTTGAAGAATCTGGAGGCTATTGTGGGAGGCTCTCGAAGCCCTCGTGGGCGGCTCTGATTAGGCCCTTGTAAGAGGCTCTGGAAACTCACGTAGAAAGTTCTGGAGGCTCTCGTAAGAGGCTCCAGAGGCCCTCATGTGAGGTTCTTGAGGCCCTTGTAGGAGGCTCTAGGGGCCATCGTGGGAGGCTCTGGAGGCCCTCGTAGGAGGCTCTGGAAATTCTCGTACAAGACTTTGGAGGCCCTCGTTGAAGGCTCTAGAGGCCATCGTGGGAGGTTTTGGAGGCCTTTGTAGAAGACTCTTGAAGGCCCTCGTGGGAGGTTCTGGAGGCCCTCGTGGGAGGCTCTGGAGACCCTTGTAAGAGGCTCTGGGGGCCCTCATGGGAGGCTCTGAAGGTCTTCGTGGGAAGCTCTGGAGGCCCTTGTAGTAGGCTCCGGAGGCCCTCGTGGGAGGTTCTGGAGGCCCGCTTCTGAGGCTCCGGAGGCTCCTGAATAGAGCCCTGGAGACTCTCGTGAAGGACTCTGCAGGCCCTCGTAGGAGGCTCTGAAGGCCCTCGTAGAAGGGCCTCTTCGTAAGAGGCTCTAGAGGCCCTTACGGAAGGCCCTCGTTCATTAGAGAATAATGATTAGGATTTGAAATTGCACTTTGCCTAAAATTGTTGTGCTATAAGTTTCTTGACATTTCAATTCCGCGGGATTTATTATCAGGTTCGGAAAATAGGAGCGATTTTCCTATTACGTGAGCTTTATATGAAGCTTACACTCTTGAGCGGAGAATATCGAACGATATTTTCGAAGCTGAATTGCGTATTCTCAAAGGCTTTATGAGAGTGAAAGGCCTGTACAAAGGGCTCAGGCTGGTTTTCGTTCTCTGGGAAGTAGACAGAAGGGAAAGAAAAGAAGATTAGAAAGATGGTAAGAGTGTATCGAGAAGATATACTTTTGCATACCACTTTCACGCAGACATATTTAATTTATTTTTTTCAATTTATGAAATTCAAATTCTTGAAATGTGTGATCCAAAAATTATTTCGTTCATTAAAATGTGTTAATAAAGTAGTACTGAGCATGTCTGGCTTAACGTCGAATTTACTACTGAAACTTTGAAAATGAAATCTAGATAGATTATTAACCTTTCATGCAAATAATCTGACTTTTTTCCTCCGCATTAGATATCAATGTGTAGTGGAGTGGGCCCAAAATGAAATTTCTTCGAAAATCGAGAACGGGTAGTGCTAAAAGGTTGTTAAACTGAAAATTTTTAATTTTGAGAATTTAAAAAATTTTCTATGGGTACTAACAAAAACTTGAAATTATAAAATTTAACTTTGGTTCAAGTCAGAATTTTTGGAAAAAGATCGAAAATACCATGCTTTGAAATTTTGTTAATTTTCAGGTTGAGCCTGATCATCCCAAAAAACTGATGAAGCTGGAATAGGGGTTGGGACTAATCGTCCTGAAATTGCGGGACGACTAGCCACACTTATAAAAAATATTTGACTAATTCTGAATTTCGGGGTGACGAGACACTCCCCAATTTTCAATAAAATTTGTTTAAAAATTTATTATTTTGTAGGACATGCCTTTAGTTTGTACTGAAAAAGCAAACTATAATTTCCTTAGATCTCAAAAAAACTTCTTCTTAGACATCACAGTTGTGAAAAGTGATAAATCACTAAATTCACAAACTTTTAACAAATGTAACGTCTAAGAGAAATTTTGATGAAATCTAAGAAATTTATGTATTACTTGTCTGGTGCAAGTATAGACAAGTCGTGTACAAATTTAAAACGAAAATAATTTTAAAAAATAATACAAATTAACTGAATTTGAAAAAAATGTAATTTTTACTAATTTTCAAAAAATTCTAGCTTAAAACAAAGTTACATCTTTTAATTCTAATTTCCAATTAGAATCAAATACCAAAAACCTCATTGCGACACCGTAGGATCATTTTTCATTTTGAAAAGTCTTGAAACATTTTTTTATGACATAAGGCTCCTTTTTAACACAAGCCATTTTCGATTTTCTAATGTTTTGTATTTTCGATCCACCCCAATGTGTAGTTCTCAGATTAATAGATATTGAGTAGTGTAGTCACTTTTCAGTTAGACACAAATGTTAATTTTTGTGTTGCTGTAAGAACGACAACAAAATCATAAATTCTTGTCAAAGACATTATTCAACTAACGGAAAGAGAAAATGTTAAAATAATTATACAGTTTATTTAATTACTGTCAGTATATTGTTTAATACCGAACGAAATTTTCAAAGTGAAAGGCCTGCACAAAGGGCTCTGGGTGGTTGTTTTCCTCCGGAAAGTAGAAAGTAGGCAAAGGAAAGAACATTACAAAGATGGTAAAAGTGTGTCGATAATGTGAATCTCTGCATCCTGTTGTCACAAAGACATTTTGATTTTTTTCCTATTAATTTAAAAAATTCAAATGGTTGAAATGATTCAAAAATCATATTTTATTCATTGAAAGGCATTCATAAAATAATAGTAGAAAGAAAGCACAATGATAAATTTTCATTATAGACCTTGTTTAATAATCTTAAAGATGATGGATTAAAATAATCATGAAATTAATTTATTCTTATTGAATTTTTCAATACAGAAAACTGTCATATAGATGATTGAACTAATAGATATAAGCGATGAATGAAATATTGAATGAGATATGAGGAGGAAAATAAACACATTTATCCCACCTTCATGTTCTGTTGTTTTCCGTAATTACGAGCGCTTGTTAGTTTTCCGTTAATTAGCAGCTTCTGAAAAGAACTTAGGCAAAATTGTGTCGAGTCAGAAATGTCAGTAAACAGCTTTACATTATCAGCCGCATTTAGTGACTTGATCCAAATTACGAGGGTCGCTTGATAAGTTCTGTAAAAAAGCAAGTAAAAATTTTTTGTTCGAAAAGTTTTCCTTCATTTCTCAACATGTTATCCTTAAAGAGCTACATACTTAGTCCAGCGAGGTTTTAATTTTTTCATTCCTTCAGAAAAGTAAAGTTTTCAGTTTGGAGAAGAGAAAGGAAGTCGCACGGAGCCAAGTCTGGGGAATGGAGTGGATGAGGAATCAATTCGAAGCCTAGTTCGTGTATTTTTTAGCATTGCGATTGCGAAGGTGTGAGCCGATGCGTTGTCGTGATGGAACAGCACTTTCTTGTGCGTCAATCGTGGCCATTTTTTCGGAGCTAGGCTTTCAAACGGTCCAATAATGATGCGTTGTACGTTTCTGTTATAGTTTTATCTTTCTCCAAGCATTTCATGAAGATAATTCATTGGGAATCCTGAAATACTATGGACATCACCTTTTCATTTGACAAAATGGGCTTCGCCTACTTTGGCACACTTTCACAAGGCAGTACCCACTGCTTTGACTGTTGCTTTGTCTCCGGTGTATAGTGGTGGATCCAGGTTTCATCCACAGTCATGAATCGACGTAAGATGTCCTGCGGATTCCGTTTAAACTTAGCCAAACACTGCGTTAAAATGTCTTTTCCGTTTGGTCACGTTTAAATTTGTTCATCCAAAAACAAACGATTTTCAACAAAGTAGCAGACTCCCCGGCCCTTGAATTTCTTAAACCAGTATGTTTTATTACTGCACGCAACTCTTCTTTCTCCATTTTTTTCGAAAACTACTATACTGACACGCTCACTTCAAACGTATGTCAAATGCAAACTAAGCATCGGTTTTGACTGAAGCTTGGTAGAGGTTAGTTTGAAGAGTGCTACTTCTTGGCCGCATACTACAAAGTTAATTTTGGTGCTATCTAGCAAGAAACTTACCTTTCTCATTAAGCAACCCTCCTGTATGCGAGCAAAA
This sequence comes from Melikaiella ostensackeni, assembly GCA_032362435.1. NCBI lineage: Eukaryota > Metazoa > Arthropoda > Insecta > Hymenoptera > Cynipidae > Melikaiella > Melikaiella ostensackeni. The sequence continues at coordinate 32,060,179 of JAUMHM010000031.1, read as the reverse complement.
AAAATCGAAGACAATAGCTTCTACTCAAATATCAATTAAACAAATGGATATTCTATTATCATGAATAATTTTGCTATCGATAATATAAAAACTGTTTTCACAGATATGATATTTAAATTGAGAAAAATATATTCCGGAAAACTTGGAATCACAATCTGTGAGCTTCGGCGTAAAAATGCCATTTCATTCTACTGGATAAGCGAAACCAGTAACCGTTCTGCACCCTCCTCACCCCAGTGTGTTTCCTAGTTGCGCCACTGAACGGCATTCGAGGGTGGCACGAATAGAGAGAACGCAGTCGGTGGAAAAAGGGCCAGCAAAAATTCCGCCAAAAATATTCTACGACAGGGTGCAGTTACTATAAATCGCTGCGTCCTCCCGTTCGTTTCACGTGGAAAAAAAGAAGGGCGATGGAAAGAGAGCTGGTGAATCAGCTAGCCAAAGAGGGAAAGAGCGGATGAGAGACCGGGGGAAAAAGACAAGTATAGAATATGCCGGGAACCGATAAATTACGAAAAAAAGAGTTGTCCGCGAGTACGCGTGCTATATGCCGAGAAAACCGACGAGAAAGAGAGCGGGCTTTAAAAATGCCTTACGGCGTTGGACATGCTCTGCAAAATTTCAGAATTATCGGAATACTCGCCAATTCCCACAAGAATAGTGAAGCAGGTTTGTTATTTTCATCGTAAAAATGAAAACTTAATTTGAGCTATTTAGAGATGGAAGAGAGTATTTAAAAGTATTGATTGGTCGAGTTTTAAGAACTGTTGTAAATTATGTTGTAAATTAGGGCAAAGCAGAAATAGTATAATGTGCTACAAGTGCGAAAAGTAAGCAGGGGATTTTTTATCTAAGAAAAATTTTCCAGAAATTCGTAAATGTCAGAAATTGTAAAAAATTTCGAAAATTTATGGTAATTTATCAGTAATTTATAGTAACTTATCGCTTCGAGTTAGTCCAATCACTATTTATTACTTGAAATTAGTCTGTCAAGTGTGAACCCATAATGAAGTGAGGTTATCATTACGGCAGTCCTAAAAAGTAATTTTGAATCGAAATGCGCAAGCGCAACACCTAGAAAAAATAATCTTGCTCAGAGTGCGCAAGCGCAGCAGCTAGAAATGGTAATCTTGCTCAAAGTTCGCAAGCGCAGCAGCTAGAGAAAGTAATATTGCTCAAATTGCGCAAGCGCAGCAGCTACAGAAAGTAATTTTGCTCAAAGACCGCAAGCGTAGCAACTAGATAAAGTATTTTCATAACTGCTTTTTACTACGGTTTTAGAATTGGCTCCATAAGAAAATTGACTTACGCGGATTTTAGTCAGTCTCCACTTTTCGGATTTTTGGAAAAACGATACAAAGAACAATGAAATGATTTATGACGAAATTGTTCAAACAGAAAAGATCTACAAATTCGTTGTTCACAATTTTTTTCATAAGACTCGTAGTTCTTGTTTTAATTTTGAAAAATAATATTGGGTCAACAATTTGCTTAAAAGTTTATATTTCATGGTGAAAAAGTAATTTCTTTGGTTAAAAATTCATCTTTCTTGTTTGAAAATTCAGCTTTTCAGCTTGAAAATGCGTCATCTAAAGAATGCGTTTACTTGGCTTGAAAATTCAACTATTTGGTTGATTTTTTTCTTCAAATTCATGCGTCAGGTGAAAAAGTCATCCTTTTTAGTCAAACAATCATCTTTTTCGATTGAAAATAACTTTCTTTGTTGAGAACTCAAATTTTTAGGGTAGAAAATCTGACTCGCTTTTTAAAAAATCGTTTAAAAATTCACCTTTCTTGGTTAAGAATTCAACTTCTTAGCTCAAAAATGCAATTGACTTTTAACAAATTTGTCTTTCCGGCATCAAATTAATTGTTTTTAGTTGAAAATGCAGCTGTTTTTGGTTGAAGTTTAATCTTTTTGCTTGAAAGTTCAACAATGTGGTTGTCAGTGCAACTGTTTGCCTCAAAATTCACCTTTCTTAGTTGGAAATAAAATTTTCAGTTAAAAATTTAACTTTTCGGGTTCAAAAGTCGACTGTTTTTTTAAATATAAATTATTTATAAAAGTAACAGATACTCATCAGAAAGCATGATTTTATGTAATTTAGTTAAATTTAGTAACAGTTTGCGATGTATAAGAATTTGCTTATTGCTTTGTAGCTTTTGAAGAATAATTAAAAATGTAAGTTTTAACTTTAAGAACTCATTCCATCAATGAAAAAATCGTTACCAGTAAGAAAAATATCATTTAATAAGGTAAAAACGTTATTTTTCTCCTTGTCTCTTTGCTCTGCTTTATTGTAAATGCTTGAATCAAATATAATAAGAAATTATCCAATTACGAGAGGTTTACGTATTCAATGATAGGAAGTTTTTTATTTGATAATGAACGCACTACCAAAATTAGATTAGTCTCCTAAATTCGCTCAATCAGAGAAAGCGTCCAAGAAAAACTTAGAGTGCATTTGTCACAGAAAAAACAAACTAATTGCATGCAATTAGCAATAAAGCTGAAAATAGCTAGTTAATTTGTTAATGCGATTACTCAGTAATTGTCGGACGAGATGCGATAAATTCCGACCCGAGTCCCAGGACAATCTGCTCCCTGCACTCTATTTTTTTTCTGTCAGGAGAATATTTCTGCCTTAAATTAGTGGATTAAAGTCACATTAAGTTAGAACGAAGTCGAGAAGCACGGAGTCTCGCATCTCGGCACTTTAACTCTCGCAGGCAAGCAGTGTGACTGAGAAATGGCTCTCTCGGGACCAACGACCGAGATTTACGAACAAGAACTTCGATGTATTACCTGCATCTTCCTATAACATTCTCGAAATGTCCTACCTGTGATATTACGTCCATCACGTTTTGACCGCTGATATGAATCACCAAATCTCTCCTTGTTATGTGTCAGTTCTGTCATATTTCTGTTGATTTATTGTCATGGACATCCAGAGTGTTTTCTTCATTTTTGAATTCACTTTCCGTTTATAAGCAGCTTCTGAAATTAACTTATGCAAAATTGTGTCAAGCTAGAGATGTCAGTGAGCAGCTTCCCATTATTAGCCGCAATAGAGTAGATGAAGATTCAATTCGAAGCCCAGTTCGTGTATTTTTGCCATTGCGATTGCGGAGGTGTGAGCCGGTGCGTTGTTGTAATACTGCGGCCATCACCTTTTCATCTCACAAAATAATCTTCACCTTTTTGGCACACTTTCGTCCGGCAGTACCCACTGCTTTGACTGCTGCTTTATCTCCGGTGTGTAGTGGTGGATCCAGGTTTCATGCACAGTCACGAATCGACGTGAGATGCCCTGCGGATTCCGATTAAACTCCGCCAAACACTGCGCTGAAATGTCTTCTCGGTTGAGCTTTTGTTCGGGAGTCAGCAATCGCGGCATCCATCTTGCACACACCTTCTTAACCTCCAGTTTTCTAAGCAAGATGTTACAGACTCGTTCAGTGGAGACGCTTACAGCCCTAGGAATCTCACGCACTATAATTCGGCAAACTTCCATAACCATGTGATGAATTTTTAAATATAATAAATAAATAATTCATGGGACAAAAATACTAAAAAAGTTCCATTTTATTTTTTCTTCGAAATTTTTACAAGTGTTGATGGGATTTATGGTCCAAAAAAATACTGCTGAGACAGAACTAAAGTACCAAAGAAGTTCATGATATGTCTCTCTTTACTGGGACTTTTTTAGGATAAAAGTACCGGAAAAGACCCACATGATTATTTTCTGTTTGAGCAGGTTTTTTTAGGACTACAGCTTCAGAAAAGTCCCACTTAACTTTATTATTGAAAATATTGAAAGTATTTAATAATATATGGGAAAAAAGTACTAGAATAGTTCCATTTTATTTTATTCGGAATCCACAAGTACTCATAGATTTTATATCTCAAAAATGTACTCTTGAAATAGGAATAGAATACGAAAAAAGTTCAATATATGTCCCGTTTCACCAGGACATTTTTTAAGACTGAAGTACCGGAAAAGTCCCACTTCATTTTTTTAAATTTTACAAGTCCTAAATAATTTATGAGAAGCGGGACATATTTCGAACTTTTTTGGTACTTTAGTCTTATTTCAGCAGTAAATTTCTGAGCCATAAATCCCATCAGCACTTGTTAAAATTTCAAAAATAAAATAAAATATAACTTTTCTAGTACTTTCGTTCCTGTTTGGACTTTTACACATTTTTTAAGAAAGTTTGTACTTGAGTACTGACTCATCGAATACCCTGTACTTTATTGGGACCTTATGCGGGATCCAAATAGGATTCAAATGGGACTATTTTTTACTCGGGATTGGTTACTGATATTTCAAATATTTTGAAAGATTCTCGTTTCAAACTTTCAATTTGTAAAATTAAAATTTTTCAAGTTTAAGATTCGAAAAGTATATTTTGTTCATTAAAAGGCATTGATGAAGTAGTACTAAACATGCCTGACTTAACCGTGACTTCACAACTTACACTTTGAAAATCAAATCTAGATGGATTCTCCACCCTCTTCAAAATATGCGAATAATCTTAATTTTTTACCCGAATCATGTATTAATGCTTTGTTCTTGAATTAAGAAAAAATCAGTAGTACAGACACTTTTTAGTCAGGCGTGATTGTTAACTCTTGTTAGTTCAAGAACTTTTCGTAACTTTCGAATTTAATCTCTCGTCCAGCTGTAGGAATGAAAAAATAAATATGACGGAAATGAGAAAGATTGAATTTTAATCAACAAGGGTTGGGTCATAAGGGTAAGTGTGAAATGAAATTTGAAAGTTATCCTTTGATTAATGATACTGGAAATATGTTAAGAGATTCTCATTCTAAACTTCGCCAAAATTATCCTTGGACTTTCTACTTCTAATCGTCCTCTTCTTTAATCCGTCAATATTTGGATCAAGAAATATTTTACATTTTTTTTGGTAGTGTGTCCTAGATTTTCCCTCATTAAGGTTTGGTGTGATACGTGTACAAAAAACACTAAAATCAACATTTGAGATGATTTTCCTTCCGCTCTTGTTAATAAAAGATACATTGATGCTTAAAATATATGTCCGCTTCAAAATTGTTATCATTTATAAGAATATTAATGAAAATGAAAAATGAAAATTTGAATCTTACATGAAGCTCGCAGTGATATTTTAAAAATTACCTATTACAAATCACATTATTCCTAAATCTCGAACTGTTGACAGATTTTCGTATTTAACAATGAAAAAATACTATCAGACTCACACTAAATCTGATTTAAAATTACCTCCTCGTGATTTATTGTTAAAAATGATAAAAAATAATGATTTTAGAAACATAACGGATATTTTAGGAAAATAGAATAGCTTCCTCCATTCCTTAAAAAAGCAACAAAAGGTGCTTTATGTAGAAATAATTCAAATTCAAATTCCAGGTGACGCAATTAGGAATGTGATTTTCCTAAATGCATCCGAGTGGGGTCAGGCGACTCACCACTGCCGCCGAGGAAAAATAAGAAAATGTCATTCAGCATTTTTTTGACCTTGCTATATATATTTGCTCGGAAATCAGTCAAAAATAAATTCCAGAGGCTGCGGCGAACAACTTTCTTTCAATTAAAATTCTCCACAACGCTTCAAATCAACCCTTATTAACCATTATTAACCCTTATCAAAAGTGACCCTTTCTACTCAAAAATTCTAGACACTAAGAAGAGTAATTGTTAATTTGGAAAATTATATGAAACATACCTTCTAAAGGACACTCAGCGAACGCCTTTTGATTCAATTCCTTTTACATTAATGAGAAATCCCTCGCAAAAGTTACTTTAAGTAATCCTTGCATGAGTCAATCCTGCTATGTACTCTCGAAAACAACCCTTATTATGATTTATATGACTCTTTC
>JAUMHM010000031.1:32034088-32047234 GCA_032362435.1 Melikaiella ostensackeni | reverse complement strand
TTTTCGCACTTTTAGCTTAGGATATCTCGAAAACCTGACGTGATGGAGCAATTCTGAGGCCAGATTCTTGTTCAGCGTACCAAAACCTTCGGAAAACATGATTTTTCCCCCTTTTCAAGTTAATTTACAAATTACCATGCATACGTATTCTTTATCGCTTAATCCTTTTCGGAGGATAATTATAGTTGTTAATACTAATTTTAAGATCCCTATTCATTTATCGAAAAACTGATTTTGTAACAAAATAACGAAAAATTCGCTATGTTTCATTTTTTTAGCTTTACCGTGAATGCGCAAACATAAGATATATCTTTTTACATCGTACCTTTTCGTGAGGGTTCCGGGTACCAAATTACAACTTTTGGACCCCCTCCAAATTTGAAAGAAGAAAATATTTTTTCGCTCCATCCTAGTGGATATTCAATTTCCTATTTAATCACGCTCCCTAGCCAAATTCGATTTAAAAAGCGGCACCTAAATTTATAATAGTAGTCCTCAATTAAAGTTGACTTGCTCTTCTTATTAAGTTGAATCTCGCATTCATATCACTGGTACACAAGTTTCGTGCATATGGAAAGTGACTAGGTATTTTCTATAGATTTTTTGCGCTGAATACAAATCTGAGCTCAAAAGATGTCCATCACTTATAGTTTTTGAGAAAATGGGGCTTTGTTTCCCCAAAAAAGGCGTTTCTGGTCACTTTTGGATAACCGTGGGTACCAAGCCCGAAATTATAGAATCTTCCAAAAAGTCTCAAACTGAAGCTTGTCAATTCCCCTATCCACCCTCGGATGGATGCGTGTACATTGTACAATATAAAAACAACCCTTGAGTGGATTAGTTTACCTCATCTCAGTTTTTAAAGTCGGAATATGAAACGAATCGCGCTCATCGTGGCCGTTGTTTCTATAGCTCGGCTTTCAAACGGTCCAATAATGATGGATAGTACGTTCTTGTTGTAGTTTTTCCCTTCTGCAAGTAATCAATGAGGATAATTCCTTGAGGATTCCAAAATGCTGTGGCCATCACCTCTTCAGCTGACAAAACAGCCCTTGCGTTCTTTGGAGCATTTTCACCAGGCAGTACCCACCTGCTTTGCCTGCTGCTTTGTCTCATGCGTATAGTGGTGGATCCAGGTTTCGTCAATGGTGACAAAACAGCGCAAGAACTCTTTAGGATTACCCTTGAACATGTTCAAATTGGATTGAGAAACATCAGCTCTTTCCAAATTTTGCTGGTTAGTGAGCACGCGCGGCACCCATCGCGCACATAGCTTTCGCATGTTCGAATGATTATGCAAAATATTGTGTACACGTTCAGTTGAGATGTTTGCCGTCTTAGAAATCGCACGCACCTCAAATTCACTGTATCGGTCACTGAACGAAGAACTTTTTTGATCACTTCTAGCGTAGTTGCGTCTGGAGGCCTCCCTGAACGTGGTTCGTCATTTGTGCTTGTACGACCAAACTTAAACTTTTGAATCCATCTTTTTACTGTTGTATTCGCTGGAGCAAATGTGCCATAATACTTGCCGAGATTTTCTCCAGCTTCTTCAGCCGTTTTGCCTCTCAAACAATAATGTTCAATGAGAACACGAAATTCGTTTTTCCATCGTTCACAAAATCACTGAGTGGATAGCGCAACAAGTATAATAAACACAAAGTACTTAAAAGATTGTATTTGAACTTTGGATTTAGTGATTTTCAAATTAGCACGATACAAGGATGATAAGGATCTTGTACTAGTGGCACCATTCGGCTTTCAGGCCCGGGAATTTTCAAACGACCCAGGATGACTGCAGGTTTGGTCCCCACGGTTATCAAAAAGTGGCTATAAACGTCTTTTTTGGGGATTTCAACCACCATTTCTCAAAACCTCACGTGATGAACAGCTTTTAAGCCCAGATTCATGTTCAGCGCAAAAAAAATCCATTGAAAACACCTGGCCACTTCCTATATGCACGACCGATAGTTGATATTTGCAGACCGGTGTATTTTACAAATAAACTTATGATTGAAACAATTTTTTCAGCGCGCGAGAAACTCTGTATTACAAGATTTATAGTATATCTCTGCCAGTTTCACTTGGGTTGTGGCCACCCCAAGTTAAAGAAAATTGGACGTCTAGTTTCGTTCATCCGTTTACTGAATCGAAACTTTCCCTGCATAAGTACACGCGCACGGTAATCGTATTTGAAAACTTCTGCTTACGTAGACAACTCTAGCAGACTCTCTCGACTGTTAGTGATGTGCTCGAAAATTTATTTGGCGGGAAAAACGATATACAATAGTACTACTATATTTTATGATCCACGCGCATTCCATTATTCCCTGATATGAATGGATTTCATGAAATATTGACAAAAATGTGTAATAAGTTACACACTCTTTTCAATCTTTTGTGAACGAAGCATTGTATTACAATTCCTGTATTTTCACCGCAAGAAGTTATCAAGAAAAAAAAATGAACAAATGAAAAAAAAACTTTTCTATTACATAATCTCAATTTTCAAGTTTTGGTAGTATGGATTTCAATTAAATTGATAAAAATTAGGGTAATGGGATGGAGGTTATTGGAGGATCCGTGAAAAATATCAAAGAATTTCATTCAATTAGTAGAAGACTGAGATTAGTCGCATTACAGAAAGATTTCTTGATAAAATGCAAGATTCGCGGTGTTCTTTCCCAAAAGATGTTTGATATGAACAAGAAAGTTTGCTTTGATTTGATGATAAAAGAAACAAAAAAACCTTGAATAAGACCGCTAATGAATTTAGAAAATTGATTTTGAATCTGGTTATAAAAGATTGCCGTGCACAAATACACAATCTAAATGAGAGTGTGAAAAAGAATCTTGACAATTTAAATGAACAAGTACCGGCTTACATCATCGAAGAATGCTTCGCAAGAGGAACTAAATTAAATAAAAAAGCCTTCAATAATAGTAAGAAACATGAACGAAAATTTGAAAAAATTCTCAATATCCAAGGGTTTTACAGAAATTGCCCGAGAATTTTATTCAATTAGTAGAAAACTGAGATCAGCTGCATTACAGAAAGATTTCTTGATAAATTGCAAGATTCATGGGGGTTCTCCAAAAAAGATTTTTGTTATAAACAAGAAAGTTTGCTTTGATTTTGATAATGAGAGAAATAAAGAGACCTCTAATGAGACCACTAATAAATATAGAAAATCTAATTTGACTCTGGTCGTAAAAGATTGCTATGCACAAATACACAATCTAAATAAGAATGTGAAGAAGAATCTTGATAATTTCAGTGAACAAGTACCAGCTTACATTATCAAAGAATGCCTTGCAAGAGAAACTGAATCAAATGGATCCCATGGTTCTCAAATATTTTAAACGTAAAGAATCCACAAAAGGTCATCAACATTTAAAGGTTGGGTGAAGGCTTCAGTAACAAATAAAGTGAAAAAGTACATTCGATTCCTTGAAATAATTAAAGATATTGAAGCTAATATTTCAAAATTACCAGAAAACGATGTACAAGACTTTACAGCAAGATTCGTGGGTTTATGAATTGATTTTCTCAAAAATGGTGCTCCACAAACCTTATTAGAAAAAGAATTAAACAAAGGATTATTTGAAACAATTTTTTTTCTAAATATCATCCTGAATTACGGATTACTAAAGCTGATAAAGGGCGTATTACGGTTGTAATATTAATAGATGTTTATAATCGAAAAATGGTGCATATTTTGAATGATAAAGATAGATTTGCAGTTTCTCCGAATGATCCTATAAAAATGATTCAAAAAGGTACATTCAAAATAAAAGAGAGGTTGAGGCTTCAAAAATATTTGGGAAACAATATCGAAAGGTGCGATAGTGATACAATTCACACAAATCTATCTCTGGCCTATGTCCTGATCAAAGCTCATAAAGCAGAATTTCCTTCACGACCGATCATTTCGACAATAGGTTCACCCATGAAAAAATTAGGAGAACTTCGTAGTGAAATTATCAAAAAATCAGTCACCCTTCCAGCAAAATCAATCAAAAACAGTGCTGCCTTTCTAAAATTAAATTGAAATGTTAAAATACCAATATATCATATTTTTGTCTCCTTTGACGTATTGGCCATATTTCCTAACATTCTATATGAAAGAGTTGAACTTGCTGTTGAAAATATATGAGATATGATCAAACTTCATACTAAGATTGCGCAAAAACAATATCTTGATGTTATTGAGTATGTTTTCAATTCTGTTTATTTTAAATTTGATGGTACTTTCTATAATCAAAAATTTGGAACTCCGACGGGCTGAGTCTCGTCCCGAATTATTGCTGAAATTACGATTGAAGATTTGATAAATGAAGTTTTCAACAAAATTAATTTTCAATTGGACTTTTCTACAAGATATGTTGATGAGTCTATATTTTCTTTACATGCACAAAATGTAGATACGCTACTTAATGTATTTAATAGTACGAGTATACATCCAAGATTACAGTCCACTGTTGAAATTGAAACAGAAGGTATATTGAATTTTCTTGATTTGACCTTAATAAAAAACTGATGAAAACTATATTATTACTGATTGGAACAGAAGAATTATTTGTTCAGGGAGGACAAAATCAGAAAAGAAAACAATGTACAAGATTACAATAGATTCAATGCGGTTGTTCTACCTCATTTTGGAAAAATCTCAAGTATCTTGAAATCAATGTTAGGAAAATTGTGCTTACTTACGATGTATGAAGTTCCTTTCAAAAGCAACTTAATTGTGAAATTGGGTAAAGACAAATACCTGTATAAGAAACTGGGAAAACAATGTGTAATTTACAAATTTAAATGTAGACAATGTGATGCTGTTAATAGAGGGTAAACAAGGACATCAATTAGAGCAAGAAGAGATGAACATAAAAATAATTTTCGTAGAATTGCAAGATATTACTCGGTCTTTACAAAACCCAGACTTGCACATGAGAATGACTTTATCTGGGATGATGTTAAAATTATGTATCATGAGAGAAATTAAAAAAAGAGAGTTCATGGCAATGCTATTTATAAAGAGAGAAGGTAACAAAGCTAATTAATTGTACCTGTTGTTTTCTTATAAATACTGGCTTCGAAACATAATGGTCCCGAGTAGTATAAAAATGACGGAGAATAGAGAGCATGAAGTTGGTTTTGGATGACTTTTTCCTTTTTTTTTCTTACATTCATTATACATTTGTCTCTAATGAGCCGAAAAAGCGGGCAATATCAAAGCCTATTTGTGAGTTGTGAACGTTCTGGGTGTTCTTTTTCAGCACACGGAAAATTTTCGTAAGAAAGTAGATTTTATTTTGATCCCTAAGGAATCTCTTAACATTTATCTTTCTAATACGGAGTGGGCTGAGAGACACCAAAAAGTGGCCAAAAACTAACCTCAGAGTTTCTGGTGAAAGACTTATTTTTCATAATGTAGATGACTTGAAGCAACTTTTTTCCGAATTTCATTATTTTTCAACAGGTTCCCCTCATTCTAGAACGCTATGAGTTAAGGAAATGTATTTTCTTATTTAAGTTTTTTAAAAAATCTATTTAAAAAACTTGTTCATAAGATTATAAATTGGAATATGACAACATTTTTTCTTCATTTGAGTGGTCATAAATTAATATGATGTTAATAAGAAATACGAATATTAGCTTGCACGGTACAAAGATTGTGGCTCGCATTAGATGAACCGCACGGTTCGAATGAAATCTCTTCAAACCAAAGGTGCGAACGCCAAAAATATTTCCCTTAATTCTGTATCTGGGATATACAGGATTCTACGGGATTTGCATTAGATTGCAAGCAGTGCATGTGATTGAAAAATATTGCATGGGATTTTAAATGACTGCATGGTATTGTGAAGAATTGCATGGGATTATAAGGAATTCCATGGGATTTTAAAGGATTGCATGGGACTGCAACAAGATTGCATGAGATTCAAAGGGATTTTAGAGAATTGCATGAAATAGCATCGAGATTGCATGACACTATAAGGAACTTGAAGGATTGCACGGGGTTACAAGGAATTTTGGAGGATTGCATGGAATTGCTTCAAAATTGCATAAGATTGCAGAAGATTGCAGACAAAATGTACACCAGATTCCAGGAGTGATAACCCCTCGAAAATATTACATTTGAAGTCAATAACCAAGAAGAAATCTCACTATCCATTTCTGTAAACAAAAATCAGTCATTTCGTTCAAATAAAAACTCCTCATGTCACAAAATAAAATTGATTATTTAAAGAAACATCGACGCAGAAAAAAAAGATTAAAATTGTTTTTATTACTTAAAGGCTCTCGTAACCAAGTTTATAAAAGTTACTCGCAAACAGTGTCAAAACACTATTAATTTACTGTAATAGCAGCAATTAAAATACTCTATACTTTCTTTGGAAACTGCAAGAAAGCGGATAATTGTTTCTTGATAATTGCTCCTTTCACGCAAGGCAAGTTACATACCAACGGGAAAGTTATTTTAATGAAAGCAATTAGTGTGTCGTTATTTGTCGTTTTCTAGGGTAATTTCACTCGTTCATGAAAAAATCACCAGGCTTCTACAAAAGCTGAATCACTATCCTGGTGAAAGTTTCGGATAGGAATTCATTTCGAATCATTCCAAATCAATCCGAATTATTCCGAAATCTGTATTCGAACCAATCCGAATCAATCCGATCCAATCACAAAAAAGTTTTCAATTGCGTTCGACCTGAATCGGTCAAAACTTCATCCGGCTCAATCCGAACCAAATTTGCAATCCGAATTCGGATTGATCTAAACCGGTTTTCAATCCAGATGAATTTGATTCAATCCGAACTCGGATTTATTCGAATTTATTCGGATTGAATATTTGGTTCGAATTAATTCTGATTAAATTGGATTGAGTCGGATTGATATTTTACCAATTTGGATCGAACGAAATCGAAAACTTTTTTCGGATTGGATCGGACTAATTCGGATTGTTCCGTATAAAAACTTTGGAATAATTCTAAATGATTTGCAATGCATTCCTATCCGAAACTATAGCTAGGGTACCTAAAAAGTAATCAATGCCCCGTTTCGTCGACGATAACAGATACAAAAATGTCTAACCACCCGTCGAGGGGATATAAAAAATTTTCCATTTTAGCCCGTGGAATGAGAGTACTCGCGCGAGGAATTAATCGACTCGGGAGTTTGATAGAAATAATGTTTACCAAAGCTTTTAAAGGATACGTTCGATAAGCACGGTTACGTTATCCAGGTGATTCGATTAAAGGTTTATTTTCCAGCTATTTATGACTCTACTCAAGTTGCTCTTATAATGAAAATTGGATCGCGTTACTCGATATTTATTCATTTTGCTTATACTCTCATACCTGCGAAATTGCTTTTTGTGTGACAAAATAAATTAAATCGAAAGGAAACTTTAATTTGAACGAACCCTCGTATTTAATATAAGAATAAAAACTCAGAAATGGTATAGAAAGTTCTATATGAAAATGTTTATTTTTGAAAAAGTCGAATCAGAAATCCTCGTTGACGGAAAATGAGAAAGGAATGTCGGCATTGATTACGGGGTCAGAAAAGTACTTGGATAGGAAAAAACTAAGGCTTAATATGGATAAAAGGAAGGTAATGAGGTTTAGAAAGTGGGGGGGGGGAAGATAAAAAGTTCACCTAGATGAAAAGGAGAAAAGTAAATTTTTTAAAAATATTTTTTATTTCATTTTATTAATTTGTTAAAAACTATTTTTTCAACAGATGTTTGTTCACCATACTACTATAATAAATTATAAATTATAGTATTGACTTAATTTGAATGGATGATACTATTGTACATTTAAAGTGGTATTAGTATCTATAAAACCACGCGTATCCATTGATGCAGTCAATTATGCCAGAAGTTAATTCAAGTGCTACCATTCCGTCCGATCGCATTGAATTTCATTGAATTCTGTCACCACTTCGATAGAATTCATAAAAGTTTATTACATTTATTGAAATTCTTCTCTTTATGAACGCTCTTTCAATAATTGAATTATTTCCTTTAATAAATTTTCAATTCGTAGATATGCGGAATGGAATACGATTTCCTCATTTGCAGATAACGAATTGAGTGGAGAGAATGTAGACTTAATCAATACCTATTATACATAAACAATAATTCTTAAATGGTACTATGTTCCCTTTAACTGCACATTTTCTGCTCTACTTCATACAGGAATGAAAAGAAAAGAAAACTTGGTCATAAACAAACTCTCAGCATAAAGTTATGTTTGGCTCTAAAATACTTCAGCAAGAGCGATGTAAAAATAACAGCCACCTCAAAGGGGAAAATCTTAATTACTGGCGTAAGGTAAACGGACAAAGCGGCCTGGGGCTAAAAGTTCTAGGAAGCATGCACCACATATTTGAACCTGAAATAAAACAGGTACTTGCCTTTAAACGAAGAAACTACTCACTTTTCAAACCAAATGAGGAGTGAAGGTATGTTGTCAGAATTACAATTTTTAATTGCTATCTTTAGATATATAGTCTATCGATTGTAAAAGGAACAGAATTGTCGCGAATCGGATTATAAATGAGAGAAAAATGTAGAACGAAGATTTTAATTCATATTAGAAATGCTTGAAAGTACTAAGAAGTACAATACTTTTTATAAACTTATCTACGAGAGGTACTCTGTAAAAAATTGTTGGTTCGGACAACAAAACAATTTGATTTCCTTAGAAGCAACATTTGTTATTCCAAAGAATGTTTGGTTCTTTCACCAATCCTTCTGTTGATGTGCCAAAAATTTGTTAAAGCCAATAATATATTGCTCTTGGTTGAATTGAAAAAACTTCATTCTGAGGTATTGAGACGGAAGTAATTCTAAATTAAGAACCAACATTATAGAAAATTTTCGAATTCATTTGAGGCTTTCATATCCTACAATTCGAAATTGTGCCATATGCCATTCAAAATTGAGCTGTACAATATCTTAGCACTTGTTGCTATAGAAGCAACGAAAATATTGATGTTATTGAAGCCAAGTGTCACTTGATTTCCATTCGTTTCCCATTACTTCACAAACAGAACACGTGAAAATCAAGTGACATCAAAAATTTAAGATAGAACCTTATGGTTTTAGCATTACGAACTATCAGTCAATCATTTTGACATACAATACCGTCACAAATTATCTACATGACTACCGTGAGCGGCACTTATAATCACTGATGACTTTCAAACTCAACAACTCGGTCGAAAATAAGACTGAATGAGTTTTTGTTAAATGGTTAGAAAGCTTTCGGAATTCCACGTCAAATAACCCCTAGTTGAGATATTTCTAACTTTTCGGAGAAGATTTATCACGTGCCTTGCCTCTGTCCTTATATTATTTGCTTAAATTTTAATTCAAGCTTAACCATTTTCCAGTTTCAACAGTTTCATTTACATACTATCCTCAACTCTTTTGCTTATCCTTCTTAACTTTTACTAATTTCCTTCACCATGTCACTGCCTTTTTTCCCCCATTTTCATGCAGTACCCTATCCAATGACATACCTTCTGCCACCATACCCATGCAACATCCCAGTCAATGTTCTACTCTGGCTATCCGCAGACCACACATAATACATTTCCTTTCTTCCTCATTTATCCAGTACCGATTCGCCTCTTCTATATTTCCATACCTCGCTCTGGATATTATTTCATAACTTCATCTTTCCCTTTTCTTTCTCAAGTGTTTAGCTCTTCCTTCTCTTCTAACACCCTTGTACTTTCTGTTGTACTTTCGCTCCCAAATTTGTCTACCTTTCTTTGCTTCTGTCTTGCCCTGTCCTTTTCTGTTGCATACAAATGAAACACTTTCCCTCGTTCACGCTTTTCTCTCACTTCCTCCTCTGCTATCCCAAGCACTTCAAAATATTCTTTCCTAATCTCCAATTCTGACAGTAGTGTATTCAACAAATAATATTCATTAATATACTGCTGAATAAACTTTTTTCCAGATGAGGAACGAAAGTAGAGTCAATAATAGGATCGCAATCAATTGTACACGTTCACCATTTTAGAGTACTAATGTTCCTACTTTCAATTTTGTCCTGTCGCGCCACATCCGCTTGTGAATTGCTTCTGTGTGCGTTTTGACATTTACATATAATACATTGGCATCAGTTGCACACAAATGTATGCATATCGAGAACGATTTATCATCGATTAAACGGACGTAATGCACCATTGTTGCTGGAACGTGGAATCAGATAGGTAGGTATATGAGGTCATATCAGGATGGATGAAACGCTGGTATTGAGCAAGCAATCAGCCGTGTAGCCAGGGTTGGAAATCAGATCGTTCAGGGGTGAAGGGGGTGACTCAGCAAGAACCCGAAAGTTGGGAAATGGAAGAAAGTCGTGGTTCCACAAGTACAAACTATAGAATACTCTTATCTCTGGTATCACACACCTGATTGGATATTTTTCTAATAGTAACACTATTTCCTCCAACAACACATTCGATGCTTATCACACTTTCCAAGATTGCCGCAGTCAAGATGTCGAGAAAATTGCGAAATCCTGAAAATGATTTTGACAATGAGTTAAAATAGTTGCAACTGGGGCTCGATAATGTATCATAATTCCACATTCCACATGTGATTTTTCAGATACTACTGGTTTTTATGTCAAATTCAAGTGACATAACGAAGCTAACTTCAAGTGAGCCCTGAAATGAGACGTAAATTTGACAAAAAAAAATGACATGTGAAAGATATGAAGTGAAATATGCAATGCGAAATCATACATATTCGACTCGTTCCAAGTCCTTCTAAAGATGACAAATAAAAGGAAGTTGGACCAGAAATTGTATAGAAAAAATTGTTTTACTCACTTCATTGGGGAAAACATCAACGCGATAGCGAGCTTACCACTTCTGAGGACTGACATGAAAAGACTTTATAACGCAGTTTTGATGTGCATTTCAAACTGCGCATCAAAACTGCGGCATAAAGTCTCTGTAAGGCACTTGTGAAAATGAGCCATATAAAGTGCCTCTTTACGAAACGAAAAAAGGTATCGAAAAGAAAATTTTTCGTGACAATGCCGTAAATTTTTTTTTGAATCAGGGCGTTTTATATGAAAAAATTCAATTTCTGACCTATCATCGTTTTAGATTATGAATCTTAAAAAATAATAATAACTGAACTAGAGATTTTCAAGTTTTTGCTATTCAAAGCCAAACAATTTTAAACTGGAAACATTCACAATAGAAACCTTCTAATTGGAAATTTAAAATGTTCTCCATTCTAAATTAGGTATGTTGCTTAAAATTGGACATTGACAAATTTTATTCACAGATAATTAACAAAAACTAGAAGTCTCGGTCAGAAAAGTATTATGTGTCAGAGAAAGCAAACACATTTCTGATATGTCTTCTGATGTCTATTTGACGGTTGATCGATTTCATCATTATCACTCCAATTTTTTTCGTGTAAGGCTCCAAGGATGTTTCACCCTTTTCAACGAGATAAGAACTCTCTAAAATTTATTGGATATATAAAAAAAGGTACGATAAATGTTGGACTGAAAATTTGTTAAAGGGGATGCGAAGGATGAAATATGTTACGGGAAAACTGGAATGTTTCGCAGAAGATATGCAACATTGAAAATCCTTTATTTAGATTTGCTTATTGAAATATGTGCACATCAGAACAAGATCCGCTAGTATAAAATTTTTACTAACTTTTAAACATTCTCATGCTCTGATTCTGAAAAGAGAAAAATAGAATCGTACATTGTGTAGCAAATATTATGAATTGGAGAGAGATACCAGTTAATTTTCAAACCAATTTTGAACATGGTTGCTTAGAAGATTCATGAATTGAAAAAATTGCAAGCTCATTATATTTATTTTTGCAATGAGGAAAAATGCTATTGAAGGAGAATTATACACATTTGCGCTTGTTCAAAAGCGTGTACTATTGATGCAAATGAATATTCAATGAAACAATAATTATTCATTTCCGCTCAACAGTGATGCTATGAATTTGGTTATATGTTCATTTGACTCAATAGTTTCTGCTGTTGCATGTACGTGAAAATACCTAGCTTTGATTCAGTAGCATTTTTCCTCACTGTATGGAATGCAAAAAACATTTTTAAATAGAAAGTCAAAAATGCTTTTAATAAATTCAAGAGTCTCAAATATTTTCAAATCATCAATACCGCTTTTACGGCTTTGAATAATTCAAAAATATATTTTTTTTAAAGAGTAGAGGTAAAAGCAAGGAATAAATGGAGCAATGGAATAAGCACATAATATCGACAGAAGGTCAATAACCGTTTGCATTGGAGCCATAACGAGTTCCTCTCGGTTTACTTGAACTTGCTGCGTTCCTGTGTTAGGACGAAATAGAGGGTAAATGTGTGGAAAGTGTTCGCCAAGGGATTTCCAGTATTATGCTATATTCACACGCCTACACGTTTATGTACAAACTATGCTCCAAATAGCCTCTGCGGCCCAGAGGGAACTCCATAAAGACTGATTTACGTGCAGGATTTATGACGAGCGTTCGATTTTCTCTGCCGTATTTCACCAGTTTTTCTCGAAAGAATCTTTATTTTTCTCCTCTTTGCCGCAATTTTGTCATGAGAAGCAACCAGAGGGCTACTATTTCGATAGGAATCAATAAAAGCTCGCTGTACTTGTGCAAATGCAATTTAGATTTTTTCAGAGATCTATGCAATATTTCCTGGTCCGGCAAATACACAAGTTTCTATAGAAATAAATTCTGACTTCAGTTTATATAAATGTTTTTAGACTTTCGAATCTAAGAATGTTCTTGAATTTATATTAGATAAGATCATGACATTGAATTAAAATTTTGATAATCAATCAATCATTGCATGTTTGAGTTGAGTATGTTAAACATCATCCGAAACTTATTATAAGTAGAAATACAAAAATCGAAATATTGACCTAATATTAGGGTATACCTATCAATATTTTTCTTGTGCAAAACTACGAACCTTGCCGACGTTTCGTGGACATTGCAGTTCACTTCTTCAGGACTAACCTGAAACTGAACCTTCAGATTATGTTTCTCTTATATATACTCTCTACGATGCCTGTGATTGGCCAGAGCGCCCACCATGGGGACTGGTCGAACCTGATTGGCC
>JAUMHM010000031.1:32008276-32028599 GCA_032362435.1 Melikaiella ostensackeni | reverse complement strand
TAAAGAAAGACTCAAATGCATTGATTAATGCATTAAAATTATATTATTGCGAAAAACACCCACTAAAATTAATTTTTATCAAAATCCAATTTCACCGTTCAATTCGCGGTTAAAATTCAAGAAAATAGTCCCGTCAATGTTTTTTTTTGAAATTCTAAAATGAGGAAGATATTAAGCTCCAAAAGCTTTAAGACCGATGAGGGAGTACTAGGTATTCTTTATTTTAGCTCAAGCTTATACTACATCATTTTTTCTTCAACAGGAACGAATATTTTCGAAAGCAGCTTCAGTTTTCAAATTTCAATTTTTTGGACCACCCTACTAAACATAGTCCACAAATTTGAGAAAGTTAGTAATTTTAAGAAAAGTGTTTGTGATTTTGGATTATTACCTTTTTCTATTTTGATAAATGGAATAGTCTGAATAGATTGGTTCAAAATCAACCTATGAAATTGGATGATTAAAATCTAATTGTGTGCAATGATCGGATACTCGGTTTCAAGCGTTTTAAGCATTTTAAGCGTTTTAAGCGAAAGGCAAGTTAGCATTGGATTTAGGGACACCTTAACCAGCAATGAAGCAACCCCTGGTTCTGGTTCAGGTTCACCATTTCCTACACGTTAAATAGTGTACACAGCTGCACGACAAATCCATCTCTTCTGTCTCCGCCCTGGTCGACATCCCCTTGGCAAACAAAACATCCGCGAGTGCAGGGTCACCTATCAAAAATTAATTATCGATCTCTGATCTCAACAAAATCCGCCCCAGCAGTCACTCATTATTTCTAAACTATAACCAGATATAATTTTACTTATTTAGTGACTTGATTTAGAAACAATCTATTCAGATTATTCCATTTTTCAAAAAGAAAAAGGTAATAATCCAAACACATTTCTAAAAAATTTCTAACTTCATGAAATTTGTAAACTACATTTAAATAAAATAGATACCGTTTGGTGAATTGAGTTGACCATTAAAACCTCAATTAAAAGAAATCTTAAGTATTCATAGGCAACCAGGGTCGGCTTTAGTAAAATGGTGCCCCTATGCTATTATACTCCCCCCTCCACCTCTCTTCACAATTCTATTAAAAAACTGAAACTGTATTGTTTATTTGAAGAAAATGAACACAGAAATTATTGAATTTGTTGAATTCAATTAAACTGGTTCTCTTCACTTTTCGCTGAATTGCATTGCACTCATTTAACTAAACTTAAATTTCCCGAAAACTATCTGCCTCAACTTTATGGCGCCCCACAGTGGGGCGAAACGTCAAAATTTGTTTCAAAAGAGCCTAAAGCCCAGAATTCTTCTTTATTGCACTTCTGTGTTAGCAAATAATGTGACAATGATCGTCATTTTTACAACTTTATTTTTCATCTTTCCGCAAACATTCTAAATGAACTCGGAATCAATCAAAATCAGTACAGTAGCATCTAAGATACAAAATTATTTTATGAAATATTTAAATTAATTTTTATAAATAAATTTTAAATATGACGATTCTACGATTCAAAATTTTTTTCAGCAAATCTACTTTGTATTTCACCGTTAGTGGTGCACAATAAAAATTATTGTAACCAATCAACATTTTTCAACTTTATAGAGGAATTATGTCAACCAAAAAAAAAACGAATTTTCAACAAAAAAGTCCATTTGTAACCAAACAGTTGTATTTTTAACTAAAACAGATCAAATTTCTGGAAAATGTGGAATTTTCAAACCAAGAAGACAAATTCCGGAACAATTTGTTTAATGTTCAAGACATGAAGATGAATTTACTGCAAAAAAGTTAACTTTCAGCAAGATAGTTTAATTCTCTACCAAAGAAGTTGATATTGTAACAACAAAAAAATTTAATTTTAAATCAGAAACAATTGAATTCATCCAACAAAGACAAACTTTCAACAGAATAGTTAAATCCTCAACCAAAAATGGAATAGTTGAATTATCAGCTAGAAGAATTAATTTTCAAGAAGTAACAACTATTTTTCGACCAAATGGTTCAATTTTCAACTAAAGACATGAATTTTCAACTAAAATGATGAATCTTCAAACAAACAAAAATTAATTCTCAAAAAATTAGTGCAACTATTGACTAAGTAGTTGAATTTTCTACCAAAAAAATAAATAAATTCTCAACCAAAAATGTAATAGTTGACATTTCAACCAACAAATATTTTAATTTTAAATCAGAAACAGTTGAATTTATCCAAAAAAGACGAATTTTTAACAAAGTATTGTATCCTTCATCAAAACAGATCGTAAATTCAAATATTTTGTTGAAAAGTCGCTTTTTTGGATATAAAATAATCTTCTTGGTTGAAAACTCATCGTTTTGGATGAAAATACAACAACTTGGTTGAAAGGTCAACCACTTTGTCATAATTATTTTCTTTGGTTAGACATTCATCATACTATATAAGCTGTAAATTCATCTTTTTGGTTCAAAATTTTTATATTTTCTTGAAAATTCGTTTTCTTTTTGGGGAAAGAAAATTAATCTTCATGCTTGAAAATGAATCTTTCGGAATGCAAATTCAACTATTTGTTTGAAAGTTGAACTCTTTGATGAAAATTTACTTTTTTTGCTGACGATTCATCATTTTAGTTGAGAATTCATTTCTTTGGTTGAAAATTAAACTATTTTGTAAAAATTTGTTTTTTTCGAAAATCTTTTTTTTTTCTAACTGAAAATTTAACTATTCCATTTTTGGGTAAATATTTCTTTTTTTTAAGATTCATGTATTTTGTTGAAAATTCGTTTATGGTTTAATTTTTTACTTTAGTTGCCACTGTACTGATTTTGATTGACGCCGTGTTCATTGCGATTGCTAACGGAAAGATAAAAAATTAAGTTGTAAAATTGACAAATTTTTATAAATTTTATTTTTCAACACAGAAGTGCGATAGAAAAATGAAAAATCGGCTATTATAATTCTCTTTAAAACTTGATTCAGAGTATTTCCAAAAAAATGATCGAAATTGATTAAGAATTCTGGGCTCTAGGCTGTTTTGAAACCAATTTCGACGCTTTTCTCAACTGTGCGCCCCTAGGCTATAGCCTACATTACCCTATTGGTTAAGCTGGCCCTGAATGCATTATTGTATGAGATTATTTTTTCTGTTCTGCAAACTTTCACGATTACAATTCTAAATTGTACAATTTTTACCGCTTCAAATGTTTAATCATTCAAATTTGAATACTTTGTGTTTCAAGTTTTCATTTTGGAACCTTTCAAATTTAAAACTGTTGAATATTGTAGATTTGAATGAAAATAGTTAATGATGCTCCTAATTTGTAATTGATAAACTTTTGTAGAGATCAAGTTGAAAATTGTTTAATTTGACAGATTTGAATTTAATACTTTTCTTGAAACATCTAATTAAAAATTTTTCAGATTTTAGGACTAAAATTTGGCTACCAATTTTTAATATGACGGTCTTGAACCTTAATATTTAAATCTTTTTCCATCACCGGTGACGACTTCTATAGTTTCGATCTGTACAATTTTAAAAAGAAAAACGACAACAATAATGTTTGTTTAATTCTATCGAACCATTTGTTAAAACTTCTTGGACGTTGAAGGATTTCAAATTATATAATTTCGTTCAAATTCGTACTAAAATTTGAAAGGTTTAAATTTTTCAGGCTTCAATTTTTAATTTTCTCTTTTCTGTGGCTACTAATTCAGATCTATGTTATTTTATACGCTATTTCGAACTTATGAATTTAAGATTCTTCAATTACACTGTATAACAAAATGAGCTATATGTGTATGAAATGAAAGGTATCGTTTCTGAAAAGTTTGTCGTGCTAGATTCGAATCCGAGCTTCGTTTTTTGCCTACGTTTCAGGTTTTTAACATTCTTCAGGTCAAAATTTTTTTTCAGAAGAATCGCATATTGCTCTATAAATGGATGTAGAAAATTTTTTGACAATAAATGATACTTGATCTCGATGTATTTTCTTACGCTGAATCCAATGCACACCGTACGTTTGCGATAGCGCAATTGGTACTCCAGATAATTGCAAAACAGAAAAAAAAACTTTTTTAAAAAATTCTTTTTTTAAAACAATATACTGAGCTGTATATATCTTTCTGATTTAAATGGATGTCATTTTTTCGTTTTTGTATAGAGAAAAAAAAGAAAACGTTTTTAATTCCAGCACTGACCGTTCACAAGATACATGACTTTGACCACCCCTTTCTGTTTCGTTAGGAATTGGACAATTTAGGCTTATTTAAGGCAAATAATGGTACTCGAATGCCGCTAAATTCAGTGCTATTACTTAAGAACAAAATTTAACTTGAATTATAGCAAATTTGAAAGATATGACCTAAATTTAGGAGAATTTCAGCGAATACATTCGGATTCAAGAGAATTCAAATGAATTCAAGAAGATCATAAAGAATTCAACAGATTCGACGAACTTTCACAAAATTCTAAGAAATTCAATGAAATTCAGAGAAATTCACACGAACGCAGGTTAATTTAGGGGAATTCATGGAAATTCAAGAGATTTATAGATATTTCAAGCACAATCGAACTAGTTCTGGGAATTTAAGCGAATTCGGGGGAGTTCAACAGAATTAGACGGAATTTGAGAGCAGTTAAGGGAACCCGAGGTACTTTAAGCAAATTTGACGAAATGAAAATATGTAAATTTGAGGGAATTTAAGTAGATTTCAAAGATAATTCACTTTGAAAGAAATTCCCATGAATATAACAGAATTCGAGTGCAATTTTTTTGCCTTGAATAAGCATAAATAATCGAGTTTTCAACAGAAGAGAAAGGGATGGTTTCTATGTCATGTATCTTGTGAACAGTCAGTGCTGGAATTATAAATATTTTTTTCACTATTTCTTTGATAAAAAACGAAGAAAATGACCCCTATTTTGATAAAGAAGATTCAATACTTAGCTCAGTATGATGTTTCTAAAGAAACCTTTTTTTAAGACGTTTTTTCTCCGTTTTTGGGATTATCTCGAGAACCGTTCAAGCCTCTATTCAAGCTGTTCCTAGAATTTCGGTCGTTGATGAAAGTGTTCAAGGAAAGAGAGAAAGAGGCATTGTGAGCGCAGCGGACTTGAGCAGTTCCGTAGCAACAAAGCGGGCAGGTCGAATACTTGCGTACATCTCAGGCTATACCCGAGACCATCTCTAAATCGAGGTTCCAGTGTATATGAAACTAATGCTACCTCCATTCTCTAAATTAATTGATTCCGAATAGTTAACAGAGTTGGTCATTTTGAGTTTGCGAGGAGCCATTGGCAGCACATTCACTTTCATTGTGTGGTGGTGTTAGTGTTGAAATGGACTCATTTACGAAGGGATTTTAACAGTAGCATACGTGTAACGATTGCGAACATATAGTGATCGTCAAAGCCGGAGTACAGGTCGTTCGAAATCCTCGGAAGCGAGGGTGGCATCAGCGAGTTAGCCTTCTGGTAATAATAATAATCGGTAACGAGAGAGCCCGGTAGCGGTTACGAGTGCCAGCCAAATAACTTATCATATGCAGTGGTTGCATAATGCTCATTGCACCATGCAAATTCCGGCCACAATGCACTGCTCAAGAACTAAAGTCGCTTGCTCACATCAGGCTTAACACATTAACATACGTAAGGCGCTTGGGTAGCGTACATTACAAAGTCTAATAAGTAGAGTAAGTGGTACATAAACGGCACTCCTTGACTATTTTTCTTCTAGTATCAAGTGCTCGTACTTTTATGTAATCTAAAGCACGTGAATATAAAGTTCTGTCTTCGTTCCTTACTATAAGATGGCCGACAATTATTCATTTATGAAATCGTTTTTTATATTCAACTTTTAGTAAAGTCTTCTTTGGGGTACATGAACGGAACTCCGAGTCAAAAATATACAAACAACTCAAAATTACATCAATAAGCAATATCCGCAAGTATTTTTTTAACTTTTGACACCAGAATACAGAATGTAGCACTAAAATTGAAATTGAAGACCATCTTTTTTGGAATTTCGATTCGCATCGACATGACGCCTGAGGGTCAACTTCGGGACTTTGTACAGCGTGGATGCTCTTTTGAATCTGAATTTGGCCGCTGAAACATGTTGAACTGCTTTCTGCATGTCGATAGTACTCCAAGAATGCCTCGATGTTTTTCAGCTATCAACTGCCAATTTTTTCCACGGCATTCTAGAATAAGACCATGTTCTGGAGCAAAATTTCAATATTTACAGTGTTCCGTTTTTATACCCCAAAAAGAGGTTCGTTCATGTACCCCTACTCGAAGAGCGACGATTCATAGAAACAAACCCCGGAAAAAATTTTGGAAACAGAGTTTTCAGAAAACAATACAATGTCGTTAAAGTACATGCTAAAGACTACTCACTCAGTGATTGGTAATTTTATTGCTGCAAAATCCTAGGTAGTAGCAAACACTTGAACTTCGACAATTTGTTTCCAAAATAACTCGGCAAATTGTTCGCGTGCCAACGTGACCGAAAACTTTCGACACATTAACCCGAGACTAAACATCATAAAGATGGTCAACGCACCGTCAAAACCTACGAATTTCACATGGTAACACATAGATGGCGTCGCTAGTTCTTTTTGAATAGCTGGGATTTCGTTTTTGTACCCCGGTCCATTTGTGTACCACTTACTCTACAATGTACTTGTAGCACCCACCGAGGACACCTTAAGGCAAGACCAGAAACAACCGCGACTCTCAACTAATTGCTGACAACCTTGAAAATCTTCCAAATTCGAGAAATACAATTGAAGCGAAAATACACTCAAATACACTTGAGCAAACAAATTGACATCCAGTGGTGTTTCGTTATCGGTCTACTGATTCTTTCGAATTTATTCAAACGAACTTTCGCTCCACGGCATGGAGCCTCTTCAGGTTAGAAAATTAACATCTCCTTCTCTTAGCTGAAGAACATACAACGACGTTTTTCATATAGTTGAATTTTTTTACAGAAAATATAAGATACTGGGAAATGCAAAACATAACCTGCAAACCTACCGATTAGACGCTTACACGGTAGGGTAACATAAAAAACATTACTTATAATCGATGAGTAGTTTAGAGCTTAGAAGCTTATTTTTTGAGGAGATACTCCTTTCCAGGTTTTTCACCAGCTCATATCATAAATTCAGATCAAAAATTATTTTCACCATTCTCTTAGTATAGGTCACTATCAAAAACTTCGTATAGATTCAAGAATTAAAACTTCAAAGATCGAGATCTCAGACAATAATCACAGAATTAGTAGAGTCGATAAAAAAATTAATTTTGTGGAAAAAGCTCAATCATCTGGCCACAGAACACCAGATTCCATTATTTTTTGAATATGGAAAAAGCATAATAGATTATTTTCAGAAACGTCTTACTGAAGACTCTATCTCCAAGTCTCAATGGTTTAAGTAAACCTATCACAATATTAAGTATACAAAAAAACTGATGATAAATGGTTTTAATTTTATCTGATGCAGAAATTCCTAACGATCTGGGATACTCTTTAAGCTTAGGCAACAAATTCTGTACCAGTAAC
Source organism: Melikaiella ostensackeni (assembly GCA_032362435.1). Classification (NCBI taxonomy): domain Eukaryota; kingdom Metazoa; phylum Arthropoda; class Insecta; order Hymenoptera; family Cynipidae; genus Melikaiella; species Melikaiella ostensackeni. The sequence continues at coordinate 32,021,050 of JAUMHM010000031.1, read as the reverse complement.
ATAAAAAAACGTAAATTTATTGAAAATATTTCAGCAAAAGATTTAACTAATAGTGTCAAAAATGATTTTAACTCGATGATTAGTAGTAATACTTCAAAAAGTGGTCACATGAATGACGTGGCTAGATATTTTAAAAGCTACAACTCAGTTGCTCTAAAATTCTACGGTTTGCCTAAAATTCATAAACCTGAAAATTCTACGGGAAGAGTCACTCCGTTCTCTGGTTCTCCGTTACTCTCATTCTCCAAATATGTTACTTCATCTATTAAAAAAATCATTAGAAAAGGTAATACGTTTGTTGAAAATAGCTGGAATCTTATTGATAAAATCAAATCTTTCAATATACCTAATAACTACTAATGTAAAACCAAATGTAAAACTTCCTAATGTAAAGTCACTTTTTACTAACATTCCCAAGGATTTGGTTATGAAAAATATGAAAATTAGTTGGCATAAGATAAGGAAACTCACAAAATTACCGGTAAAGCAATATCTAGCATTGATAGAGTTCTATATGGACAATGCCAATTGTAGTTTTCGAAATGAATTTTTCAAGCGAACCTATTTTAACGCATGGGCTCTCCGTTGCCTGGTACAATTGCAGATCTATTTATGAAAAAACTGGAATGAGATGTATTTGAGAGGCTTTCTTTTGATTACATATTCTTCTTCAGGTATGTTGATGATGTTTTCAGATGTTACCTGAGAATAATATTGATTAGAAGATATTGATTAGAAGCTTTCAATACGTACCACTACAGAATCCAGTTCACTATTGAAATTTGAAACAATTCAAAACAAAACTTTTTGGAAGTTACTATAATTCGAAAAAAAAACCATTAAAAATTGGTTCCGTAGAGAGACTTATTGAGGAAGATACGTAAATTTCAATTCCAACTTTTCTATAAAGAATAATATCTCATTTATTTACAGTCTTACTGATAGAGCTATCAATTTACCTGATCTAAAATAAAAAGATGACAATATTTTAAAAGTTATTGAAATTCTAGAACAGAATGATTATCTAATGAGATTGATAAACAAATTCATTGGGAAAAGGGTTGAAAGGAGCAATAATGTTAATGCACAAATTCATATTAACAACCAGTAAGCCTTTGATTATAACAATGTCTTCATTTTGCCATTTGCTAGTGAACTTTATAGATTTTTTTCCAATATATTCAACGAATTCAACATTAGAGTAGTTTTTACATATCGAAAAGATATTTTAAAATGTTTTTTTAATAATGAAAATATCACTCCCTTCGATTTAAAAACACATGTGATATTCTGCATTCCCTATCAATGTGGTTCGGTTTATACAAGACAGACCAAAAGGTACCTAAAAAATAGAATCAAAAAACACAAAAACGACTGCAAAAGAGATGCGAGAGGCACTGCATTGGTTATGTACTCGCATGTCAATGATCATAATTTTTTATTTAAAAAAACAAAAATTTTAAGTCAAAGAACAACGTCAGAAGAAGGAATTTTGAAGAGATTTTCCTCATCGTCAATAATGCCAATTCTATAAATAAGAAATCTGAAGTTTAATTTCTCAGTAATATCTACCATGTTCTTATTTTATCCACTAACAATTTCCAAAGAAATTATACCTGTACTAATCATTTTAGTGTTTCTTGAAAATTCGCGCTAAGCGTCCAACTTGTCTCAGAGGTTCAGATATAGTCTCGCGTGACTTCACATTCTTTCTCAAGTATTAGCGTCTAACAGAGAGTGTTGGCCCACTATAAATGTTCACATAAATTTTACAATGTTAACGCGAAACCTGGAGAAGAATATCTCTTCAAAAAATAAGGTTTTAGGTTTTAAACTGTTGATCATGCATAAGAAAGTGAATTTTTTATGTCACCCTCTGATGAAAGCATCTAATCGGGAAGTTTACAGGTTACGCTTTATATTTTCTGTGAAAAAACTTTTATTATACCAAAAACGTCTTCAAATGTTCTTTAGCTAAGGCTAATCTTTAGCTAAGATGTTAAATTGTTAACCTGAAGAGTCTTCACGTCGTGGAGCAGAAACTCGTTTAAATAAATTCAGAAAAATCAGTAGATCAACAACGAAACACTACTGAATATTTTACCCCATTGATCAACAACCTAACAGCAAATAATACAAACGTAATTAAGTATATTAAATTTTTCAAATAAAATTTGAAGGATTATTTGACTGATTTTATTATTCGTATTCTGCTTGTGCATCCCGTGTGGAAGTCGACTGGGGCCCGATTGGGTTCCGACTAGATTGCCCAATTACTAGTTGGGAACCCCAATCACTGGCAATGTTGGCTACTGTCTGGGTTTAAATTAGGAAATAATATTTAGTTCCGAATTTTGAGACGCTGTTTTTAATTGTAATATAATTTTCCCGTACATATGCGTATAGGCGTATAGGCTCAGGGAGAACTCATATTTTTCCTTCTTTTCCATAACTGAGCTAAATCTGAAATGATGAGGATTTCCGATTCAAAAAGAGGGGTCTTCATATATTCAATTCCAGAACACATTCTCATCTTCCTCCAATCTGTGATGCACTCTAGTCCCTAAAGGAATTTTCCCTGGTAAACATTCTGAAAAGAAAATTTTCTGATATGTTTGTGTACGATCTTCTTTCGGATTCTTCCCGAGATCTGCATCCGACACTTTCCGTTTCTATCAGAAATTTTCACTAATTCAGACCGGGAAATTCAAGTAAGTTCAAATAGCTTGCAAATTAATTATAAATGAAATTAAGAGCATTTTTGCTTTGAATTTTATATTGATTGTTCATCAGAAATTTCCGGAAAGAATCAGATGCAGATCTCGAAAGGGTTCGGAAAGAAATGGAAACGATTGTATAGCTTCGGAAAAAATATTTTATCCAAAATTTCAACCAGGGTGGTCATCCATATATTCACCTTTAAAATTCCCATTCAATACCATCTTGAAGAAACGAATTTCAATATTAGCATACGTAAAAAGTTATTTCTGAAATTATATACATATTACTGAATAGTGAATTGTACCTGCTTACTTTTTATTTCCCAAAACATCCAATTGACACAAAATTACACAAGCCAAGCATAAAATAGCGCGTGCGACTATTGACAGCTGATTGACTATAGAACCGTAGGAGGAAGATAGATTTGCGCATCTGAGTTTGCGCTGTGCATTTGGACTGGAGCAGCCAATAGAAGTTTGGCGAGCACTTAAAAACACCAAAATATTAAATCTTTTTTGTCGGTGTTGACCAAAATATTATGTTTTTATTTTAGTGTTTCAAATTGCCTTCCTTACACTTCCATAAATTTTTGGGTTATTAGGTTCAAACATGTTTCAAAATAAACAACAATAAAGTCAAAAAACATTATATTTTTGTGTATTACAATAATATCTTTTGAAAGCTTCATTAAAAAAAAATGTTCGCCTTCATCACTATAACTAAATATTTTTCTTATTTGAATTCTAGCCTTATCGTAGTACATACAATAATGATTAAGTTTCCATACCTAACTCTCACTGATTATTATTATTATTACTATTATCGTTATTTTAATTCAAAATAACTCACAATCGTAATCCCTTAAAATCTTTTGTATATTTTGTATCTGCAGTTTTGAATTATATACATATTCTAATGCTGACAGTTTGGACAATTTTCAGTTTAAATATTCGGAACTCAATAACATTATTTTAAAGTTGTATAAAACTAACCAACTTCAAATCGGATTCTTCTTCCAATTATCATTCTTTCAATTTTAGAAATGTAGAAGCTTCGGAATTAAATTTTTCCAAATCTAAAGCACCAAAATAAAACAATCTGAAATTAAAAACGTTCAAGATTTTTTTAACCATGCAATTATGGAAATATAGTCTCAGATAATAAAATCACATATTGAAATTTATAACTTGCTGGTAAACTTACAAAAGAATTTGAAAGAGGAAAAGGACTGATTTCAAACAAGACTGTACTTCAGAACGATACCCGCGATCAGTAATTGATTTTTCAATAACTGCCGGATGAATGCGAGTGAATGTCTCCCATGTTCGCTTTTACGTTCAGCATATTATTTTCCTTTTAGAACGCAGGTTCGGTTAGAACAGCTATGGTCACGTGAATGGTTGAAAATTGCCAAAAATAACCGGAAACGGTTAAACCAGAAGTAGTGCACTATTACGAGCATTTCGAACGACTCGTTGCGATTTTGTCGGTGTATTGACTAGTGATACGATGTAGGGATGAGTTCTCATGCTAGGACCAGTTTCGAAGTTTTTAAATAATTATAGGGTTGCCTTGAAGAGCCTCGCCAGCTACTCGGATAACGTTGGGGTTGCACTATACTCGAGCTGCACTCCAACCGACTATTAATGGGAAAAGTTCGCTTTTATCTTTCAAACGTCCGACAACGGTGCTAATTCCTAACTTCTAACGTTACTTTTCAAGTTTTGTTCATTGCTTTACCACCATCTTCTTTCAACTTCCACCAACTGTCAAGGGCACTTAATATTTCCTTTCCCAAAATCAATGCTAAAACTCGCAAAATTGCAAGCATAGTAGCAATTATTGTTGAGAAATGCCTTAATTCATTTTTGCTTTTAGATTAAGTTGGAAGGTGTCACATTTTGTGACAACTAATGAAGCGTAATACTGTTCTTGATACTTACTGCCTTTGCTTCTCTAAGAATGTGAAAAGACGTTTTCCTCCCCTTTAAGCTTGAACACGGCTTATCATAAAAGGTTAATCTCTGATAGTTACTTTAATGAATGTTAATCATGGAAGTTAATTAATTAGCAACCGATCACGACTATTCGTGTTAAAAGAGAAAATAGTCGTCCCCAGTAAAGAAGCTTCCAAATTTTAATCTCCGCATAGCCTTTCATTTTCAAGTACTTTACCTCACACTTCCTACCGGAGGTTAAGACTTAACGGTCGGTTAAATTTAACTGACGGATTAAAAGTAGTACGGTCCGATGCTCGCCGGGAGAGGGATAGTAAGAAGAGCCCCTTGCAATGTGATTAAACGGATTTTACGTCAGTTTTAAAATAGGTCATAACCCTGCCTTCGAGCTCACACCCCGCTTCCAGTTTGTATTCCTATCGTGAAACCATTAAAGTCGCTATAGGTAACAAAGCTTTTCACGAGCCTTTACTTGCTTCCTAATACAACTACACAATTTTCAAACTGAGCTCTCTCACAAAACGTTCTACACCTTCCTTTTCATTCCCATGTTTGTCGATAAATGTCTTTTGACGAAAAATCCAACTCTAATTTAGTTTCTTTGCACAATTTAATTAAGGAATATATTATGTGACAAAGAAGCTCATATAAACTGTTTGAATTGCATTTTAGTGGGAAAGGTACTTCCAGTTGGTTTCTTGATAGATTTCAGAAAAGTAGATTATGCGCGCTCTTATAATATTATGTGAATGTGTTATTAATGAAAGTTACTTCTTTTGTGTTTCAGGTGAGTTCAGTTTCCATAAATTGCTATTTCTCTTTTCTGTGAGTATAGAAATTAAGAAGCACTAATACTTTTAAATGTACGGTAATCTGTACGTGTTTATTACACTCTTTTCCTTTTACGGGTTCAAGAGTCTTCAAGATCATACCTTCAAAATGAATATACATTATATAATCCTTTGAAAAGTACAGTTATAGAAATGAGATAAAGAAAGTTATTTCAATTTGTATAGTTAATTCGAATTGAGCATGGGAAAGTGAAATTCTTTCTCATGAACACGTTTTATTGGCAATGAAAAATGAAATCTATGTCACCTTTCAAGCGGCATGGTGCTCTTAGTGCACACGGCAGGATGGACCGAAAATTGTGGCTCCAGAAACTTTTACGTGCTAATTTTCCATATTTCGAATCTGTAATTATAATAAATCAATATGTTTTCAATCAAAAAATTTGTCACTGATGATTCTCATTTGAACAAATATGTTAACGAAACGTCTTGAAAGTGTACCTCAAAAAATTCAGATATTACTGATGTATGTATGTAATAATACGTATGAACCTCTTACCTGTATTGTTTTTTTTTCATTTTTGAAAGAATATCCGGTACTACCGTATTAAATTTTTAATTTCTCATTCTCGCCCGTAAGATGAACGAGAATCAGTCACTTTTTTCACCTTGTAATACATTCAAGCTGTTTTGTAATTTACAAATAAAGTTGGTACAGCGTCTGATAGAAGAACTACCTCCGTCAATGATTTCGACATGAATTTTCGTTCTAAATGATCAAAACATAATTTCAACAAAGATGAAATACTATTTTTCTCTAATCCCATGTTTTTCAACCACAATTATAATCTTTTTGGCTGTGGATGAGGTAACCTGAAATTCACATTCACATATAAATAAACATAAAAATTTGAACATTTATACTTTCCAAAAACGCGTTGCACACAGTAATGAGAGAATATTTGAATATTTTCAACATATTTTTAACAAATTGCAACATATTTTTTTGATATCATCAGTGTACGAGCTAAACTTACGAGTGAAAAGAACGACACTCCCCGGCATTCCATTTCACTCCACAATAAACTTATAAATTTACCATTTTGCGTTTTGTTGCTCAATTTGTTACAAAAGACAGAAAACTGATCTATGTTTCCTTGAACAACAATCGCGCAAAAGTAAAAAACACAAACAGTAGATTGAGCCGATAATAAAACATCACACTTCACCGAAAGATCACTGCAAACAACGCAAACTTAAAATGGCTTCTATTTCAGTCACAAAAATGGCGTCATCCTCTATCCAGTGTATTATACATATTAGTGTGTCAGGTTGTCTCCGTTTCCCACACCTCTCCCTCACTCACCACTTTCGTCCAGCTAAGTTCCTTCGCTCTCGCCACCTCTTGAGTCAAAAGCACGTCAAAACCTTCAACAACTGCGTGAGTGAGAGAATATCGATACACGACGATATTTGTGAAATTGATGGCAAAAATATCGATACATATATCGATATTCTGTCACTTGCACATTTCTCATGGGAGAAAGAGAGACAGTAGACAAAAATGCGCATGCGCGACTACTTTAGTATATGGGCTCTAAATGCCCGAGGCTGGCACTTCAGGTGCAGTTACCACAGTCAAAACGCATGTATGGAGATTTCTCTTCTTATTATTCATCTATGCCTTCAACTTCCCTCTCAATTCAACTCACTTTTCCTCCACTAGGTAGTAATGGACTGCTTCCTTCCGGTGCGGCACTCTAACCTCACTTTCGCACATGTCACTTTTTCTTCTGTCACCTTTTAGCACCAACTGCCTCTCCTTTCTTACCTTCACTTCCACAGAACCGCGAAACCTTTCTTCACCTTCTTATCACTCCTTCTCTCACCTTACTTTCACTTTCACCCGCAAAAACCGTGCAAACTCGCCCTGGCACCTCGCACACGTCTTCCTCTATTCCACGCCGCACCGGGAGTCTCTAAATGTACGGTAATCAAAGTATTTCAAGAATTTCTGAATGAAAGAAAAACATCTGAACATCAATTTAATTTCCATATGAGATTTTCACAATATTTAACAAAGTTGTCGCCAAAAAATATGCCTCTGCACTCATCAGATTGTGAAAAGTGACAAACTCACTGCGAACTCTGTGACGAAACGTGACGGGATTTCGCTCGTCACGCTATGAGTCCTGCACGAAACAAAGTATGCGATATTTAATTAAATTTCATATCTACAAAAAGCTAGCAACGGCCCGAGTGCAAACGGATCACGTGGCCAGGCTTAGGAGGATTACAAAATCGCGCACAGGTAACTCGTGTAATCTGCAGTAACTCGAGCAATGGAAACGGAAAAAAGGAGGGAGCCCTTAATCGCTGAACGTGCACACTTCTTTTCGCGTCGTCGCTTCACGTCACGCCATGTCACGTTAAAAGTGCGCGCGATAAACCCCGTTTTTTTAAATCGCCGTAAACGAAGACTACGTTTCTTTCATTTCCTTTTTTTTGTAGCAATTTATCTTTTTCACTCCTTCTTCTCAACTCTCCTTTTTTTCTCTCTGGCTTCATTCTCTTTTCCTGTTTCGTTTCTGTTCCCGGTCGATGCGCTATCCGCGAAAAAAACACATGCCAGCTGTCCTCCGATATTAAAGTCGTATATTTATGTTCGTCGCGCAACCGACATACTTTATGCTTCGCTCAACCATCACATAAAGCGTAAGTTAATGCACAGCATAGAATTCAGAATACAAGCGGTGCGACTTTCCGTGATACTTCGAACAGGCGCGAAAAAATGCGAGTCTTTACAGAACACTTTATCGATTTTGAAGCTTGTAACCTTTCAGAAGCGTTATTTTATTTTCAGGTCAAGGGAGGCTTAAGATCCTCTAGGTGGCGAAGAGTTACGCACTTTCTCACAAGCGGTGTGACTACTTTCTTTTTGGAAACTGCGAGTCTTCACAGAACACTTCATTGATTTTAAAGATTGGTGGGTCTTTAGAAGCGTTATTTCATTTTCTGTCGAAGAGAGGCTTGAGTTTCGCTAGGTGGCAAATAGGTACGCACTTTCTCACAAGCGGTGTGACATCTTTGTTTCTACAAACTGCTTGTCTTCACAGAAAACTATATTGATTTGAAGGATTGGTGTCACTCTTTAGAAGCGTTATTTCATTTTCAGGACAAGGGAGGCTTGACTATTTCAAGGTGGGAAATAGGTACACACTTTCTCACAAGCGGTGTGACTTCTTTGTTCTTGCGAACTGCTCATCTTTTCAGAAAACTTGATTGATTATGAAGCTTGCTGTCGCCTTTCAAAAGCGTTATTTCATTTTCAGGTCAAGGGAGGCTTGAGATCCGCTAGGTGGCGAAGAAGTGAGCACTTTCTTACAAGCGGCGTGACATCTCTGTTTCTGCGAACTGCTTGTCTTTACAGAAAACTGTATTGATTCTAGAGCTTGGTGTTACTCTTAAGAAGCGTAATTCCATTTTCGTGACAAGGGAGGCTTGAGTATTTCAAGGTGGGAAACAGGTACACACTTTCTCACAAGCGGTGTGACTTCTTTGTTTTCGCGGACTGCGAGTTTTTACAGAACGCTTGATTGTTTTTAAAGCTTGTTGTCACCTTTTAGGAGCGTTATTTCATTTTCAGGTCAGGGGGAGCTTGAGATCCGCTGGGTGACGGAGAGATACGCGCTTTCTCACAAGTGGTGTGACATCTTTGTTTTTCTGAACGCTCCAACTCTATTGAGGTACCTTAATAATGCAGCTAGCTTTTCTATGGGAGGGCTTGCAGCTGACAAAGGGTGTTCACTTTTGTTTCTACTCGAATGAGGTTTTCTTTTGTTGAAGGTTTCTTTATGGGGAAATCGTAGTCATAATGAATCAGTTTTGATTCTTTCCTGTCTTCCACTATATTTTGTTTAATTTTTGAAAAGGGGTTTGATGTTGAATGCTCACAAAAAGAAATTCTGCAGCATCAAGTAAATAGTGAAATTTCGGGCAGTATTGCGGTTTTCTAAATGCATTTTAATTTGGTCATTTACTATCAGTACGAACAAGATGACTATGATCCCAATATTAAATTGTATAGTTTAATCACTACGGAAAAATAATAAATCGAGAATCATTAGTCTTAATTTTGAAACCACTTTTTTTTTTGTTTTTCACAGATTAATTTGGAATAGGGCTCGGGAAACTGGAAAGCTACTTTGAAAATATTTCAGTTTTAATATTTTCCGTAATTTTATAATTGCACAGACTTCAATTTGGAGTTATTATGTATGGTTGAATAGTTACAGTTCAAATATGTATCAGTAGTAATTGAGTAATGTTGATTGTTCCATTTCGATATCTTTATTTTTATATTGTGCTGCAAATTTAGAATTTTATTTGAGTTTGGACACTCAAAATTGAACTTTGCAATTGTGAAGACATATATTTTTGTTAATATATATTTTAATTGACTCTTAATATAATTTTCTATTGCCTTTATGTCAAAAAATATTATAGGAAATTTACTATAGGCCTATAATGACTTTCCTATACTATTTTCGTGATTATAAGAAAATATTATAGAAATTATTATACGAAAATCATTACAGTAAAATCAATATGAAGAGTAAATGATATTGAATTATTGGAAGAATTATTGTAGAAGTTACTAAGAATTGAGGTTTGTAAAATTTCCCGTAAAACCAGAAAAATTCAATGTTACATCTCCTATAGTTTGCGAAATATGACCTTCAGAAATTATTTTTTGGTGGAAAATTTGGAAGAAATTTTTTTTTATTTCTGTTTTTTAGAGTATCTCATATTCTGTGCATTGTAGATGAAAGTTGTACTCATATAAGTTGAAGTGCACTCAATTTCCACCAATTATAAAAAAATGTTCTATCTCTCATAAGTCCGAAGGTAAAGCAGCCCGAGAAATATAATTTTTAATTAAATTTTGCCAGGCAATGATTTTTTTTTGAAATGACTTGTTTCTGATACAATTTTTTTTTGTTTCTCCAAAGCACGACAGCCAAATTTTATAACGATCTCCATCGTGCGTTATTGATTTTGGCATATTTACGGACAGTGCATGTCAGTGCAATGAAATTTTCACAATATTAATGAAAATAAGATTTATAATAATCAATTCAAATTGAAATTGATAGCGTTTAGTTTCACAGAAAATTGTACGTATCTACATTCTGATAAATAAACCTAATAAGTTCACGGTGTCCAAAGGTATTTAACATTTAGAGCCTTTTTTGGATGCCAAAGTACAGACTTCAGGCCAATGAAGCTCAATTTTGGAATTATTTCTATGAAGATTGACATAATAACCTTCAAATAAAAATAAAAAATCAAGTTTATTCAAAAATCTCTCTAGGGTTTTTCTTCTGTTTCGTCTCAAAATGAGCGTGGGGTATCACATAACGGATGGCCGGGACTCCTATCGTTTCCAATCACTTTCCTTTCCTCCTTGAGGTTTTTCAACAAATCGAAAACTTGAGTACATGGTAGACACTCATCACTATGAATTGTCTTCAACAATTTATACGTTTTTGTAGCGGACTCTCCAAGTTTCACAAGAAACTTCACATTAACGTTCTGTTCTACTTTCACACTCAACATAATTCCGGCGGAGCTCAGGTAGACGGTCAACTTCGAACGAAAGTTACTGTCGTTCTTTTGTCATACAACCTCGAAATTCGAAGGGTTAGGGAGAAAAGAACACAGATCAATATCAGACCCTGCTTGTTGTTGCCGAGGCCCTAAGCAAGCGTCAAGAAAATCAGTCCGATTATTTAATAGTCACACCTTGCACACAGTGAGATGCGAACGGAGCACTTGTAGATTATTATATGTAATTTCTTCGATTCACACAAACCCATTCAAGAAACTCTATTTTCTTTTGAAAAAGGAGAGGCTAAATTAAAGTAAAATTGCAGGAAGGATCAAAATTCTTGAATCTTGTAAATCAGGGAAACGATGAATGAAGTTCACCAGCATCAAGAGGGATCTCTCTGGTCGTAAATTCCACTTTAGGATAGAATTAAGAAGGGATTTATAACGTCAGAAGCAGGAGATGAAACCATTTGGAGTATAGCAAAGGGTGAAACTGTATTAGATACGCATAACCGCTTCGCGAACTCGCACTGGAAATTCGATCGTGTTAGCGATAAGTGGTATACGGTACAGTGTGAATAGATAAACGTACTGCAGCACAAGTCCGCATTGGATACGCGCATTCATTACGCTGCAATATCAGTAATTCGATAGCTAACTTCAATAATAATTTCACAATTTGATCAGCTTTCAGCAGCCTAACTCCGATCTGTTATAAGCGTATGCCGTCTCCAATTACTTTCCATTCATGTAACATTTACAGTACACTAAATTATATATTATTTCCCCCTTTTGAACACAATAGCGCAAATATCTATTTTCAATTTTACCTTCTTTACATTAATATCCTCTGAAAGTTTCTTCACAAAAGCGCTGAAAAATGTTGATTAATTTTGCGAACCGTCGCTGCACTTCTTTGAAAAGATTACGGGCTGGAAATTTCAAATTAATCTCTTTAGGATAGAGAGGCCTATTTCTCCTCTAAATTGATACAAAACCGATTCGATTGAAGATTCAGAATACGCTTCAAAATTGAAATCTTGAAAACTGGTGTATTCCAAATTTTACCTTACAACTAAGGTAAGGCCCGGGTTCGTAACCTACTAAGAAGCTGGTAAGAATGAAATCCTATGCTAATGCCACAAGCAATATTTGAATGCAATAAACTTTATTCTCACGTAAAGAATAATCCATTTTCAATCGAAAATTTCATTGAAAGCAAGTTCAAGGATGCATTAATCAAATAATTCAGAATTTGAACGAACGTACCCGATGTGCCGGTTCGTAACCTCCGAAAGACTTTTTTGTGCCAGTTCGTAACCGGCTCATCAATGCAAGTGAATTTGGGATTATAGGCTACTTTGAATCAATTTCACAATTTTTAAGCTTTTGTTTGAAGGAGTCGATTTTTTGAAACTCATCAAAGTTGACACTAACTGGCATCAACAGAAAATTACGACAAGTGCGTCAATTCGTATACTAACTTCACAATCGATTGGAAGACTATCAATTTCTAAATGACGCATTAATTTTTTGTCTTTGATCAAAGGTAAAAGTTAATATAGATATTTGAAGAATATGAATTTAAGTTATGATCTGCCTCTGTGTTTTAACGATATGTGTCATATTTTTATTTCTATAAGAGTTTTTGCCAGAGGGCTTACAGATGCATTATTGCTGATATTTCGGTG
>JAUMHM010000031.1:31986180-32007095 GCA_032362435.1 Melikaiella ostensackeni | reverse complement strand
TTTTACTCACAACACGCCGAGCTGTCAAGTTTCGTGGAGTCATTTCAGTGCTGGTCTTATAGTCAGCTAGTCTGAAAACACATTGTGCCACGGTGGCAGGTAGAGCGCGACATTTTTATTTTCTTCCGAATTGATAAACGTGAAATGATGCCTATCATCACATATCAGTTTTGTACATTTTCATTTTTACTTTGAAAAGAAATTCACATCAGCCAACAGTTTCTATTGTATTGTATAAAAATCGATTTATACGCTTCCTGGGTTACAAACTGGTCGGGGGTTACGAACCGGGGCCTTTACTCATTGCGAGTAAAAATATTTAAATTTGAAGAACTTCAGCTTGAGTGCAATGCAGTTCCAAAGCCTAAACATCAAATCTAGAATTTTTCAGTTTCAGACTATTCCTTACAATTTTCAAAGCAGAGGTTTAAGTTCCACTTGCAAACGTGAAAATTAATCCAATTGGAAGATGCATTTCTTGAAGAGTAAAACAATCGCAAGAGAATGTTTTTCCGCAGAGATGTCTTTCGTAAAATTAGCCGCACATTTTTCTTGCACTCGAATATTCCATGGGAGGTATTCGCGTAGAAAATAGGGAAGGTTCTTGTGAGGTAGGAGGAAGAAGCTCTTGAGAAGGTTGGTTAAGGTAGAAGGCACTCGTATATATCCAGCAGGCAGGAATAAAATTATTTGCCTGGAAGGATATTATCGATATTCCAGAGCAGCGAAAAAGGTAGTGGAAGAACATTCTGGTTTTCAAAAGCGAGGGGAGCGAACGCAAAATATTCAAATTAACCAATATCGTCCATCTGTTCCTCTCCATTTTCCTATTTGGCTCAAAATTAATATCACCTTATTCTATAGCGGCATTATAATCATCTACATGGTTTAGCTTCAAGTTTTTTTTCCTGAAAGTATTCTACTACAAGGTATAAAAAAAAGTGAAGATCAATCTCTTTTTATAATACTGAAAAAAAATTATCTACCGTTTACACTTTTTTTGGGTTCACCTATATTTTTGTGAGTGAAAAAAAAATCGTTATTGTAATGGTCTTCGTGAGGAGTGCCCGTCCGATTCCTTCCGATCTTATCTGATCATTTCCAAGTCTATCCAATCCTATCGTAAATCGCATCGAATTTAATCATATGGTTAGTTTTGACTTTCTGTTGCATCACGTTATTAGAAGTTAGTTATAATTTCAGTTTCCTTTCCATCAAAATTCATTTTGAATATAAGTGATCTAAAAAATTGAGAATGTTCATCAGTTATCTGAAATTATGAAATGAGCATTGTTGAAAATTATTCATGAAATCGAGGAAAATATTCCTGTTGTTAATTGTAAGTTATTTTAGAAAAGAACTGAAGGCGAACTCTAAAAAATATTTCAGCCTGAAATTATTCATTCAACACTAGTAATTCAGAGTTTTATGCTTTCGCTCTCTTCAGCTCAAAGTTGCTATTGTTATCTAATCCAAATGTTGTAGGGCACATTATTTCCCTTAAGAGAATCTCTTCAAATTTCCTTGCTACGTTTTTAATAAAGAGATTTCATTTCAGAAAATTATTTTTCATGAAAATAATAGTTGTATAATTCTCAGATACAATTTTCAAAATAAAAGTGTAGCAAAGAAATTTGTGGATAAATCGTTTTTAACAATGCGCATTGTTGAGCTTGAGCTAACTGGTAGACATCCTTATGTGTAGTTGATGGACTAACTTAAATTCACTTATATTTAGTAGAATTGAATTGTAATATCCTAAATTTCAATTTTATCCCACTAGAGTTAACTTCCACGCTTACTAGAATTGACCTAGAATTTACTGATTTTATATTAATTTAAAATTAATACAATTTAATTTCTATTCACTAAGATAAAGGCTCCGGTTCGTAACCCCCGACCAGTTCGTAACCCAGCAAGCGTATAAATTGATTTTTTATATAATACAATAGAAACTGTTTGCTGATGTGAATTTCTTTTTAAAGTAAAAATGGAAATGTACAAAACTGATATGAGATGATAGACATCATTTCGCGTTTATTAATCCGAGAAAAATACAAACGTCGCGCTCTGCCTTCTGCCGTGACATAAAATGACTCCACGAAACTTGACAGCTCGGCATGGTGAATGAATGCGTTATTTAGAAATTGACAATCCTCGAGTCGATTGTGAGGTAAGCAGACGAATTGACGCACTTGGCGTCATTTGCTGTTGACGCAAGTTAGTGTAAACTTTGACGAGACTCAAAAAATCAACTTCTTCAAACAAAAGCTTGAAAATTGCAAAATTAATCGAATATAGTCTATAATCCCGAATTCACTTGCATTGTTAGGCCGGTTACGAACTGGCTCATCATTGGGTTACGAACTGACTCAAAGAGGACTTTCGGGGGTTATGAACTAGCACATCGGGTATGTTTGTTCAAATTCTTCATTATTTGATTAATGCGTCCTCAAACTTGCTTTCGGATATCTTCGATTGAGAATGGATTATTCTTTATGTAAGAAGAAAGTTTATTGTATTCAAATATTGCTTGAGGTATTCGAATAGGATTTTATTCTTTCCAGCTTCTTAGTAGGTTACGAACTGGGGCCTTTACCTTATAATAAAATTCTCTGGAATTTAAAAACTCTAAATTAAAATTGTTCACTCTCGAAATTTCCTACAATTCAAGATTATCATTTTCAGTTAAGAATTGCAAGGAAATACAGAGTGTTCTTAGATAATTTGCAGATGCCTGAATTTATTCCGAGAGGAGAGATATCTCAGTTTGGAGAACTTCTCATCACGCAAGCACAAAGCTAGGGCTCAACAGAATACGTTCGAGTATAATGTATTCGACTGCAATAACAGAGTCAGTTTGGGAAGTAGTATTACCTGTTCTTGCACTGTCGCCGTTGTGAGAACTGTAGTGAATAGTCAAAGCCGACTGTTTGCCCCTTTTGAATATAATAACGTAGGTATTCATTCGTATATCAAATGTAACTAAGAATAAGGCAAATGGAAATATTACATTAAGATCTCTCTTCAAAAATTTGAAACTTGTCTTGGAAAAGGAAATAAGTATCTTTTGTTCTACTGAGTGAAGCAATACGTCATATAAATATTAGTGGAACTAAGAAAACTGCTTTTCCATAAAGGAGTAAGAACTTTTCAAAATGTTATTAGCTTTATGCCAGCAAAACTGATAAGATGAAGCTTTCTTCTCTTTTTGCACACATCCCATTTTCCGAAGTCTGCTATATATAAAGTAGCTTTAAGCCTCTGTCGTTCTTACGGCAAATATTGGAGGAGAAAATACCGCTTCCTGACATCATTAAAAGTCGAGAGGGCTGGGACAGGCAGCGAAAGTTACGTAAATAAAGTGGGGAAAATGCACGATTGGGTATCTTGGGTAGGTGACTTTCGTGCCACGCCTGCCACTTTAATAAACTCCTGCTCCACACAGACATCTTGCATAAGATGCAGAGCGGCATATTAAATTGTCAGGATATTAAAATTTTGTTACCCTCTGCTACCCGGATCTTTCAAGTGCGTATAACGTTTCCCGAATAAGTGATTTCGACCTATCAATCAGCTATTGCTAATATTTATTCAATTTTGAAATTCATCTCTCGTAGATGCTGGAAGAAGGACAATGACAAATATCCATTCGAGCTATCAATTTTTTATGTGGATTCCTTCCATTGGTAGAATTATTAATGAAAAATTTGCTGATTCGAATTGACTTTTATTATATGAAACATTGAACCTTCTTGAGACCCATTTTGTATAGATGACTGACTTATACTACTTGAGAATCATTAGGTCTGACCAAGAGTGACTCATACTACTTAAATCCCATTATAGCTGACTGATAGATTTATACTACTTAAAACATTATTACTTCATGAGACCTATTTTGCACAGATGACTGACTTATACGACAGAAACTCTTTACGCTTGACCAAAAGTGCCTCATATACTTGAAACCCGTAATGACTAACTGGAAATCAGTTATACTACTTGAAAAATTAATACTTCTTGAGACCCATTTTTTATAGACAGCTAACTTATGCTACTTGAGAATCCTTAGGTTTCACCAAAGCTGACTAATACTACTTGAAGCACATTATGGGTGATTTAAATTAGACTTATACTACTTGAAACATTAATAATACTTAGGCTGGACCATAAGTGACTCATACTATATTCCTTGAAGCCCATTATGGGTGACTTGGCTTCAGTTATAATACTTGAAAAATTGATACTTCTTGAGACCCATTTTTTATAGATGACTGAGTTACACTACTTGGGAATCCTCAGGTTTGACCAAAAGTCACTAATACTACTCGAAACACATAATAGCTCATTATGCACTTTATGGCTGACTTAAATTGCCTTATAGTACATGGAACATTAATACTTCTTGAGACCCATTTTTCATAGATGACTGACTTCAAGTATTTGAGGATCCTTAGGTTTGCCAAAAAGTCAAACATACTTCTTGAAATCATTATGACTCATTTAAACTAGACTTATACCACTCGAAACATTCATAATACTTCTCAAAACCTATTCCTTATAGATGACCGTATAATAAAACATGAGAATCATAAGATTTGGCGAAAAGTGACTTATACTACTTGAAATCCATATGACTGAATTAAATTCAGTTATACTGCTTGAAAAATTCAAACTTCTTGAGACCCATTTTTTATAGATGACTGAGTTACACTACTTGAGAATCCTTAGGTTTGTCCAAAAGTAACTAATAATACTTGAAACACATTATGACTCATTATACACTTTATGTTTGACTTAAATTGCCTTATAATACTTGAAACATTAACACTTCTTGATAACCACTTTGTATAGATGACTGACTTAAACTATTTGAGGATCCTCAGGCTTGACCAAAAGTGATGCATGCTATTTGAAACCATTCTGGCTGATTTAAATTTGACTTGTACTATTTGAAATATTAATAATACACCTTGAGACCTATTGAGTATAGATAACTGAGTTATACTACTTGAGAATCCTCAGGTTTGACGAAAAGTGACTGATACTACTTTAAACCTATTGTGACTGACTTAAAATGTTTTGGACTACTTGGAATCCTCAATGACTGGCTTAAAAAGACTGGTACTATTTGACATGCATGATGCCTGCCTATAAAGCTGATACTTATTTGATGTTGCTTCATGGTGCCATACAAGTATTTTTCATAACACTAAAAAATCGCGATACAAAAAATTGTTTAAAAACTTAAACCTTTTATTTTTTGAAATTTTTGTTGATGTTCTTTAAATTATGCGAACATCATTTGATTACATCTAGTAATGAACCGGTGAGTAAACTAAATAATGTTTCAACAACTTTCGTGATGAATGGGCTTTTTCAAATATACAAAAACCTCTGTAGATCATATTGTTCCTGCTTTGGAACATAATTTCATAATAACTTTTCCATATAGTTTTTAAACAAAAAGAAGCCTATCATATTTGAAGTCCAGTACTTTAAATAATAAAATTCCATTTTTGATAACGCTCTGGCAATTTTTGTGATTTCATATCAAAAATATCCGAACATCATCCGAGGAGAAAATCATGCAAAGAAAGTTGGGCAATATTATTTTTTAATAACCCTTTGCACTAAAGGAATATGGAAACTATTGTAGATTCGACAGGTATAACTATACAACATTATCTGTGGGATTTTCTTCACTCTATTTTTAATGCCAAAACTTTGGATTTTGTATACCTATAGATTTTTTTTATTGGTCAAACTAGTAAGGAACAATTGACTGACTTAAATAGAGTTATTCTACTTGGAACTATTTTTTAGCAAGATTATTTCTACTAATTGAGACCAATTTTGAATAGGAATTTATTAAATACTTCTTTTCACTTCTTAGTCTTGACCAAAAGTGACTCATACTACTTGACACCCATTATGGCTGACTTAGAATGTCTTTACTACTTGAAATACTTAACGACTGAATTAAAACAACATCCATTATTTCTGACTACAAATACTTATACTATTTATCAAAGCTTATGAATCATTATTTTTGAACTATTTCAAAACATTGAATAGAAATTAATAAACCTAGAGAAACAACTGGCTAAAAAAAATTTTTCACAGTATTTTCATACTTCAAAAATCGCTAGAACAACAAGAAAAAAGTGATATTTTGTATTTAGAATATTTTTTTATTTGTGAAATTATTAGGGAACAATCGGCTGACCTGAATTGAGTTACAATACTTGGTACCACTTTTTTGAAAGATGATTTTTACTACTTGATAACCATTTTGCATAGTTCGGCATATGCTACTTCTTACTGCTTAGGTTTGACCAAAATTGAATCAAACTACTTAACACCCATTCTGGCTGACCTGAAATGGGTTTACTACTTAAAACCCTTAATGACTGGATCAAAACAACTGTTACTACTTCACATCCATTATTTCTGATTATAAAATACTTATACTACTTATCAAAGCTCATAAATCATTATTTTAAAACTATTTCAAAACTTTAAATAGAAGTGAATCAACCTAGAGTAATGTCTGACGAAAAAATATTTTTTTGCAGTATTTTACGTATTTGGAAAATCGCTGAATCGGCAAATGAAAAGTTCTATTTTGCATTTGGATTACTTTTTTATTTGTCAAATTATCAAGAAACAATCGGTTGACTTGAATTGAGTTACACTGCTTGAAATCACTTTCTTGAAAGAAGATTGCTATTACTTGAGAGCCATTTTGTATAGATTGACATATACCACTTTTCACGGCTTCGGTTTGACCAAAAGTGACTCATACTACTTGACACCCATTATGGATGACTTAAAATGTTTTTACTACCTGGAATCCTTAATGACTGTCCTTAATCGACTGTTATTACTTATACTACTTATCAAACCTTATGAATAATTATTTCTAAACTATTTCAAAACCATAAATAGAAATTAATAAACCTAGAGCAGTATCTGACTAAAGAGCATTTTTTTGCAGTATTTAAAATACTTAGGAAATCGATGAAACAGCAAACAAAAAGTTATATTTTGTGTTCAGATTAATTTTTATTTGTCAAATTATTGAGGAACAATCGGCTGACTTGAATTGAGTTACACTACTTGGAATCACTTTCTTGAAAGATGATTGCTACTATTTGAGACCCATGTTGCAAAGATTGACATATACTATTTCTCACTGCTCGGGTTTGACCAAAAGTCACTCATACTACTTGACACCCATTACGGCTGACTTCAAATGTCTTTACTACTTAAAATCCTTAATGACTGAATTTAAACGACTGTCACTACTTGACATCCATTATTTCTGACTATAGAATACTTATACTACTTATCGAAGCTGATGAATCATTATTGTAAAACTATTTCAGAACAATAAATAGAAATAAATAAACCTAGAGGAAAAATTGACTGGAATCATTCGTTTGCAGAATTTTGAATACTTATAAAATCGCTAGAACAGCAGCCAAAAAGTTGTATTTTGTATTCAGATTATTTTTTTACTTGTCAAATTATTAAGGAACAATCGGCTGATCTGAATTGGGTTAAACTACTTGGAATTACTTTCTTGGAAGATGATTGCTACTACTTGAGACCCATTTTGTAGAGATTGACATATACTACTCACTGCTTAGGTTTGACCAAAAATGACTTATATCACTTGACACCCATTATGTATGACTTAAAACGTATTCACTACTTGAAATCCTTAATGACTAGATTAAAACGACTGTTAATACTCGAAATCCTTACTGACTAGATTAAAATTACTGTTACTACTTGACATCCATTATTTATGACCACAAAATACTTATACTGCTTAGCAAAGCTTATGAATCATCATTTTAAAACTATTTCAAAACAATAAATAAAAATTAATAAACCAAGAGGAACATCTGTCTAAAGAAGATTTTTCTGCAGTATTTTAAATACTTGGAAAATCTATGAAACAGGAAACAGAAAGTTATATTTTGCATGAGGATTTTTTTTCGCTTGTCAATTCATTAAGGGACAATCGGCTGACTTGAATTGAGTTACACTGCTTGGAATCACTCTCTTGAAAGATGATGGCTACTACTTGAGACTCATTTTGTAAAGATTGAAATATACTACTTCTTACTGCTTACGTTTCACCAAAACTGACTTATACTACTTGACACTCATTATGTATGACTTAAAACGTATTTACTACTTGAAATCCTTATTGACTAGATTGAAACGTCAGTTACTACTTGACACTCATCACTTCTGTCTATAAATACTTATAATACTTTTCAGAACCCACGAATCATCATTTAAAAATTATTGCGAAACATTAAATACAAATGAATAACTCTAGAAGAACATCTGACTAAGAAATATTTTTCGCAGTATTTTCAATACTTACAAAATCGCTGAAGTAGCAACCGAGAATAGCAGCAACCCATTTTGAAATTCCCCATCATGTCTGCATAATCTACTCTCGTCGGTCTTGAGGAATAATCCCCAGGTAATTGGGTACAGATATATGCACAGGAACAAATCCTAGTGTCGATTAGGATGTAAGCCTACGGTCGAAAAATTTTCGCAAGTAGTAATGCTCGGTGCGCGGTTAGACACAAAGGAGACCGCATTGTTCGTTGGGAAACAAAGGTATGACTCTGAACGGACAATTATTCACCATTTACCGAGACCGGATAAAAAAAACGGCATGAGACACTTGACAAAAATGTAGATAATAAAGCAAGTGCTGTTGTAAGAGAGACAAAGGGCGTTAAGCGAAACCACAAAAACCCGGAAGAGGTAACAAAGAAATCTACATGTGTGGGGAGCAAAATAGAATAAAGAGGAGAGAGAATGAGGAAAGAGGTTCCATCCGGAACCTATACGATAAGTCTCAGGAAATGGTGCAAGATGTCGTATGTACTTCTCTATAGAAAAACGAGGTGAGAGAAGGTGAATCACATTTTTTTTGTGCTATTTCAAGGAAAAAGAGATGTACGAACAAATACTGCGATTCATGCACCCTCTTTGAGTCCTGGAGAAAACGTGACAGTTCAGCGCGGAGATAAATGGTGATGATACCGTCGCGAGACTGATGTATTTATTATGAGGGTGTGAGATTCTCTGTATCTTATGTTCAGTATTTTTCGCACGCGTAATGGCAAGGTACAATAATCTGGAAATTTTTTATCCATTTCTAGGAAAAAAAGTTTGATAATGGCTATTTGTCTCGATTTATATTCTTGGGATTTGGGAAAGAGCTTTCGTTTCAACATTTCCTAAACTCGAAAATATATATTCTTTTATAATGATGTAGTGAAGGCCTTTTCCGGTTTTTTGATGTTTCTTATTTAAATTGCCGACATCTTTCGACTTGGATTCAAGTCCCTCTCAAGGCATAATTCTATAGAGGATACAAATTGTTGATATTTATAATTGAGAAACTAAAAACAAAAGTAATACAGTTAAGTAAATATGTTGTTCTCACCTTATAATTATTAACGGAAATTAGATATTTCGTCGTAGATTTTTCTTCATTTAGATTAAGTTAAATTTCAAAATTGGAGCATTATAACATAAAAAGATGTTTACTTTGTCTAAAAAATGTAAACAAAGTTATGAGTAAGTTAGTGTAAAACGTATATATTTAGCATGTTTATACTCATAGGAGATAAACCCAAGAGTAAATTTCTTTTATAACTACATTTAAAAACCTTTTAGAAATAAAGTAGCTGAGCCACGTGGTGTGTTAAAAAATCACGACATGACTGGCAATTTATATGCAATAAAAATGGAATTGGTTTCTCGTAACATATACGTATATAATTTTAAAACCCGGAAAATTCAAATTTTTTGAATGTATATTTGTGCAATTAAATTATTATATATAGTACTTAAGCCTTGAATATCTGATTTAGAATTAATAGAGTTATTATCTCTTTGTATATGTATCATTTCTGATAGTAAACGTTTATGAAGATTAGGCTCGAATTCTAAAATTTTTACATTATTTAAATCGAAGTCACAATTATGTGCGAAGTCATAAGCATGTTAAGCTGAGGCTGTGTTTGTTTCGTTTTTCTCCATATGGTAGATCTTTGGCTCTCCCTATTTCTTGTATGTAGAGGTCTACTTTTTTGCCCAATGTATGTTTTTTTACAATTCAAACATGTATTTGTATCAACGCAATTACTTTGTTTTCTTCCTTGATTTTATCTTTAGTACTATTTGATAAGGTTTTCTTCAAATTATGGCTAATTGCAAAGACTGAAGATTACTTCTTCGGTAGTCCCTAAAAAAACATTCATCTTAATCTTTAATGTATGGTAATAAAACCATTTTTTTTAAATAGCTATCATCAGGTTGTGTGGGTATAATTTCTTGTGAATAGATGATGTGTTTATATCTTTCAGTAATTTCAGTTTTTAAAAAATCAGATGGATATCTATTTTTTTATATAAGATATATATATAAGATCTAAGTTCCCTTTGTGAAATCTAACATCAGCTAGTTTTATAGCTCTATCGACTAAGCCATAAATAATATTTATCTTATGATAGATTGGGTGACAAGAGTCAGAGTTCAAAAATTTTCCTGACCAAATTGGTTTACGATACCAGTTGGTTATGATTTTATTGTTCTCGATTTTTGATGTTAACTCTGGAAAATTTATTTCATGATCTTTAGCCAGCTCCATGGTAAATTTAAGTTTAGTGTCAGCATTACTAAATTTATTCAAAAATTCATTAACTTTATTTTTCGGTAGGTATATTGAAATGTCATCCATATAACGGTAATAGAATGTGATTGGATATTTAAGTGATTTCAAGATTTTGTTTTCTATTTCTTCCATAAAAATGTTTGCTGCAGCAGCTGATATTGGTAACCCGGAAATTTGTTGGTAAAATTCACCATTGAACTGACAATAAGCAGATCCTAAGCATAATTTCAAAGCTCTATCAAAGTATTCTTCAGATAAAAAAGAATGGGGTTCAAATTCTCCCCAACGTTTACCAATTGCGCTTCTAATTGAATTCCATGAAATATTAGTGAACATAGATACTATGTCTGAAGAGAAAATAATGAAATCTTTTGGAATTATTATTTTGTCTACTTCACTTTCAAAATCCCAACTATCTTTGATATGGTAGTCAGTTTTACCCACAATTTTTTGTAAAGACTTTGCAAGAGATTTAGAAAGACAATAGTCTGACTGGATAGTTCATTTTGTGTCATTTTGGTAGTCCATAAAAACGTGGTGCAATACCATTAGTGCAGTTCAAATAATTTTAGGTATCAGTGTTAATAACGTTGTTGTTTTCAAAAGTAGTTAGTAAGGCAGTTAAATGGGTTTGAAATTAACTGTAGGATCTTTTTTTTAAATTTTATAAGTTCTTTTATCTTCTGAAAAGCATAATGCTTTAAGAATGTAATCTGTTTCATTCATTACAACATTCTTGTTGCCTCTATCTGCGTTAGTAATTATAGTATCATTTTTTGCATTAATAAACTTTTTAGTTTTTCCAAAATGATGCTGTCAATTGAAATTTTCTGCAGTAAAAGCGTTATTATTATGAAACCAATTTTGAGTCCAATAAGTAACTTTATTTACTATTGTGTTTCTAAAATCAGACTCGATATTTCTCATGTTATATTTAATATAACAAATTATTTTAGTTATCGGAATGTTTTTTTTTATTATAATGTAAAGCGAAATTGCCACCCAGACTTATCATTTCCTTTACTTCGCCAGGAATAGTTTTGTTAGACAAATTTATCACGCAATTATTACTATTAGTAACTAGTTTTGTTTTTTGTTGAAATCGTAAGTCTTCGATTTTTAACATTGATAAATTAATGATTTTTCAAATATATTCATTAATATTGATAGTAGTTCTGATTTCTAAATTACTAAAAAAAATCATTCGAAAGTTTCGGAATTATTTGACATTTGAAATGATATATATCTTTGTTGATATCTTCAATTTCAATTGGAATATCTTTAATTTCATTTTTTTGAATAATTTCACCCATGTGTTCAATTGATTTTTCTATATTTTTACAAATTTGTTTCGAAAAACATCTAATATTTGGTTGGATATTACCTATAATGTGTGTTGGTGACAAATCTTCGTTCTGAATAAAAATTGTAAATAAAATTTTTTTTTTAATCATCAAAAAACCGGAAGAGGCCTTCAATACATGATTATTATTAATTAACCGGAATAAAAATAATTTTTTTTTTTTGCCGAGGACATGATTTTGATTTTGCACATCATGATTTTTAATATATTTTAACTTTTCTGAATATTAACTATTCAGGTTCAAATGCTTTCTATTATCAATTGTTCAGAATTTGAACTCGAATTGTTCAACTTGGAAACATCAAAGAATGGTACGATCTTAATATGCAATGCAGAAAATTAAAGGATTTTAGATTAAAACATTTCCAATTTGATAATTTAAATCTTTAACTCTCAAATTTTCATAAATTTTGATTAAAAAGTTTTTTTAAATGTTTGAATTCAATTAAAGATGTAAATTTCTAGTATTCAAAGCGGTACAATTAAAAAATTTAAGTTGAACGAAATTTCTTGTGCATATAATTTAACGAAATTTCATTGTGAAAATATTTTATTTGAATTAACAATGTTCATTCAAATTCTTGATGAGAGATGAATTTATAATTTCCATCTTTTAAAATCAAAACTCATTATAATTGGATTCATCAAAAGTCAAAAAATCAATGATAAAACCCATTGTTTCATTCCACGATGAGAAAAAAATCTTTAAATCCAATAAGATTGAAGGAGGAAGTATATAATTGCATGACTCAAAATAGAATTATTAACAAATTTAAAGAAAATTTAATTTCAAAATTAAACAATTCAAAGATTGAATTATGAATATAGAAGAATTGAAAATCAAAAATAGTTATAGTGTTAACAATTACGAATTGGAAATTTTCTAGTTCGAATATTTAAATAGTTTCAGGATTTCACAGTGGTTAGACTTGAAATGAGAGGTTCCGCAAATGCACGTTCTTTAAAATTGAAAATTTTCAGGGTTTCGTAGCACCGGACAGAAACTCTTATGGTTTCGGTCGAGTGTCCGTCCGTCGCATAAAAAAGACATAGTGAGGGGTGATGAGGGGAACTGAGGGGAAGTAATGGAAAATCAGGGCGATGAAGGGAGGGGAGATGATGAAAAATTGGGGGAAGTGAGGTTGAAGGCCGAGAAAAAGTGAGGGGAGCGCACGTAGGAGAAGTGGGGGTGGATATGAGGAAAGAGGAGAAGTGAATGGAGGGAGGAGGAGTTAGGGGTAATAAGTGGCGGAGAGAAGTGTGACCATGAGGGGAGGGTGGGGGGATTTTAAACCTTTCAAATACTATATTAAATAGGCTACGAAACCCTTCTTTTGTAGGCGCATGTCGCCTGCTTTTACTAATTTTTTAACTTCAACACGTTTCGGGTAGAAAAATTTTAACTTGGAGCGTTTGCTACTGGGAAATTTGAAATTTTAAGCATTTCAAGTAAATAGATTTTTAATTAAAGTTCACTATCTGAAATGAATTTTGCAATTCCTTGACTTATTTAAAAAAATCTGCTGTTTTTCTGTATTGATAAATGCGGAGAAAATTCTCTGGTAAACGAATATTCGATTGAAAAGTGAGCGACATAAGAATTTTTTAACTTATTTTCATTTAATCAAGCTCTTTTAAAGTTAAAAATTCTACAGAAAAAAAATCAATTTTGATAGTAGATTGTCCCCTTACAAATGAACAATTTCTACTTCGAAGTTCGCAAAATGGAACAATTTGAGCTTCCGAAATAAAACAAAAAGATTCAATTTACAAGTTCCTATGAACAATAGTAAAGTATTATGATAAAAAAGAAATGAATAATCTGATTGAGTCTCACCATGAATACCCGCGAAATGTTCGTAGAAATGATTGAAGTCGTTAACAAAGTTTGTTCGATTTATTCACATTTTATGATGCCATCTGAACTTTGTTCCCCGAGTGTGATAAGTTGGTAACTGAGTAGGTCGTTATGAAGTCATCCGGGTGAAAAATTTTCGAAGGCGAGATCTAGTTTAGAACTTTATCATAGAAGCGTGTAATTCGCTCGAAAGGATTTACCTTGGGGACGGACATATGAGGGTAGGACGTACGATTTTAGAAAGAATCGTCTTTTAAGAGCAAACTCGAGGGTGCGAGATGAGGGCAGGAGGACCGAGAGTGAAAGACGAATAATTTTTGAGAAAATACATTTTTCCTGCAGAATCTCCTATTCGTTCTCCGGTCCATATCCCAGCGGCTGCGGTGCAAGCTCTCTCTTTGCGAAAGAGGATGAAGAGCCTTCGGATTCCCAGCAATTTTTTATCTAAATGCTTTCGTCCCCGTCGTAACCTGGATAAAACCGAAAATAGTTTCCATCCGGAAAGTGTCATTTTTTCCGGTACGTTAGCGACAATAAGAGGGTAAAACACCAAGAAAGGAATAATATCGATTGAGTGAATCGTCACTTGCAGGAAATAGCCAGACATTTCCTTGAGAACTTGATGGCTTTTTTGATTTACCGCTCGATCCTCTCCAATATTTCACCGAATTCACAAGTCTGGAGAATCTTTTCCCTTGAAATCAATAAGTCGATGTATATTTTTAAAAACACCTCCATGATTTCGGCCCATTTCCATGCCTGTGGAGCGTGAGTAGACAGTACTTTCTACTCCCTTGGGAGTAGCAAAATTACGTCAGTGAAAGAATATGACTTATAATCATGTTAGTGTGTGAATATCGTGTCGGTGACATTCGTGCATTTTTAAATGTCGATATCTGTAGAAGGGGTAGTATAGCAAGCAGGAAGTGTCGCCGCCCGCGGAAGTTGTTAGTACTGTTAAAGCTAAACTTTCATTTCGTATGTCAGCTGCCGGTTTCGTGAATTTTGCGGCCCTTTTATCCCGAATTAAAAATTAAAATTGTGGAACCGACCCATAGGCATAAAAAGTGCCCAAATCATAAGAAGTGTTGAAAAAAGTGTCATGCATGACTTGAGAGAGATCTTTCAATTTCTATGACGAGGTAAAAACATTCACCTTGTCGTAGAAATCGAAAGATCTCTTCCTATTTATGTAATATTCTACTGAACTTGGAAATAAGATATATCTTCCAAAAAAAATTTAGAATAAAAAGACCTGAATTTTTTATCTCAAGTGGTTCCAATATATGCTAATATTTTGAAAATTCACGTATTGCGAAATTAAGTCATTTAGAAAAAGTAAAAAGACTGATCTTTTATCAGCATCCGAAATTCGTATTTTCAAATCCCCAAAGTACCTCATTTCGTGAAAGAAGTAGTAAGATAAACATAAAGGAAGTGACGAGAATAAAGAGACACGAGGACGTAAAGTCAGAGAACGGAAGAGAGCGTAAGAATAAAAGTGGGAACGAGAAGAGAGTCACGAATTGCAGAAAGAAAAAAAGCGAGAGAGATAAATTCACTAGATGGGCTATGGCGGATGTCTTTAAGGGCGGAAAACTGAAAAATAGTTGGCACCGTTGCTATGGCCACTAAGTACCCAACTCGTGTGCCGATGGGCATCCGCTAACCGTCGCTGAAAGGATGGGTTTTTATTATTTTTTCCAGTCATTGTTCGCACGAAATGGAAAGATAGGACCGTCCACCTTGGAGCCAGGCGTGAAGAGGAAGACGAATGCTGCTGGAAGATTTAAAAAGAAAAGTAAAAGAAAGATAAAGTTCCTGTACCAACTAATACCTCCTTTGTTTTCTTTCACAACTTGAACCAATTCAAGAAAAGAAAAATAGTAATTAAACGATTAACAAACTATTTTTCGCACTCATCATTAATGCTGCTGATTGTTTGAATCTATAATAATGAAGACGTGGCTTCCTAATGTTGTCCATTCGTTCGATCAACATGAAGTTGCTGGGTTTTGACATTATTTTGTTTTATTATTTGTTTATTACGGAGTGGTAAAATTGAAAATTGAATTCAATGGAAAATTCATTTCCACAGTCACAGATTGCTCAATAGAGGAAAGTGAGAGAGAGACAAAAAGTTTCCCCTACAGTTTTAATTCATGGAAAATCGAGTTTTCCTTTCATTATTTCTAGCAAAAGAACAACTTCCAACTTTCATTCTAGCACTTTTAACATTATTTCAGGTAATTCTAAAGTATTCCAAACGTCGGGAATCATCAAACCAAATAGACGAATTCATAACAAAAGAGTTGAGTTCTCAACAAAAGAATATTTTTCAGTCAAGAAAGAAAAAAATTTCAACCAAATCGTTCAATTTTCTGCAAAATAGTTGAATTTTCTAACCCAAAAATACTAATCTACAAAAAAACTACAAACTACAAAAGTAGTTGAATTTTCAACCCAAAAAGACGAATTTACAACAAAACAGTTAAATTTTCAACAAAAAAGGATGACTTTTTAACAAAATTGTTGAATCTTCAACAAAATGATTAAATTTATAATCAAATAGTTCAATTTTCAACAAAATAAATTGATTTTGAAACAAGCAGATGCATTCTTAACCATAAGAGATTAATTCTCCATGTAAAATGTAATATTTGATAACTTAACCAAAAGGGATTAATGTTTGATCGGAATGTTGCAGTTTGAACCAAAAATGTTATTTTTATACCAAAAAAAGACAAATTTTCAAATGTACACATAAATTTCTAACCAACTAGTCGAATTTTTAGCCAAAAAGAGGAATTTCGAACAAAATACATAAATTTTCAACAAAGAAAAATGAAGAATTTTCATCAAAATATTCAAATCTCCAACCAAAGAAAGGAATATTCAACTAAAATGATGAACATTGAACAAAATATTTGAAACTTCAACTGGAAGAGATATATTTTCAACCAAACAGTTGCACTCTCAACCAAACAAGATTAATTTTATTTTAAAAAGTTGAAATTTCAACCCAAAAAGACAAATTCACAACAAAACAATTAAATTTTTAACAAAAAAGAATGACTTTTCAACAAAATCGTTAATTTTCCAATAAAATGAATAAATTTATGGGCAAATACTTTAAGTTCAATAAAATAAATCAATTTTGAACAAAGTTGTTACATTTTCAACCAAAAAAGATTAATTTTCGATGTAAAATATAATATTTTATAACTCAACCAAAAGGAATTAATTTTTAACTTGTCAGTTGCATTTTCAACCCAAAAGCTTTATTTTCTACCAAAAAAGACAATTTTTTAAACAAATATACTTCAACCAAATAGTTGAATTCTCAACCTGAAAGAGGAATTTCGAACAAGATACACAAACTTTCAAGAAAGAAAGAGAAAGAATTTCCATCAAAATATTTGAATTTCCAACTAAAGAAATGAATTTTCAACTAAAATGATGAATTTTAAACAAAATATTTGAATTTTTACCTAAAACAGATTGATTTTCAACCATACAGTTGCTCTCTCAACCAAGTAAGGATCATTTTATACCAAAATAGTTGAAATT
Source organism: Melikaiella ostensackeni (assembly GCA_032362435.1). Classification (NCBI taxonomy): domain Eukaryota; kingdom Metazoa; phylum Arthropoda; class Insecta; order Hymenoptera; family Cynipidae; genus Melikaiella; species Melikaiella ostensackeni. Next base: position 31,989,578 of record JAUMHM010000031.1, on the reverse strand, counting down.
TCTACTCAAAAAGACGAATTTACAACAAATCAGTTAAATTTTCAACAAAAAAGAATGACTTTTCAACGAAATTGTTGAGTTTACAGCAAAATGAATAAACTAATGACCAAATAAGTAAATTTTCAACAAAAAAAGAGTTTCCATCAAAATATTCAAATTTCCAACCAAAGAAATGAATGTTAAATTAGAATGATGAACGTTAAACAAAATATTTGAGTCTTCGAATAAAACAGATTAATTTTCAACCAAACAATTGTATATTCTTCAAAAAAAAAAAAAATGAAATTTGTACCAGAAGAGATGAATTGTCAAACCACAAAGATTAATTTTGAACAAAATAGTTGAATCTTCAACCAAAACAGACTTATTTTTAACCAAACCAGAAAAAACGGATTTTCAAACCAAATAGACGAAGTCTTAACAAAAGAGTTCAATTTTCTATCAAGAAGGATTTTTTTAGTCAAGAAAGAAAACAAACTTCAACCGAATTGTGGAATTTTCTAGCCCAAAAAATGGATTCTGTACAAAACGGTTGAATTTTCAACGAAAAACTTAGTTTGTTACCAAATAATTGAATTTTCTTCCAAAATATTTCAATTTTCAGCCAAAGCAGAATAATTTTTAACCAAACAGTTGTGTTCTTAACCGAAAAAGATGAATTTCTACCAAAAGACAATAAGAGCAATTTTCTACATTAATTTTTACATTAATTCTGTCAATATTTTTCCATTATTCATTTTCATGCTGATAATCCAATAATCGTTTTCTATATAATTATTTAGTTATTGAAAATCCAGACCAAACGTCCTGGAAGGTGACTAAAATTATTCCTGTGACCAGTCATAGGGGTTCCTTTCCACTCTTACGAAATGCTGGAAAGGGGTGGGGGCGTGACTAAAATTATTTCTGTGACCATTCACAGGGGTGCCTTTCCGCCCCTATGAAATTTTGGAAAGGGGTAGGGGCGTAACTGAAATTATTTGTGTGGCCGGGCAGAGGGGTACCTTCCTGACCCCTCGAGACGTTGGAGAGGGGCAGAGGTTTGACTTGAATTATTTGTGTGACCAGTCATAGGGGCGCCTTTGCGCCCCACACGAGACGTTGGAAAGGAATAGGGGCACACTTGACTTGACTTTTGTGACCAGTCACACTGTAGCCTTCCCGTTCCCAAGAGATTCTGGGAAGGAGTAGGGATGTGACTAAAATTATTTCTTTGACCTGTTAATAGGGTACCTTCTCGCCCACAACGAGACGTTGGAAAGGGATAGGGCTGTGACTAAAATTATTTTTGTGTCTAGTTGCAGGGGCGTCTTCCCGTGTTGACGAGGTTTTGGGAAGGGGTTGGTGTGTGACTAATTATTCTTGTGACTAGTCTCAGGGGTGCCTTCTCGCCCAGGCGAGATGCTGGAAAGGGTTATGGGTGTGACTAAAATAATTTCTGTGGCCAGTCACAGAGGTGCCTTGCTGCCCCCCACGAGACGTTAGAGAGAGGTAGGGGTGTGACTTAAATTATTTATATGAACAGTCACAGGAATGCCTTGCCCCCCACGAGACATTGGAAAGGAGTAGCAGCATGAACTCAACTACTTCTGTGACTGATCAGTAATCACAGGAGTGCCGCAAGTGCCATTTCAAGAAATTCTACACCTTTTATCAACATTTTTTTTCTTCTCTCGAAAAAAAAAAATGATTTTTGAGAATAAATGTGCGTGACGCAAAAGGTGTATTTTGAAATGATTTACAATTTTCCTTTGCGGCTTTCTTCAAATTTTCATTATTCACTAAAATAAACGGATGAAAAAAAGTTTCTATAGTGTTTTGGGGTGTTTACTTTGAGAATGAAATTTGCGAATATTTTCACTATCTTATTCGTAATCAGCGCATCAAAATTCATCAGTGTGCTGAGTTTTAAGTTAATCCGAGGTATTTCCTTTTCGGAACTTGACCCTTCTGCTCCACTGCGCGACTGTTTGAAAAGGTGGTCCAGCGAAGAATAATTTTTTTCTCTTATTCTGAAGTTTCCAATTTACTGTGGAAAGTGGTGATATGCCCGAAAAATTCCTTTATACTCATAGAAGAACGTAGTTTCCGACTACTTGTGTACCTGTGTCCTGAAAATCCGATTCTCCACTGTATTACGTGGTTCTAGCGGAGCAAAGAAAGTTATGGACCTCTGATTACGATACCCGATGTCGTTGCTGGCTTTCCATTTCTCTATTTTCTTCCCTCTGTCCTTTTCTCTCCACTCACCCTCAATTTTCGTCTCACTTGAGTCGTAAAACTGTTTCGATAGTAGCTACATTTATTGAATATCCTTGTTTCGCACCACGGCAGCGAAATGCATTGGCATGGCACTAGAACAAGTCATATTCGAGGCTAAGAGTATGGCGTTGATACTTCGGTAAACCTCGAAATAACACCTCTAAATATTGAATATGTTAGCTTCCGCAGATACTGTGCCTGTAAAATTGAATACGCTATAGTATTGAGTCCAAATTACAGTATGCAATGTGTCTGTTTCCACATTTTAGGGATTCAAGAGGATTATACGAAACGCTGCTAAAATTTTGAAACAGTAAAATGTTAAGCTCCTCCAGGTCAGGAATTTCTCAACAACATGGCTTCACAATATAATCTTGAAAAATTTTAATAGAGTTGCATTCATTACGAGAGGAGTTTATCTGAATAATAACTAAGGACTGTATTTTCTGACGTTGAGAATTATGCGACGAAGAAACGAATTATGCTTTTTTTTAAGTGATATGATTCATTTTTGAACTCCTTGAAATATCAGTATTAAAGACGAGGAAACTATATGTTAAGTACACATTAGTGGAATGAAAATGCAAATATCAATCGAATCATTAGAAGCGAGCGAAAAAAAAGTTGTGGTTTCGCATCCGGAAGAAGAAAAAAATTGGTTATACCTTCTGTTCGGTTTTTGTGTTTGAAAATTCACCAAATTTCACCTGTGGGCTGAAAAATTATAACGAATTATTTTTGGCTACAGTTTTCAGTACCGAACAACAGTGAAAAATTGAGAATTGCAAAAATATGTTGCACACGATACACTTCTTAGAATATGCGAAAAGTCACGTTTTTTAATTGAGTTAATTGCACATTTTTAAATTAAAATTGTGCATGTCGAATTTAAAATTTCTTCCCTCTAAATCGAAGAAACACGTATTTTGTTAGTATACGAGGGTCATTCAATAAATACTCAGCCTACAAAAGAAAAACGAAAATTTTCGAAAAGTGGCAATTTATTTTTCCACATAATCTCCTTTTAACTCAATACACTTGGCCCAGCGATGCTCCAAGTTTTTCAACCCGTCCAAAAAATACGTTTTCTCAAGGTCTGCAAAATAGGCCTCCGTGGCGGCGATGACCTCCTCATT
>JAUMHM010000031.1:31957081-31971548 GCA_032362435.1 Melikaiella ostensackeni | reverse complement strand
AAGACAAAACTTTCTCTTCGACTTCATTTGATAAACTCCTAACATAAAACACAAAACATGAAATTAGCATGTTTTAAAAGACTTCACAGTCCAAAATGCTTTCAAAACAGGGGAAATAGCGTGACTTTTCACGGAAATAGGGTAATAAATTCTCTAAAATAAAATTATCGTATAAGTATCATATTGAATTCGATATGAACTGCTTGAGATTTTAAGTCGAAAGACATTGTATTTTCAACAAAATAGTTGAATTTTCAACCAAGAAAGGTGATTTTTCTTCCGAATGGTTGAATTTTCAACAAACAAAAATATTACTTTTATACCAAATAGTTGCATTTACAACCACAAGGTTGAACATTCAATCAGAACAGAGGAATTTTCAACGAAATAATCGAATTTACGAGCAAATAAGATTAAAATTCAACCACAAACAGTTATATTCAGAAAAATAGTTGAATCTTTAAATTTTTAAGCTGAAATGACGAATTTTTCAGAAGACACTTGAATATTCAATCAAGAAAGATGAATTTTCAACCAAGAAATTTACTACTAAAAAGATGACTGTTCAATAAAATTTTTGTGTCCTCAAAAAAAAAATAAGTATCAACTAAACAGTTGCATTTAAAGGAATTGATTGAATTTACAAGAGAGAGGGATGAATTTTCAACGAATTAGTTGATTTCTTAACCAAATACTTTATGTATCAAGCCAAAATGACGAATTTTTTGACCAAATAGTTGATGTTTTAAGCCAAGATGACAAATTTTTCAGAAGACAATTGAATTTTCAATCCAAAAGGACGTATTTTCTGCCCGAAAGTAGTTCAACTTCCAACGAAGTAGCTAAATTTTCAACCAAAAAGAGATGAATTCTTACCAAAGAATGCAATAATTGATATTTCAGCTTAAAAAATTTTGATCCTGAATCAAAAACAGTGAGATTCAACCTAAAAAGATGAATTCTCAACGAAAGATATAATAGTCGTAATGGTTTCATCAAAGAGAGGGAAAAGTGTCAAAAAATGTCAAAAAAATGTCGAAATTTTTTGAATTTTCAATATAAAAAGGCGGATTCTCAAGAAAGCACTTGAATTCTCAAAGCAAAAAGATGAGTTTTCTACAATACAATTTAATTTTTAACCCAAAAATTTGATTTTTTAACCAAAAAGTTGAATTTTAGACTAAAAAAATCATCTAAGAATTCCTTGAACTCCGGCAAGCCATTAATAGGAAGGAAGAAATAAGACCAAGGAATCCTAATTAAAAAAATTCAATCGGATAATTGTCCAAGTTAGTTGGTTTAGCAAGTTTCCTTGTTGTTATTTCTACCTTCCTACAGAAAAGACCAATTTTCCACTAAAAATGGAATAGTTAAATTTGTAGTTAAAAAAATTGTCCACTAAAAAATAGAAGAAATTCTCAACAAAATAGTTGATCCTCCAACCAATGAAATTAATTTTTAACAAAGTAGTTCAACTTTCCACGAAAAAATATGGATTTCCAAATCAAACATTTAATAGTTCACTTTTTAACTGAAAACGATAAAATTTCAGCCGAAAATAGATCAGTTATATTTTCAGTTGGAAAAATTATAATTAACTTTCAAAGAAAAACAGTTGAATTTTCTTATTGGGTTTTATTAATTCAGTTGCATTTAAGCGAAGAATCGAGAAAAAGGGAAAATAGGGGCAATTTTTTGAAAACAGGGGAAAAAGAAGAAATTTTTTAAGAAATGGAAATAAGAGAAAGAGTGTGAAGTCTGTATTTAGATGCTTCACTTGAGAGGTGAAATCAATAATTTTCATTTTTTCAAGCATTTGAAGAAATTGTTATTGACATTTATATTTTTCACATGTAACTTTACATTCTGCGTTAACCCCTCCCCCCAGCTTCGCTTGATGGTGTGAAGCAGTTTTTGAACGGCCCCACACATAATTTTTAAACAGTTTTTTTTATCGATCTGGAACATTATGGAAACATTTTCTTATACGAATTTCAAAATAGTTTAGTGAGAAATTAAAAAATGAATATGTCTAATTGGACTTTCCAAGCACCTTCTAAGGATATTCTAAAAGACAATACTTTAATTTTGAAAAAAATATGAATAAATGAGTATCGAATAAGCAAAATTGTTAAAAAATTGTTGAATAATGTTTCACGTACGGTGAACGTTTAAATTCTAGTTTGTCGCTTATAACTAGATTATGCGATTGAAAGCTAATGAATAGTATGAGTCGGTTATGAACGGAATCAATACTCTCATGTATAAACATGCGTATCCTTATCAGTGGGGCAATTTATGTAACGCGACAGAGAAATTAATTACCTGACTCTATGCATACTCTGGCTCGACCCCTCACAAGAATATCTAATATCTAGAATCGATGTAGATGTTGTGGGAAAAGCCCTGAGTGCGGGCAAACCTAGGATGATCATTAGATGGTCATACATCAAAAATTAAAAAGATAATTCCAATTTAAAAAAAAAATGAATTGGAAAAGGAAATCGCAATAAAGATATATTATCAAATCCACTTTCAAAAGGAGTTAATTTATTCCGTATTCGAAGATTGCCCGAGCGCTTTCGGGCAAGTGCGAAACATTCCTTTACTTCAGGCTTCGCCCAAAGCTTCCTTGGTCAAAACTATCTATGATTTTTATGTCTTTTACTCATCGTGTTGCCTGCTTAACTTAACAAGATTCATGCGAAGTCTGAAGCAGATTAAAGAAAAAATGTTGAAAGAAGATTATCAAAGAAAACTATTTTGCTGAAGTATTATTTCACTGGAACCTCTATATACAGCCAATTTTGGGCATGGCCTGCAACGGCCGTGACGCTGTTCCAAGAATTTCTATGATGTGAGCAGTCAGGGCCGTGTGAACCCTTTTTCAGTAGGAATATATAATATTAGTCAACTGTATTTTGTACAAATCTAGATTTTTGTTATCATAAAGGATGAAACTTTTTCAATAATGAAGACTAATTAATAAAAAGACAATTTTTCATGTGTATTCGGAAATAAATGCGAAATAAACACGCGAGTGTTCGAACTGCGCCTCTCTCGCCCCTCTTGGGACCCCTTGATCCTCGAATGCAGTCGACGGAAATTCTAGAAAGGCGGTATATAGAGGGCTGTTAAATTTGGTTCCTGGGTCTTAAAGATTTTTTTTATAGTGCATTTTTGTCACTGAAAAGTTTTCAAGTACGCGGAAAAATTCTTCGTGTATTCAAGCAAGCGTCAGAATTTCTTTTCCGAAAACAGATGTGTATTAAATAGGAAAATAGAAAATAGATAGAAAATATATTATATATATATATATATATATATATATATATATATAACTTAGAAAATAGTTGATTGAAATCCGCCAAAAATTGAGAAGACTTTTTTGACATCCAGGAATGATTAAAAAAATTAAAACTTAAAAAAATTTTAAAAACTTTGAAAACAATACATTTTTCAAATATTATTTCTCTTGCAATTACTTTTACTATTTTGGGATCCCAATGCGTTACTTTTTTAGTGACGATTTCGAAATCCACAACTTTCTATTTTGCACCCACCAGAATGTAGACGCCTATTTGTCAGCATTTGAAATTTGTTAATTTGATGAGTTCTAAGTTGAAATTTTTTTCTCTTAAATAGGTTTGAACGCTAAATTTGCAAGAAGAGCAACAACTATGATATAATGAAAAGTTTTCAATATTCTTGTGCTCATTCTAAAGGTGAGTCTCTGAGTAGTCGTAGTAACTTATCAGCATAATTGTCAAAAAATTTCCTTGCATGGTCAAAGAAGTCAGAAAGAAGCTGGAGCAAAAAATGTAGAAATTTAAAATATTTTCTTAAGCTGAGAAATTATTTTTCATGATATGAAATAAGTCATCATGAAAGTCGAAGAATTCGGAAAGTAGCATATGGGGATCCTAAAAAAGTATAATTAATTTGAAAAAAAGTTTTCCTAATTTTTTGGCGGATTTTAATCAATCTTTTTTCGAGAGATAATTCCTATTTAATTCACCCATGTTACTGAAAAAAATTCTTCACACTTGTATAAATACGAGAAGAATATTTCCGCGTGCCTCAAAACTGTCCATCGACAAAGATGCGCTACGAAAAAATCGCCAAGATACAGAAATCGAAATCGGTAATATAGCTAATTTTGAATCGGAATTATTATGATGGTATCTGGAGACAGTTTCCCGCAGTCGTAAGGAAGCGTCTAGCACTTACTTACTTACGGTCAAAGGCGTTGCTGCAGCCCTCTCCGTATGGAGAGGGCTTTGGGGTCACGCATAGGCTTACAAGGGGGCACAACGGAATTAGTCAAGTGTCAGGGGCTCTTTTGATCTCAACACCTAACAATAATAATAATGAAATCCAAGAACAGTTTTGTAGAAAGAAATGTATCAATAATCTCGTTAAGAGAGTTTAATAGACAGATTGACCAAAGAGACTTGGGGCAAAGCCCGAAGTATCTTTCAACCAGTTACTGTAACTAGTTACTTTTTTTTTTGGTAACGACAGTGGTAACAAAATTACTTTTGTAAGTAAGTAACGAATTGGTAACTACTTACATTTTTTCCAGTAACAGTAACTATAAAAATAGTGACGTTATAGTTACTTCCGAGATGTAGTTCACAAGTTTTTGCCATAACAATCAATCAATTTTATTGCTTTTCCAACTATTTCTTCATTTTCACTATTCAAACTGTGTCGGCTGATAGCCATAGAAATTTATAGCCCAATATAGAAAAATTGAAATTTTTCTCCCACCCTGGGATTCAAAATTTTCTAAAATCTATAAAAACACTCAGAAAGAAATATAATAATAATTTCAGAGATAACTATTCATTTCTTTTTGGCTGATAATAATTTTTTTACTGAAAATTTACCTATTCCAGTTATTTTAGTTTGAAATTAACCTTCTTTGGTTGAAAATTCAGTTATTTTGTTCCGAATTGAACGATTTTGAAAATAATTCACTCCATTCAGTTAAGAATTCAACTGTTTTGTTGAAAATTATTTTTTTAGTTAAATATATGAACTATAACACTTTTGGTTAAGGATTCATATTTTTTCATTCAAGATTAATTTTTTCAATTGAAAATTTAAGTATGACATTTTTGGTTGAGAATTAAAATTTTTTAGTTGAAAATTCATATATTTTGTTCAAAATTCGTCTTTTTTTGGTAGAAAATTAATCTGCTCGGCTGAAAATTTATCTCTTTGATTTCAAATTGCCCTATTTTGTTGAAAATTGATCTTTTGTAGCTGAAAATTGATATATTTTGTAATTCATCTCTTTGGTTTCAAATGAAACGATCTTGTTGAAAATTCGTCGTTTTTGGTTGAGATTTCATCTATTACATTTTGCATTGAGAATTCATCTTTTTGAATAAAAATTTTATCACTTGGTTAAAAATCAACTATTTTGTTGAAAACTTGCCTTTTTGGCTTGAAATTTTAACAATCTTCTCTTCTCTTTCAAAACTTCTCTCTTGATTGAAAATTCAACTATTTTGATGAAAATTCTCTTTCCGGTTGAATATAACTGTTTTTGATTCAAAATTAAACTGTTTTTTAGTTGAAATATCAACTATTACATTTTTTGTTGAGGATTTATCTTTTTTTGTCGAAAATTAATTTTTTCAACTAAAAATTTAACTATCCCATTTTTGGTTGAAAATTCATCTTTTTTAGTTGAAAATTCAAGTATTTTGTTTAAAATTTGTCTTTCTGTGGTGAAAGATTCTGTTCTTCGTCAAAAATCGATCTCTTTGGTTTCAAATTGAATTGTTTTGTTGGAAATTCGTCTTTTATGGTTAAAATTTCAAATATTACATTTTTCATTGAGGATTGAACTTTTTTGGATAGAAATTAGATTAAATGCTATAATAGAATTTGATTTTAAAAAAATTATTGCTTTTTCAACTTGAAAATTCGCCTTTTCGGCTTGAAACTTCAGCAATCTGATTGATTTTTTTTCTGCCTTGACTGCAAAGTCAATTATTTTGATGAAAAATTTTTTTTGGTTGAATGTGACTGTTTTTTATTTAAAATAGAAATATTGTTTGGTTTCCATATTAACTATTACATTTTTTGTTTAAAATTTATATTGTCTAGTTAAGGATTTAATTATTCGGTTGGATATTTCTCTTTTTTATTTGAGAGTGCATGCATTTTGTTGAAGGTATGACTGTTTTGGTTGGAAGAGATTTATAGCCCAAAATATGAAACCTGAAATTTTTCTTCCACACTGAAATTCAAAATTTTTACAACACTCCTTATTTTAGAAATATTATGTGGGCCTTGAGTAACTCACGACTCTCATTAAAAAGTGTAACAACTATCACTCAAAAGTTATGAATAGAGTTTTGAGAAAATTAAATTTAGAGAAATATTTCTAAAATACAAACGTAACTAAAAAAGTAACGATATTTACTTTTTTTTGGGAAGTGCAACTAAGAAAAAGTTATATTTTGAATCGGTAACGATAACGAAAAATAGTTACTTTTTTCGTGATGTAACGGTAACGATGAATAGCTCCTTTCAAAAAGTAACTTACCCATCATTGTACTCTACTCTAGACACCTAACATTAATGATACACACTTCCTCTGTTTCAGGTAAGGATCTAAATTTCCCCAGTAATAACGCGGGTGAGTGTTACTTCTTTAACAATAACTTACCTTTATCGCACTTTACCATCTTGTTTTGCGTTTGCTCTGCTCTACATCACTCTCCACGGCTCTTAAAGAAAAGAGGAAACATGTTATTAGAAGATGAAAGATTATTTAAATACTTTGTAATCGTTAAAAATTATAGATAATTAGATTCTCATGTTCATGACGAGAAGTAAGCGAGCACTAAATAAATTTTTCATAAAACATAGTTTAGGAAGAGAGATTGTGTTTTAATGAATGATTGTGATAATATAATTTTTGGTGAGGTTGATCAAGAAACTCTCTATTAGATTTTGTAGACTTTTAGAATTTTAATAAAATATAGTTGAACTACACTACCGACGGACAGCATCGGACCACTAACCGAGTAACCTATTCAAAATTAGCCTTGACATTGAAAGGTTATAGCTTCCTACGCAATATTGATACAAATATTTAAAAAAAACAGTTGAAAACCTTACTGAATTCTGCGTTAGATGAGCCCTAGTTGAAGTAATTAGGTAATTTAATTTTTTCAATTTAGAGAAAGACAAGAATAAAATTCCGATTTTGAAGCAATTTTTTACATCTACTTCAACTCTTGGTAGAAGCTATAAAAATAAGTCTCTCATTTTGACATTTTTCAAAAGTGATCTTCAGGATTTCACCTCTCATTTGAGCCATCAAACGTTGAAACATCGTCACGGCTTCATGAAATAATTATTCTTTTTCTGCGAGCAGGCTAAATTCAGAATACATTACCGTACCGTGGCACAGTAGGAGAAATCTTTATATTACGGCCAAAAATATTATTTTGGCATTTTTTCTATTTCTAAAAATGACTATGCTAACCATTTATCCAATAGTAAAAAATATTTGAAACACATTTAATATGTTAGGTTTTCAAAAATTTCAGTGTACTTTAGAGTATCATAAGGAACGTATTTCCTTGTACAATTTCTATGTTTAATTTTTGGATGAGTGCAAAGTGCTCCCAGACAATGAGGAAAGGCCTGAATATTTTTTACGTAGAAGCTTGTGTTCATATTTCCAACTAGAATGTCTCCAAAAAACTGAAAAAGCAATTACTTTCTGGTTCGCCAAGTGAAACTTTAACATCTAGTTCATTTTAAAGCTAAAATAAGTAAAAAATGAAAATTTTGAACACATTTTTTTATGCTAGACACACTTAGATAGAATGGCACTATAAAAGGTATATTCCTCAGGGTATCTGCTGGAAATTCATTAAGCTCTCGGTTGCCGAATTCCTGCGATGTGGTTGCTGTGTTTTTTTATTAAAAATGAATGAATAAAAATGTTATTCCGGATTGTACTCGCCTAATAGACGGATGGTCCCAACCAGCATCCCCTAGTAAAATAATTTTAAAAAAGATGTACAAGAAAAGATCAAATATAAAAAAAAAATGAAAAACTCCTACTGCCATTGATATAAGGGCTCCCTAGAGGGTGAAGCGTTTTTTTTCATTCAATACTTTTACCTATGTTGAAAAAGAAATTCTCATCAAAAACATTTCGCTTTTCTGTTTTTCATCAACTTCTTACCGAAAAATTGAATTTTCTCTCGGCTGATATCTTGGACTTAAATATTGCTTCACAAATATACCTTCTACAAATAATGGAATTACTATCAGTTATTTTGAATCTGTAATTCTACCTATACTGTGAAATCTATTATAATTGAATTTCTTGAAAAGCTTTGTGCCTCCGTAGGGCCCCGAAAAATTTCCGCCTCTGATTTCCTAAAATTAAATTCAAACCTAGAACGTCTTGAATATATACCCTAAAATTATGACTGAAATCCGTTTGCTGGTTTAGTTTTTATGGACTCTTGACCGCAAAATGGGATTTTTCCAGTGTGCGTGATTCTCACGAGGTAATACAATACCCACAAAGTAAAATTACTTCAAGTATGGCTCATTTAACACAGTTTCCAATGACCTTCCAAAAAATTTTTGAAAAACATTTTTATATATGTTCTGGACGACGCTATCACCGTTCAAAGTCGAGGCTAATTTTTCATAGGTCAGCCGGGTAGTGCTGCGATACTATCCGTCGACAGTGTACATGTAGATTGTAGATAGTTATTTTTTTTTTTGCTCAATCGATAAAATCTGCCAAATCCAAAAAAAGAAAAATAGCAGCTGTTTTTTTTTCATCATTAAACCAATAATTCACTTTAGAATATAAAAATTATGTAATAGCTTTGCAACTCTATATCGAAAGTGTGAATTTATTATGGATTCGTATTCTTAGTTTTTACCTATAAATGATAATTTGATATAAAATGCCGTTATTAAATTATATTATTACATCCTCCAAAAAAGATGCTTTTGAAATAAAAAATATATGAATTCATTAGGTTTGTTTCGCTTACTTCCAAAATGTGCTTGCTTTTTAAAAATTGGAGAAGCCGGCGAATATGAATGGTATCTTTCGACTTAAGAAAATTTGAACTCACTGAAGTAACATATATAATTTTGAACACTCCCAAATTTATAAAATTCTAAAATGAATGACAAATATACATGAATTTGGATGCTTTCAATTTGATGAACTTTCAAAATTACATTAGCTTCCCAAAAAAATTCTTAAAAAGTATGAACTTTCATTTGAAAGTGCTTTCAAATTTCAATGCTTTCAAAATTGTTTGCTTCAATAGGTATTATAGGCGCTTTCCACAGCTTTTAAATGGAACTTCTAAATTTGAATGATTCTTAATTTAGTCGATGTGAATTTGAAACCTTTGTAAATGAAAGTACAGATTTGATAAAAATGTATATATCAGGGATTAAACTTTTCTTAGATTACAAATATTTGTTACGCGTTTCCACTTGTTTAGAGTTCAAATGTAAAAAAAAAAAATTATTTGTCCGTGGCAGAGTGAGATGTGTATATAAACACTATTATGGGTCGAATAAATTGATTTTTTTAATTTCAAAAATCCACGGGGCCTAAAAGTTTTGTATGCTACGAGTAGCTTGCCCTGAAAATTTGAGTCCGATGAGAAAATATTTCAGCTATCGTAAGCATATTAAAATTTCAAACCGCGAAGAGGGCAAAATTTGTACTACACTTGACGCATTAAAAAGTGTTGATGACTCTCGCCTACTAGAATTTGTAGTCTTTCTTATTACCAACATATCTTACATGATAAAAATGAATAATTCAAATTCAAAAGACTACATAATTCCACCAAAACTGACCAAAAATGTTTAAAATTTACGTTTTTCTTCATTTTAAACTCCCTTAAAATCCACGTAAATAGTATTAAGAATTTGACAAAATCATAAGTTTTTGAGGAAAATAAAACCTCTTAAATAAGACCAAAAAAAACTAAAAAAGCCTCATTTTCCAATAACTTACAAGTGAAAATATTTACACATGCTTTTTAGAAAAATGAAAAATTAAAGATTTATTAGCTTTTTTGTCTCTTTTTTCCTATTTTTCTCCTTCTCTGACAAGTTTCTGCAAAAATGGTGTGAAATATGCAATAGCAGGACTATATTTTAATATTCTTTAATGAAATAAAAAAGTGAAATTAGTACGTCGTTGTAATTTTGAACTAATTTCACTATTTTAATTAATTAAAATATATGAAAAATAGACCTGCTGTTACGTAGTACACACCTTTATATCAGGAAGATGTCTGAATAGTACAAAACAGGAAAAAAGGGAAAGAGAACTAATAAGTCCTTGATTTTTCTAAAAAACATGCATAAATATTTTCCGTCATAAATCAGTGTAAAAGAGCTTTCTAAATTTTTTTGTCTCATCTCAACGGTTATGTTTTGCCGGAAAGCGTGTGATTTCATAATATTTTCAAAACTATCTTCTCGGTTTTCAAGGGTGTGTAAAATAAAAAAAAACGTCAATTTTAGAAATCTTTGGTCAGTTTTAGTGAAATTATGTAGTTTTTAAAATTAAATTCTTTGTTTTTATCATTCAGTTTATGTTGGAAATAACATAGACTGCAATTCGTATTAGGCAAGTATAATCAAAATTTATAAATGTATCAGGTACAAAACAAATTTCGCGCTCTTTGGTGTTTAAAATTTGAATACGCTTGCGATAGCTCAAACATTTTTTTTATCGGACTCGAATTTCCAGGATAAACTACTTGTAGCATATACAAATTTTTCGGCTCCATGGATTTTTGAAATTAAGAAAAAATAATTTTCTAGACCAACCCTAATAAACACTTATTTGTGATTAAAAAATTAGCACTCTGTCGAGTGCCACTGTCTTTGCATGAGCTTTTTAGTTCGTGTTTCTATTTTGTTTAGTTTAGTTAGTTTTTAAGTTACTATTTTGTGTTACTTTTCTGTTACTCTCTTTGTTTCGTTCTGTTCCTTTTCCTCTAACAACAATTTCCTTCCCGTTATCTAGAGTTCTTGTTGTTATCTGCAGTAAGCCACTAACATTTCAAGTGTTCTGTGTAGCATTTTAGAATTTCAATATTTAATATAATTTTTTTCACAATATGCTACTTATCTGAAGAACAGCCGAGATATTAATAATGATAGTGACTATATTCTTCACTGACTTCTACTAGAAATATTGATAAATATTACTCCCTATTAAAGAAGACTCACCTCCGAATTTCAATAAATCACAAAAACTGTAGATTCATGTCTAAAAGATTAATATTTTTCCAAAAGCCCCGGCGAATCTTTGCACATTAGTTTCGTCTGGGAAATAAGTTGTTGAATTTAGCAAATTCAGTCGGATGTGACGACCCCTTAATTCTTTCTCGTTTCGGTAATTTAACCCCTACGTAATCCGTCGCATATTTTACAAGTTACTTTGCCACGAATCCCTGGTTTTTGGAGAAAAAGGAAGCGTAGACGGAAGTGAAGGGTGTGCAAGGGTGATGTGATGAAGATCCAGAGGGGGTGTGGGTTCGGGAGATAAAAGCATTTTCCGTCCCTCAATGACGAGGGGAAGGAGATCAGGGACGTAAAGACGGCAAATTGCAGGCAATCTGGCTGATTAGGCTTCTCCAAATCGTTTCTGGTACAGAAGCTCCAGACATATTCGATACTTGATAAAACTGAAAAGGAAAAGGAAAAATGATTCTGTAATTTGAAATAGTTTTCAACCAAGTAAATTAGTTTCTTGTAGAAAATGGTTGAATGGTCTAAGACTGGTATACCCAGGGCAATGCTGGTACATTCAAAATAGTATATTCTGTGACAAGTGCGCGAAGTAGGTGATCTGAAAATCACCTACGCGCACGCGTCCCATATACTATTACCAATGTCGGAAAGCCCTCATACTCAGCCCTGGGGAGGTATGAGGGTTATCACCTCAGGACGGCAGACTCACCTGCGATCGGACCGGGATCCCTGATGTGTGAGTCTATCATATACTCATGGCATTCATGAATAAAACCAAAAGGTCCTCAACTCAACAAACTGAAGGTACTTAATCACAAGTTGATCTTGAAGCTACCACCTCAAAACATCATTGCAAAAGAGACTCTGATTCATTCTGCTGCGTATGCAGTGGATTCTATCCACCAAAAATTCTTAGGACAATTTCTGAGCAGATCAGAAAGATTTGCGAATATTGTTCTGATCTCACAGTTGCTGATCAGGATTAAGAATGCGCTCCACATAAAATATGCCATTACTGTAGATCCCAATTGACTCGTTGGCATAAAAGTAAAAATATTGAAGATCTTAAATTAAAAAGTCCAACTTCATGAACAGAACCCACTTGTGAATAGGATTGCTATTTCTTCGAGAACGATGTAACTGGATTCAACGAAAGATAACAATAAAAGAAGCATTGCTTACGTTGATGTTCCGACAGTGTTAAGACCCATCAAGATGTGCAATACAGATGAGCAAGGTACTGAAGGAATCTGATGTATTTTTTCTCGGAAAAGTTTAGATATCCAAGAAGACGCTATCAAACAAGAATGCTCCAGTGAATCTGTCATTAACGACGAATATGTAGGAACTGAAGAAAAGGAACTACAACTTTTTTCAAAAGAAGAATTGAACGATCTCATCAGAGATTTAGAACTATCCAAAGGAACGAGTGAATTCTTGGTTTCTATACTCAGAAAGAAAAACTTGGTGGAAAAAATATGAAAGCAACTAACTGTAGGAATAGAGAAGGAGATTTCAGGAAAAATATTTCACAAAAGGAAAAGAGCCTTGCTTAGTTTGCTGTCACGATATAAATAGACTGATGGATGAATTGAAAGCAGGGATTTACAGAGCCATCGAATGGAGACTATACATAGATTCCTGTAAGGAAAGTTTGGAAGCTGTTTTGCTTCACGATACGAATGTTTTACTCCCATACCGGTAGCACGTTCAACTACGTTGAAAGAGAATTACGAAAATATCAAGTTGGTATTGGATAAATTAAAATATTCAGAACACAATTGGCGGATTTGTGGGGATTTCAAAATATTGGGAATAATTCTGGGTCAGCAATCAGGTATCGTTAAACACCCACGTTTCCTATGCTTATGGGATAGTAGAGACCGACCTAATCATTATAAAAAGAAATGATTGGTCAGCCAGAGAAACTTTTGATCTAGGATCAAAGAACATCATCAACCTCCCACTAGTGGACCCGGCGAGAGTTTTACTGCCACCTCTGCAAATAAAACTGGGCATGATGAAGCAGTATGTATGAGAATTAGAAGAAGAAGATAGCTGTTTTATATATCCCCAGAACTATCGGATGCAAAAGTGAAAGCAGGAATATTCGATGGCCTCAAAACCGGAAAATGCGTAGGGATCAGAATACCGTCACAACTATGAACAAAGTGCAAAAAGCAGCTTGCTTGAACTTCAAGAAAGTTGCTGAAAACTTTTTAGAGAACCACAAGGGTGATAATTATAAAAGAATTGTGAGAAATGTGATAAAGAACTTCGGTAAAATGGGATGTAATATGAGTTTAAAGTTACATGTATTAAATTTCATATTGACTATTTTCCAATGAATTTAGATGATTACAGCGAAGAGCATGGAGAAGGATTCCATCAAGATATTAAAGAGATGGAACGTTGCTACCAAGGAAGGTGAAATATAAACATGATGGCAGACTTTTGTTGGACATAGAAGAGAGATCATACACAGAAAGGAGTTAAAACGAAGCGGAATCCATTACGTCGATCTTTCGAAGATAAAAGAGAGCGATACTCAAGAAGGGCGTGAATTCCAAGGAACTTGCTGTCAATTCGGACTCAGCAACCTAGAAAACATAGAATACAACCACTTTACATTGAAAAATACATGCTGTACATAAAATTACCAATTCGCCAAGTTTTTTTGAGGTTAGAGACGAAGTATGACATCATAAAACCACAACGACTCCGAATTCGTACTCTGCGACTTCGAAAACATAGGATATGACCACTTGGCATTTAAAAAATGCATGTAATAAGAACCCACTAGGGTTTATGGGGTCTTATTTGTTATAGTGTCTATTGGTAATCCGTCTTTTTAAATTGTTCAGGTAGGGTGAGTAGGAGCTTAACGCACGCGAGGGGAACGTAAACCGCGCTACTAGCAAGATGGCGCCTTGTTGTGACCGTATGCTGCGCTAGGTCCCAGGTGGCCTCTTAGAGCGACCGTAAACCGGTTGGCAGTTTCAAGATGGCTGCGGCAATACTTGCCCTGGTATGGACGAAGGCAGCGCTAGTCACCAGATGGCGCGCGGGCCAAGAGCGGGTGAGGAAGAGGGGTCGAATCTAGGGAGAGAGAGTCGGGGAAAATGGCGGCTGGTGAGGGAGTGGTGCACGAAACGGAGTTAGCCAGTAT
>JAUMHM010000031.1:31931887-31950561 GCA_032362435.1 Melikaiella ostensackeni | reverse complement strand
CAATTATTTTTCCCTCTAACGTGCGACAACATTCACACTGGAAAGGTGGCTTTATTAATATTTTTCACGGATGCATATTCCCAGAACGATATCAGAGATTTCCCGTGTGATATCCCTCTGCAACCAAAGCTGTATTTTTTCCATTTTCGCCCAATCAGATTTCACCTCTGCTGATACGAACCCTTGCGTTTTATTCATTTCGAAAGCAAGCAGCATTCTGTGATATTACCGATAAATCCAAATAAGCTGCTCTCAAATATCTACTGTTGATTTTTCCATTGAAAATATTTGCATTTACTTTTTTTGAGCAATTATAATAATTAGGAGGATGAATATCCATATCTCTTGGTAAGAGCATTTTTTGAGGATATAAAGTAACCTTTTGTGTCATGCAATCAGAATTATGGCTTGAGCAACCTTTGGGAACATATAAAGTTATTAAATTGGTCGTATTATTTCGAAGAAAAACTTTTCCTTATCAGTCAGACATGCCTGTTAACGTTTTTTCTTCCATTTCTTAAAATTTCGGACTGATAAAAAATAGAGTTCCATGAAAATAATCAGCAAGAGTATGAAGTTCTATCGTGGTTGATGTTACAAATTTCACACTCTTTTTTTGAAATAATGAATATATCAGTCTGTGATTTTTGGAACATGGTGAGACATGGAGGGGCACCACCTGATAATACAAATTTTTATTTCGGAAAAGAAAACCAATTTGATAACTTCAAATTCTTAAAAAAGGACACAGGAGGCCTAATTCTGATTTGTGACGCTAGAAACTACTAGATATCCTCAAAGACATTGTAAACATGATTTGTGATTTGATTCTCTTCTGCACTATTATAATCTTCGAAAATTTGTAGCGAGTTTAATATTTTTCGAAAGAAGAAATAATAATAACTTCTATAACGGAAAATTGAAGACCAGAGGCTGCTTGGAAAAACAGGATATTGAAAAAAGTGACGCTTTTCAGTGGAGAGGTTGGGTTTCTCATTTGTGGAGAGAAATAAAAATGAAAGAGATCAAGACCGGAAGTCTCATCTCGGTGCTGGTCTTTCTGAAGTCGTTCTTTCTAATCTGACCGCAGGCGTGTGGACTTCCGGTTAATTTTCCAGTAAATAAAAGATGCGAACCTAGACTCACTTCGAAAGGATGGAGAAGATGTATGTACATTACATTGTACAAATATATGGTACCTACACGCATTACCTGCACGCTGAGGATAAAAAATCTATAGTCTATTATTCTGTCTTAAGTCTCCCGATTTATATACCAGCGCCTTCAATCTTCCCACATTCGAGCCTGGCATCAAGTCGAAGTTCTGAGTTGTAAATCTGCAGGTCTTAAACCACAAGAACATTGTATTGGGTCATAAAAATGGCACAAATGCAAACAACTTTTAAAGAGTTACACAGACATGCAAAAAAGAAAAAGATGCATGTCCAGAGAACCAGACCACCATAGCTATATCTTCTTTGGGTAGTTGAATCCAAATCTAGTGTCAGATTTTCTCAATGATGTCAAGGTTTTGAGAAAATTATGCTTTCTGGCCATTTTTAAAAAAGAGAATAGGGTGCGAACCTGATGATGTAGAAATTTCTAGCATGTCTTAAATTCAAGGTTGAACCTTGTGCTTCAATGTGACTATATTAGAAAAATTATGACCGTTGTCTATCTCGATCGGCAACAGATTTTTGCTGCACGCACACTCGCTCATCACTTTTTACCACCAACACATACATGGTCGAATTTATGTTCAGGTTCCCAACACGATATGAAATTAAGTGATCTTGAATTATATTTCCCAAGTAAAGAAATAGAAACAGGTCATTCACCATTTGCATAACCACATTTATTTGACAGTTTTGTAAGTTTTAAAAAATTTACTATGAAAATAGTAAAATACATGCCTGACTCAAACTTGATCAACACTACGGAAATTATTTACCAAAGTTGTAGTATTATTGTGCGAGTATTCAGATACGCTTGTTTTTACGTTGAGTTACTCTAACCTTTTTCTCATATGATCGATAAAATGCAAAAAGAATAGAAAGAATTAGGCTTTGATCTAAAAAAAATAGAATTTCAATATTTATTTCAAATAGTCTGGAATGACATTTGAAACTCAGAATGTATAATTCTGAGCAGGAGTGAGAAACTTCTTGAAGAATTTATAAAGATTATCACAAAATGTACAAGCCTTCGAAACGAATAAGGTATAACATCTTTTGATCTGAATCTTTTATTAAATACCGTTAAATGGGGCTAAGTGGCATGTTTTTCACGGTTTTTTAAAAATAAATTGTAAGAAGGAGTTGCAAATGAAGTATCGATGCTTTAAGTATATAGTGTTCATCTGACCCTTTTTCGTACTATACAGCACAAACATACATTCAATTTATAACAGTTATTTATCATCCCTAGAAATATGAGCAACTTCACCCCACAATGTGAGGCAAAGACGGTCACTCATAAGAAAAAGTTGAAAAAAAAGTGCTTGGCAGAAAAACTGGACAAAGAAACAATCATTTATAAGTTTTTAAATCATTTCAAAGCAAATAAAGTTACTAAAACATGACAATAGTAAACAATCTGTTCATTAACACTTGGGACGTAACCAGATTCATTCTTTACCTCATGTATAAGTAAGTAAGGCATATTACAATACATCTTATAATTTGATAGGCTTTCTACTTTTTGAACATTGTGAAACGTATTTTTTGATCTCTCAAATGGACTGATTATCAAGGGAAACAATTTTCCGTTTGGTTTATAATAAAATACTATAAGCCGCTTTCCCCCTCAAAAACAAAAATTTTTTTTTAATGTTTAAAATTTACTACCGGGACCACTGCGAAGGCCCCTCGAGGGCAACCATAAGGGCAACCCTCAGGGATACCTCTGCTGGATTCTTCTGAATTAGCATGTCTTTTTCATGATCGGTCACGCCTTGTTTGCCCTCATTGGCCCCTCATTTTCTGAGGAAAATTCATGAGGGCCCCTACGAAGGCCCACTCCATTTTTCCACACGGGCAGGTGAAAATAATAAAATTATTCAATATACATTTTTTGTTAATATGCGTATTGTTAAATCAAAACTGATCAAAATAGTGAAGGAAGTTAAGTGCTTACAAAGTACACACTGCAAGTGGAAGGTAAACAAGGTTTACGTATAGGAAAGCATATGCAGTGCCTGTACTGAGTGGTTATGGATGGGTAAGTTAAGATGGCAAAGCTTGAACCCTGGGACGTCTCGAGCTTAGTGAACTAGAGCAAACTATCGCTTCAGCTTACCCATCTTGACATTAAACGCAAACACAGTTGGAGACAAAGAGGCGTTGAGCAAGTAGCAGCTCAAGCGTAATTGAGCTTCTTAGGTTTGCGCCGGCAATCCCTCTTCGATTATTGCTGCGAGTGAGTATCTGAGATAATTCTAGTAATTGCTACTTACATCATGTGCAGTGAAAACAAACTTACTTCGCCACGATAAATCATGCATTCAGTAATTGACTATTAGTCAGTAGATCCTGATACTCACTTCGCAAAACTAATTAGCATGTATACAACTTCTACTCCCTAATTATCAAACACTCATTATTATGTTCATTGATGTCTGTTTATATTTGTTTGCATTTACTAATCCGTGATGTGTGATGCTCTTGTAGAACTTTCCACCTGAGGTGATTGCTTCGGAGGTTGATCACTTCTCGTAAATATTCCCCGCATACTTTTATCATATAAATTCCTCGATCCCCAGTGGTACTTATAACTAGCCTTGAGGCAAACGAGTTACGCTTACCCCGAAAGGCATTTGGCTTAATGGTATAATAATAATATTACGCTTTGTGTGCTCTCTTTATGAGCAGAATATCATACAATTTTCATCGGGGGAAGTTGATTAGAATTTGAATAAAATATGAAGTTTCACATTTCCCGGTCATATTGTAAAAGACAAACCATATATCTCATGTTTATTATCCTTTAATTGCTTCATTTTAATGAACATATTTTCATGTTGCTTTAGTATCTCTGCAAATACTAATTTCAAGTTCTCTCGGAAAAGGTAAATTATTGCGATTTGTTGCAAAATCTGGAAACAGTCTTGATGAGTTTGTGAAAATAGGTACTTCAAAGTTATCGCTGTCACATTCTGCCCTTGGGACCTTTCCCTGTTTGCAAAGTGAAACAAATTTTCATAATTACGAAACCTAGAGCAAAGTCCCCAAGGCTATTTTCTTCCCTGTAACTTTTCAGCAATAATAATGTCTATATAAAAATTAAAGCATACAATATTTAAATGAATTTCTCTTTGAGGGGCATGTGAGATCAGGGGTGGATTAATAAATATCCAATGAGATATCACGTAGCTTTACTAACTTGATTTAGTCATCAACGCATTTCGATGTGGTACCACATAATCATCTGGACGTAAACAGAAATCCGTAAAAATATTAATATAGTTACAGAGATATTACTAAAGAACAAACACTCTCTCAAAGAGATCAATAATGTCATCAACAAAAAATTAAAATACCATGAAAATAAATCTAATAGCAGTAAGGAAAAAAAATAATTTGGAAAAAACTATAGTAGTACCATACGTACAAGAGCTAAATCGGAACATCATAAGAGTATGTAGAAAAGCAAATAACTTCATTCTTAAATTCGGAAACCAGCTGAGAGACTCTTCATATATCGTCAAAAGATATTGTGGCGAAATTCGAGAAAACGAATCTTGTATACCTATTCAAATATAAAAATTGCGGTGCTGTATACATAGGGCAAACAAAACGTTATCTGAAAAAGCGCACTGCTGAACACCAAAGACAAGAAAAACAACTAGCAGGCTGAACAAAACTCTGTAAACATGCGGAAGAATATGACCACAAGTTTGATTTCAACTCGAAAAATGTAAAAATGCTACGTACAGAATTCAATCTCTATAAAAGAAATATACTAGAAATGTTTTCATTGTAAAAAACGAGAACACTGTGAACCTAAGAACAGACACACAAGACCTTAGCATCCTGTATTGTAATCTCATAAAAGTATAAATTCAAATCGCCCGCCAATATAACGTCTCATAAACTAACCTAACATGAAATTTTCAGTCTCTTAACCTCGAATGTTGATACGAGGTAAAAAAAAATAGTGATGTTATAGTTTTCTTTAGAGAAAACATTGATCAATTAACAAATAGTGAACAGATAGGTACACTATATAATAAAACTTAATACTGGTTTGAAAAAATCCAACATCAAAAAACAATTAGGAAAAATCCAAATAAACTCATATTATTTACGAACTATTTTTTGGAGGTTAAGGACTCAACAATATCTTACTTGACATTTGAACACTTTAAAAATCTTTTTTAAGTTATAAACACTACCGCAAGTTTCAAAAATCAAATCAATTTCACTTTGCAACAATATTTGCTCAATACTCAAGTTTGATATATCATGTCGAGAGACCAATCTACTTTGAAGCTCACTACTGAATAAGCATTCCGAGGTAACAGAAATACTATCTGAAAATTATTAAACAAAATAAAATAAAAAACATCAGGTCCACAATTCTGAGCTTTGCCAAACTCTCATTTTATAAGAAAACAACTTATTATACAGATAAACGCTCTCCAACAACATGGCGATTTCTTAGAACTTTTTGGATGTCTGTCTATGTCCTGATGATGATGTGGTACCATATCGAAATGAGTAGGCGACTAAATCAAGCTAATAAAGCCACTCAACATCTCATTGGATATTTATTAATCCACCACTGATCTTACAAGTTAAAAAAGAAATTCGTCATAACAAGGTCAACAAACTAGAAATTATACAATATTTGTCATTCTTTCGACTATGTAGCATGAAGTTTTTCAATTGATAGACATAAGTAATTTTTTCCGATATGACACTTCCGTTATTATCACCGACGAAGTATTAATTTTGAGAGCATCAGTTTACGGAACCATTAAAGTACTTTCTTGGAATTCGTCTCTGCCTATTCATAATGTGGAATAGTTTGACAGAATGAAGGTATTATTCGCGAAAGGGGGTAGAAGGTGGAAGAAGGAAAGCTGATTTTATTGAGCAAGTTTTAACTACTATTTTACGACACCGCAGCCGTTTCGATCGTTCCTTTGGACATAGGCATCATACAATATAGTCTTGAAGTACTAAACCCGAAATTAATTATTCGAGACGTAGCCTCAACCCTGAACACCAATCTCTTTCTTCAAGTATTTTTAACATTCACTACAAATCTGACATAAAATTTCGATGGATTTGCGTCAC
Source organism: Melikaiella ostensackeni (assembly GCA_032362435.1). Taxonomy (NCBI): domain Eukaryota; kingdom Metazoa; phylum Arthropoda; class Insecta; order Hymenoptera; family Cynipidae; genus Melikaiella; species Melikaiella ostensackeni. The sequence goes on along the minus strand of JAUMHM010000031.1, from coordinate 31,944,262 downwards.
TCTGAGATATGATCGAAGGTCACAGGTCGGGGCTTTCTAAAAATACTCCAGAATATCAGAACACTGAAAGGTATTGAGAGGTAACAATGAAACTTTTATAAATGGGTGCTTCTGTAAGCAATTTTGGAAGCAGAACAATTGAGCTATTTCATGTTTTGCTATTGCCAAAATTAATTCCATTTTAATCGTAAATGATATGTTTCGACTTTACTGCAAGAATCCTCTCTACCTGGTTCGCTAGCAAGAGGCCGAGCTGGGCCTCCTCTTTCAAGACAGCCTCTGTAATTCCTTTCTATTCAAGAAAACTTCGATTATATTTACAAAAATAAGGTCATGAGCTTTCAGAAAATTTAGAAAGGCTACTTGCATCTTTAAAAAGTACTACCTGGGTACTTTTAGAGAAAATCTCAGAAGCTTGACTAGGACTAAGGATATTTAAAAAATTTCCAGTGAATTCGTATCGCGAGAGAATAGTCTTCAGCACGTTAATAGATTGTACATTCAACTGTCCTTTAAGCAAATATTGTTAAACATGAAGCTAATCAAAAGACATCATGTAGACAAAAAAGAACTTGCATCAAAATATAATTCCTAAACAATCTAAAACAATTCAAGATATTCTCTAAAATATTCTGAACAGAATATTGCACAGAATTTCAGAATACTTCAGAACTTGAAAAGACCTATGAATTAGATGACTTTTCGAGTTGCAGATTGAAGTTAACGAATGCAAGGTCATCAATAATCCTTGTATAAATCGAGTGAGTCGAGTGACCCGAAAGGGGGCGAGTTATCGCGCTAATAACTCAGAAACTCGTCAAGAGCGTATGTTTCACGGTTCGTAATTGCCGCCTTAAGTTTTTCTCTGGGTGCGCACTGACTTCATCAATCATTTGACAATAGCTGCGGTCGCGGCCTTTCGCGTCTTAGGTGCCACTATAAAAAGCGGTTCTCTTGTCACGAAGCCGAGTGGGGCGACAATGGAAAGTTCGTCTATTGTAGCGACGGCCTGTTGGACATGGTTCGCGAGAATGAGGGCTGCAAGTAGTTCTAGCCGTTTTAGCCAAACTGGGTGGTGTGAAAGGTTACATGGAGACCAAGAAAACTAGACACTTGACACAAAGTAGAAACTAGGAACCTCGTTCTAAAAATAAAACAAAATTTCTTCTTCTGAATTTCTTATTCTAAAATTCATTCATTCCTTTAAATGAATCTCAAAAACATACAATAAATTTCCAAAACGTTCAAGACTTATAAAAAGAATATTATTAAAATAATTCAAGTCTGTTTTCGAATAGTTTTCATTTATTATTATTGATTCTATAATCATTGAGAAAATTTCGATTAGACAAAACTGCAATTACGCAAATCACGCATGTATAATAAAAATTATAACTTACATGAATTAAAAAACTTTCAATGTGTTTCAAATTACGGTGTTCAATGGAAAATCTGGAATGTCGAATTCATTTAATGTTTAAGAACCTCAAACTTGCACTTCAGTCGGACTGCATCTACAAGGCTAGCGTGAGCGATACTAAAAATCACTGAGGACTTTGAAACACGATAACTCGGTCGGAAATTAAATTAGGCATATTTTCGAAAAACTTTAGGAAGAAAATGAAATTCCACGTCGAGTGACTCCTAGCAGAGATGTTTTTGACTTTTTGAAGAGAATCTATCATGTGATAAGGTAAAGGCCCCGGATCGTAACCTACTAAGAAGCTGGAAAGAATGAAATTCTATTCGAATGCCTCAAGCAATATTTGAATGCAATAAACTTTCTCCTTACGTGAAGAATAATCCATTTTTAATAGAAAATGTCATTGAAAGCAAGTTCAAGGAAGCATTAATCCAATAATTAAGAATTTGAAGGAACATACCCGATGTGCCGGTTCGTAACCCCCGCAAGTCCTCTTTGAGCCAGTTCGTAACCCAATGATGCGCCGGTTCGTAACCGGCAATGCAAAACCTTTAGAAAGTTTCTTCTACTATTTTTATAGAGTATATTCAATAATTTTCACAATTTTTAAGCTTTTGTTTAGAGGAGTTGATTTTTTTAAACTCGTCAAAGTTGACACCAACTGGCGTCAACAGCAAATTACGTCAAGTGCGTCAATTCGTATACTAACCTCACAATCAATTCGTGGACTGTCAGTTTCTAGATAACGCATTCATTCTTCGTTTTTGATCAAAGGTAAAAGTTCACAAAGGTATTCAAAGAATATAAATCAAAGTGAAGATCTGCCTCAGTGTTTCAACGATGTATGTCATATTTTAATTTTTATAAGAGTTTTTACCAGAGGGGTTACAGATGCGTCACTGGTGACGTTCCGGTGCCCGTTCGTAACCGACTTAGAAATTATTGTATTTCGACATGGGAAGCTACTTACTCAAATGATTGCACTCGAAACAAGACGAACATTATCACTGCCCATTAGATTGCCACTTTTTTACTCACAGCACACCGAGCTGTCAAGTTTCGTGAACTTATTTCAGTATCGTGTTTCAATGTCATTAGTGATTTTTAGTATCGTTTGCGCTAGCCATGCATATAATTTCCGACGGTAGTGTATAGTCAACTTATTATTCGATATTCAATAAATTAAATAATTACACATTTATGTAAGGTACATACCTCAGAAGTAAGATAAAAATAAAAGATCAAAAATTCTCATATGCTGTGTTGGAAACGGGAAATATTCAACCAACAATTTTTTATCAATTGAACGTCCGGATCGAATAACTCGCCGAGCGCTCGAAACCGGGCAAAACTATTGTCCAGTTGACATCACACAATGAAAATGAAAAGGACAAAATCAAAAAATATACAACGATAGATCTTGAAAAAATGAAGTGAGGTTCCACTTATGATTTTTCCAAATTACTCACAATCATTTAGATAAAAATTAAAAACTTTTTTTTTTGTCGAAGAATCAATATTTTTCAATTTATAAATTGTCATTGTTCTCTTAATTTGTAACGAAATGACGTCTAATCAGTGTCATTTCACTCGAGGAACTTTAGCGATGCATACAAACTTAATAAACATGTAAATATTGAATTAGAAATTAATAATATTTCAATTAAAAATAAAAACCATGTTTTTTTATACTTTGGTCTAAACGAGTGTTGAGGAAAGTTTCGAATTCCAAAAAATTTTGAGGATACATTTTCAGATTCATGAACGGTCGAACATTTGATCAAACATTTATTTAATTGGATCAATAGTTATTGAACTAACGAGTGTTTGAAGAAGCGCTCGGCCGAGTTGCGCGCGGCGCAACAGCGAATTATACAGCGTCTCAAAAAAAATGAGTGGTTGTCGCCCAGCGCCTTTTTGAAGAGCCGTTTGTTCAATAACTATTGATACAATTAAAAAAATCTTTCGTGAAAAGTTGAATCGTTCATCAGTCTGAAAATGTGCCGTAGAAAGTTTCTGAAATTCGAAACTTCCCCCACTACTTTTTTCGACCGAAGGATAAAAAACATGATTTTTATTCTCAATCAAGATATTATTAGCTTCTAATTCAATATTTACATGTTTTTCAAGCTTGTATGCATCGCTAAAGTGTCCTGAGTAAAATGACACCGACTAGAATTCATTCCGTTGAAAATTAAGAAAACAACGACAATTTATAAATTGAAAAACATTGATTTTTCGGCAAAAAAAAAAGAGTTCTTAATTTTTATCTAAAAAATATGAATAATTTGGAAAAATCGTAAGCAGAACCTCACTTCATTTTTTCAGGATCTATCGTTGTACATTTTCGATTTTTTGATTCCCTCATTTTCATTTTCAATATGTGACGTCAACCGGACAATACTTTTGCCGGTTTCAAGCGCTCGGCGAGTTATTCGATCCGGACGCTCAATTTTGCAGCAATCAAAATTAAGTAGGTCAATCTTATTATCCCCGCATGATTACTTTTGGACTCGGAAACCTTATCACAGTCTCGCGATAGTAATTTTCAACATCCATTTTAACATTGCAGACGATAAAGGCGAATAAAAGTGGACATTTATTACAACATCATAATGTGGCTCTTACGTCTTGGTGTACTCGAGCGAGATAATTGAATGCCATTTTCGAGCTAGTCGGACAGAGTGTTACTAATCCTAGAGGAATGGAGCACGTACACAACGCATTGTATGTACTCAGCCGCAGGAACGCGCAGATGTCAATAATGCAGGCGGTCAATTGCGAGCCAAGCTTAATTAAGATCGACATCAACCTATTGGGGTTTGGGTGGAAGTCCTGATTCCATTTTAAGTGGTTTTCCAACAGGGCAAGGGAAAAGGAAAAGGGATAACAGCACCAGCGTGAATTTATGGGTTTGTTTCTCTTATGAGTAGCAGGAAGGCCGAAACACCCGTTATAACAACTGAGAGGAAATATAGGCCATAATTGAATAGCTGCTTCATCATCTCCAGCTAAGGGCCTCCGCAGTCCCTAGGGCATATGATCTACCATTGTTCGAATTCAACCGGCCTATTCGACGATACTTACCACTGACAAAAGCCCGCTCGGCAAATTCCGCGGGTCGAATAACAATTCAATTGGGAATGGGATCTTCACTGAATTTAGTTCATGTGTTTCTGAGATCATTGTTCATTTTTGTTTAATTGATTACTAAGATTATTCCTATTCTTTTAGAATAGAGCCACATATTAATATATTTGTTAGTGATCGATTGGTTATCTAAGTCAAAACTCAGGCGGAAAATTTATGCACGTGGACAAAATCATGTATAATTTTCATTTGTTTAATCCAAACTATGTATAAAATAAATGAAAATTGTACATGAATTTTTCCACTATGCATAACCCTTCCACCTGGTAAGAGTTCATATTTTGTTGAAACTTCAAATTTTGATGTTTGATTAGTTCAGACTTACAAAAAAATTTTTTTCGTATACATATAACGATACATATTTATTTACTAAAATATGCTTTGAAATGATGCGAACACAATTATTAAAGGTATTTTTAAAAATTAAAAATTTACCGTCGGGGCAACTGAAAGTGGCGCGCGAGAGCAAGCATAAGGGCAACCATGAGAAAAGCCCATCCTGGATCCTTATGGATTAGCATGCCGTTCCCATGAGCGCCCTGTATGGGGGCCCACTCTATTTTCTCACACGGGAAGGTAGAATTAATTTTCTTTTTATATCTAAGAGGAAATGCAAAAATTCACTACTTCTCAAGTAGTTTAAACTGTATAAAATATTCATTTATTCGCCACAAAATACGTGCCCATAAAATTTTATTTATTAATAAAAGCAGATTGAAAATTCAACTGCCGAATTTTATTGATAGAAAACACATTTGAGATTAATGTAGAATTTTTCTTTTTGACGTTTCACTTACTAAAGTATTTTTTTCAAAACGGTAGCCTTTTATGAGCTAACAAATTCAGTCTTATTATCATATGTGGAACACATATTTTGAATATAACAGTATTATGTATATCTAATTGACCCAATTTATAATTCGTTGACTAAAAGTGAATATCTCTCATTTCATATAATTTGAACTTCATTATATTATAAATTTTGAATTATTTTCTGAAAAAAGCATCCACGTAATAATGGATTTTTTTTATACAATTCAACCCACTCTAACACCGCTTTTTCCTTAGGTTATACATTTTATGAATTACGTAAATTAATTAGAACATTCACTACATCACGATTTTGAAAATTATATCATTATTATTTATATTATCATTATTTATTATACAATTAAGTCAAATTCCTTTCGGGTAAACATACCTCGTTTGGTTTATTTGGAAACTTTTTTATAAGATAAAAAATTTAAGATTTCGAACATGAAATTTAATTAGAAAATTTTCTCATAATTAGATTTTTTCGAAATTTTTTGCATCTGTAGAAGAAATGAATATGACATAAATGATGTACTTTCGGAAATCATTCAGACTTCTGTTATTTGTGACATTAATGTATTTTGAGGTAACTTCCAATATAGATTAATTCAGACCATTCTGAAGTTTCATTTTTCACATCATGATTTGATTTTTTTTTGGTTTTTGAGCGCATGTTAGGGCATTCTCAATATAAATAAATAATAATAATAATCATCAAATTCACTTATTCACTTTGTCTACATTGAATCTCCTATGCTTCCCCTCGCTTTTTGCGTGTTTTTTTCTTGCGACTTTTTCTATCATGTTAATATGACAGTTTATTAGTATACGTCAGTTTGACATCTCATAAAATTTCCTCGCATTTTAGGTAGCATGAAGTTATTCTTCTTGCCCGGAAATGCTCGACCATTGATTTTCAAGTTACATAATAATTTTTCACTCTTGATCAAAATGAGTGTAATTTAAAAAGCGTAATGAGAAATTTGTAAATGATTATTTCTCAATGACTTAGTTTTAAGATTCGAATTCAAGAATGTTTCATTCTTGAACGAAGTTTTGAATTGCTTAACTTTTAACGCTTCAAGTTTCAGTTATTCATTAATTTTGAAAGCCTCAAATTATAAATCATATAGCTTCCAAGATTTTCAGACTGATTAAATTCCGAAGACAGACGATAAAAAATTCTTTCATTTTGAATAGTGAAAATGACAGCGAATATTTTTTTATACAGAAATACATTTTCCAGTTCACAAAAATTTTTTCAATCAGTTTAAATATCACTCCCTACTAGATGATACATAATATGTACCTATTAATGATTTTCATCATGTTCAAAAGTTTCACAATTTCAGTTTAAAATTACAGTTTTTGATGCGCAATTTTAAAGTAGTTTTATTTTTGAGGCTTTAAAATTAAAATTGTTCAGCTTCAAAAGCTCAAATTCGAAAATATTTGTACTTTTAAGTTTTTTAATCTTCTTGGAGAAAAATTTTGTCGTTGAGACACATATTTACTGAGGGGGAGGGCAAAGAATGCAGATCAAAAATAAATTTGACTTTTTCAAATTTAGTTTTCTATTTTTTACTGATAACAAAGCTTAGGTTTCTTGCTTTTATAAACTTCAGGTTAAAAAATGTACATATTATTATGACCATTTGCATATCAATAAAATAAATTTTGTCCTCACTACACTGTTGATAGGGTTCTTCATGCCCTTTCTATTATGCATAATCATTTTTTCCTTTTATTGAAAAAGTCGAAACTTACCAACAATTTGTTTTCAATTATTTATTTTTACGAATAAATAATATGTCAATTTTTCAAACTGAAGGTATTTATCATTCAGAGGAAAAACTCTAAACTTTCTCCTTAGACATAAAAACGAACCCTGAATTCGAAAAAAATTTAATTTATTTTTGATCTTCTTTTTTGATGGTCAAATATTTTTGTTGTCAAACATCGCTCATGAATAATAGAAAGGTTATGAAAAGCACTATCACAATTATAGTGGAAAACATTTTTTCCATTGATAATAAGAGACTTATCAAACACCAAAGTAGATGTTTGAGAAATTTCAAAATTAAAAATGGTTTAATTTTATTCATTATAGAAGTACAATTTTATGCAATAAATTTAATCATATGAAACATAATTTATCATAAAAATTACAAATTATTTCTGTCTTTTAATATAATTTATTTTATAAAGTATTTAAAATATGCAGTGATCGAGTATTTGGATTATACTATAATGTCTATTTTTTCAAATATATATATTGAAATTCCAGAGTTTTTGATCTTATTCAAAAATTCCAATTTCCCTTTTTGGGTTCTGACGAGTTTCATCGTCGTCTTTCGAAATCCGTCAGAAAATTTGAAAAGAAGTTTAAACTTGAGGAAAGAGGTCACGATTTGTTCGAAAATATAAAAAGTCAATTTTAAGAGATAACAAGCTTATATTTTTTTTCTATTTTTGATTGAATTTTTCCTCTTATGAGGAGCACATCCTGTGAGTTTTATGTGGGCTAAGCAATTTTTGTGACCAGGAGAATTTTTCAGCTTTTTGAAAATTTGAGTTGTCCCATTTTTCTCTAGAACAACGAAAGGTAACAAAAATATTGAGATCAAAGTTTTTTCTTAAGAATGTAATTTTCGAATATTGCTCTTTAACGATGCAAGATATCACGAAAGAGCAAGAAGTAGTTTCTGTGGAACTTCTCTAGACCAGCGAACTTTCATTTTAACATTTTTTTGTACCTTACGCTGTTTCCAAAGAAAATGCAGAAATTCGATTTTATGAAAAATTACTGTTTTGGCCAGAAAAGTTATTTAGCATCGATGAAACTCACAGGACGTCTTCCTTGTAAATGGCTGAATTTATCAAAAATTGGCAAAAAATATAAGTGGGTTTTTTGTTATAAACGACTTTTTATATTTTTGAACAAATCATCGCCACTTTTTTATTTTTAAACTTTTTCAAATTTTCTGACGGACTTCGGAAGAGAATGGTGAAACTCATCAGAATCCAAAAACAAAGTTAAATTCTTCGATTAAGACCAAAAGCTGCAGAAGCTTAAAAAAATGTGTGTTTTTTTAAATAGACGTCAAAGTTCAAATATCAGAAACATCAAGACAATTATTTTTCTCTTAAATCGGAAAAATATGATTCGCCTAATTCACTCTAAAAACGATATATTTTGTCGCGGAGAGATTGTGTGACTTGAAGTGTAGAACCTGCCTAATTTAAAATGGATTCGATCTAGTATATTTTGAAATATCTCAGAGTATGAAATTTAGACAAGAAATCAAAAGCTGTGCCGCCCCCGAAAATTCGCCACTCTCGGCCATGGCCCCATCGGCCTCTGACGTAAATACACCATTGGGAATTTAAAATAATTATTCGAAAATTTTTTTCCATGAAAGGAAGTTGACCTTGCTTAACTTTGTAAAGGATTCAAGAATCTTCTACTTCAAATATATTTTCAATAAAAAGCAATCTCGTCACAGAAGAACAGAAAAGGTCATAAGTTTCGAAGTTCAATCTTTGTATTCCTTGACGATGGCTTGAAATAAGGAAATCAAAATAAACTCAAGTGGCAGGAATCGGGAATGGAGAACAACTTTGACACAGAGGTATTAGAATCTTGAGAGTGAACAGTAGCTTACAACTTTCTCAATCAGAAGACTTGGTCCGAAACGTGTTTCATGCAAATACGATTTCCAAGTTCGATTCGCAAGCGGCAGCTGACCTGTGCTGACCGTCAGGATACACGTCGAGATACCCAGAAAGGAAGATGCATTTGGCACTCCTACACATACAAATATTCTATTCCAACTGCTTGAAATTCACTCGATGCACTATCCGACACGGCTCGTTCCGCCATCCGGAAGCCCAAATTGAAAACTCGATTTTCCCGCCTTAGATCCCGAGATGAATAAAAGTTCATCTTAGATCATTCAAACGGGAATTCCCCAAAGATCTTTCAAAAAGTTTGATGTCAAAAAGTCCTCTATAAATATCTAAAAGTCGGTTAAATGTCGGTGGGTTTTGATATCTATGCAGAAGTTCTCTGGAACAGGTGAGAAAAACAGGTAGAAGAAAAAGGAAGTGTTTCGCGCAACTAGGGGGGCTTTATGAGAGAAATGGGAAGAACTGATGACATTTACGTCTCAAACGAGCAGTCCACGTAGCGAGTCGAGCAGTCTATGCTCAACAGTAGTGAGTCGAGCAGTCTATGCTCAACAGTAGTGAGTCGAGCAGTCTACACTCAACAGTAGCCAATCGAGCAGTCTACGCCTAACTGTAGCGAGTCGATCAGTCTACGCACAGCAGTAGCGAGTCAAGCAGTCTACGCTCACCAGTGTCGAGTCAAGCAGTCAACGCTCACCAGTCGCGAATTAAGCAGTCCACGCTCAGCAGTAGCGAGTCGAGCAGTCTACGCTCAACAGTAGCGAGTTGAGCGCTCAACGTAGATACTCAAACCTCGATATCTCGGAAACTAAGGTCTATTAAATCAGAAGAAAAAAAATGTGTCGAATGGATTTTGATGCACTTTCATCCTGTGAATATACAGTCGAGTTGGCCTCCCGCATCCTGCGAACTCTCCTTGTAAGCCCGGAACTACGCCCGTGTTAATTTCAATCTATGTTAACCTATTACGCTATAATAGGCCTTCTATTATTTATCAACAAATGTTGATTTGCTTCATGAAGGCATGAAAACAGAAGTGCCCATTAGGACTGCGTTCCTTACACCAAATACAAAACCATGAAAATCTCGATTACTGTTTTCCTTCCTGGAAGACATTTTTCTTGGAGAAGCCTATGGGTTAAATTTATTCTCTGAAACCACTTTGTATTGTTACGTGCATGCGAAATTGACAGGTGATAAGATAGGGAGGCTTCGCGCATGTTTGGGTATATTGCTGCTTTTTCACGATAACTTGTCTAACGCCGATGAAACACTTCGATCGTGAACGAACCAAATGTAATGCAAAGTGTCTGCAAATTGAGTAAATAAACTAGAAACAACTTTCAGTTCGTGAAGAATAAATATGCTTAGGCTAAATGCAATATTCCTGGAAAAGAATTATAAGGAGGTTTGGATTTTTATAAAAAATTTTAGCAGATTGTGAAATTTAATTAACGCTCAGATGGTTCAACCGAATGGAAAATCTACAAATTTGCCTTGGCTTTTCTGCGAGTAGCAAGTAATTATATTTTTTGTCTTAGGGCAGGCAATATTTTGTATGCAGCGATGCTTCAGGCTCTTGACTCGTTTTCCAAGCATGGATATGGATCTGAGAGCCAGCGCACTCGTAAATCTCAGCAAAAGCGCCAGGGAATCATTTCCATATAGATTCCTTGTCGCTCGAAGGTCGTCGTGGCCTCTTGTGAAATCCTTCTGGTGCCCGTCGCGTTTATTCCATCGCTTTCGCTGGCGAAGATCTCAAAAAAATTAATCAAATCTTTCTACCTTTTTCCGAAGTGTCAAGAAATAAATACAAAATAGTGACGTGCGAAGGAAAATAAACGATGGAATAAAACATGGTCATTGATGACAAGCACTTTCCTCATTAGTTTTTCAAGAAACGAATATATTTAGTTACGGAATTCAATAAATATTTATGAGAATTTTGCTACCAAGCAAATTTTAAAAATGTGCCCGCTGCGCAGGTCCACTTAATAGAATATTTATTTGAGATCAATCAGCCTCACCTCCGAGGATTTATTTAATGGTTTTGCTAAATGCATTTGAATTATCCATATAATCGTTATCTGTCAGATACAGATATTGCAGAAATACTGTACTTTTAAGAGAAACTGAATTACAATTACTAAAATGTCACTCTCTACAATATACTGTAATGTAATATAATTCAGTGTCTAAAATTGCATTTGGCAGATAATGAATGACGCGTAATTTGTTTTATTTTACAATGTTTCATCTATTTAAAAATATTTATTCAAAGTAAACTGCCCTTTTTGGAAACCTGTTTTGAGTAACTAATTGCAAAAATGATTGAAATGTTTCAGGAAGTATCTAATCCCTACACAAGTCAGAACAATTTTCTGCCCATGGCAATCGGAAATTCCGCAAGGTCAAAAATTAAATCCTCATTCCTTAATATGTAATGAAATCTCAAATTGAAAATATTGATTGACAAACCCCTAATTCAATTCTATCGTTCTAAATTTCCTAAACAACCAATTTTATAGAAAATAAAAATATATCAATAAATCATTATCCTTACTGGCTTGGAAATGAAGCTTCATTCATCAGTATTTCGTCGAGTCATCGGTTCCAAGAGGGCATTGGTTGAAAATTCATTATTCTCTTGGCTCGTACGTTGCCCTAGAAGATGAATTCAGAATTGCACACTATGAACTTCCCAGAAGATCTAGGTAATATCATGTATCCCTGAGTATCCACATAACAAGAGGAGTGCGGGAATGACAGGGAGGACCCTCGTGACGGAAAATTTTGCGGGGGTCTTTATAATGAATGTAGTTTTTGATGACATCGTGGTTTTCTATCCTATTCCTCGCAAAAAATACAACAGTTTTAAAAAAAAGGAACGAATCTTTTCATTTAACCCTACCGATACAAATTTACTGGAAATTCTCTAAATATTTTCAAGCCAGTCAAGCTTCTGAGCTTTTCTCTACAAGAATCTAGATAGCATTTTTTGAAGATCCAAGTAGCTCTCGTTAATTTTCTGAAGGCTCATAAGCTTGTTTTTGTGAATATAATCGAAATTTCCCTGAATAGCAAGAAATCACAGAGGCTGTCTTGAAAGAGGAAGCCCAACTCGGCATCTGGCTAGGAAACCAGGTAGAAAGGATTCTTGTAGTGTAGCTGCAGTGCAGTGGCCAGATGTAAGAGTTCCGAAAGTAATATATATATATATATAAAATTGGTTAAACAACCACCGCAGGGTCCCCCTGGGAGCGACTGCCATCCATGAAAATGACACCGGCTCCCAGTAG
>JAUMHM010000031.1:31893788-31926881 GCA_032362435.1 Melikaiella ostensackeni | reverse complement strand
CAGAGATCTCCATCTTTCTCTCAAGAAACTCTTCATACGTTTTCTTATTACTTTTGTTGGCGAAACGTGCAGTTATTTCTTAGCTGCAAAAGTGCGAAACAGGATTCTCTTATTCATTTTTCTTCCCATCGCCCTGTATTCGCCTCGGTTCAAAGTTGCGGCCTGGCAGAAAAGTATAAGGTGCATATCGTGTGTGTATTCAACCCTTCTATAAATCTCTACTCGTCTTGCTCGGGTGAAGATCTCATTTCTGTCTGCAGGCTGGAAGGCACGTGTAGTTAAAAGAGTTGCAAAAGTTTGAAATATTTTGTATTAAGAGCAGTTGTTTTTATACTCACGTTCTTATCGAATTCAATTTCCTTCTGGCAACACTTTTCTCAGAGTCTTTTTAATGCAGCAACATTTCGATCACTTTCTATCAACTGAGTTTGGAGACTCGATCTAATTTTTGAATTTATTTAAATTATTCCATTCTCGTCTCGGAACTTACTTCAAAAGAGACTCAAATCATGAAGAAAAGACCCGAAGTTTCGTGGAAATTAGTAGCTGCCCTTAGGCATTTTAGTTTCTGGGAAATTTCGCTCGTTAAGTTAATTGGAGAAGGCTTTACTAGTTCAGAATTCGTTAAAATAATTAATAAAGTTTCAAGTGAGGCTTTAGCTGAAGTATGATTATTAGGGCAGATCGAAATTTTTTTTCAAATTCAGAGGGGGGTCAAAAGTTGAAGTTACAGATGAAAGAAAATACATCTTATATTCGCGCATCCGCGATAAAGCTTAAAATAACGAATAATGGCGATTTTTTTCATTTTGGTACGAAATGAATTTTTTGATAGGTGGAAAGTGTTCTTAAAGATAATATTCGAAACTTTAATTATCCTCCAAAAACTATGCAGCAATGAAAAAATCAACATACATTGTGGATTATCACTAAAGTTGAAAAAAAGAAAACCACGTGTTTACTTGACTAAATGATATTTTTCTTATTGAGAACAATTATTTTATTGATGAAAAGAGTTGTAAGCGTTGAAACAGACATACATAGTTATTCTGAAAGAACATCGGAAAAAAATGTGAACCAAACAGTTGCATTCACAACCAAATAGTTCAATTTTCAAGCCACAAAGACAAATTTTTCAGAAGTGAGTTAAATTTTCAACCTTAAAAATTTGATTTTTCAACCCAAAAAGATGAATGTTTTAGAATAAAGTTAAATTGTCAACCTTATGAATTTGAATTTTCAAGAAAAAAATTATTTTCGACTAAGAAATTTGAGTTTCCAACCAATCACTTAAATTTTCGGAATATATGGAAACGTCAACCAAACAGTTGCATTTACAAAAAAATAGTTGAATTTTCATGCCAAAAAGATCAATTTTTCAAAAGTGAATTGAACTTTTGACCTTAGAAATTTGAACTTTGAACCGAGAAACACAAAGTTTCTAGAAGAGAATTGAATTTTCAGCCTTGGAAATTCAAATTTTCAACAAAAAAGTTATTTTTAAACAAGAAAGATGAATTTCCAACCGAATAGTTGAATTTTCAGAAAAAAAATGTCAACCAAACAGTTGTATTAACAGCGAAATAGTTGAATTCTCAAGCCACGAAGACCAATTCCCTAGAAGTAAGTTGAATTTTCAACCTTAAAGATTTGATTTTTTCAACCCAAAAAAAAAACGATTTTTCTAGAAGAGAGTTGAGTTTTCAACCTTGGAATTTTCAGCAAAAAAATTATTGTCAAACATAAAGGATAAATTTTCAACTGAATAGTTGAATTTTCAGAAAACAAAATGATGAACAAATAGTTGCATTTTCAACCAAATAGTTGATTTTTTAAGCCACGAAGACAAATTTTTCAAAAGTGAGTTGAATTTTCAAATTAAAAAATTGGATTTTTCAACCTGAATAGTGGAATTTTTCAGAAAAGAGTTGAATTTTCAACAAAAAAGTTATCTTTGATTGAGAAAGATGAGTTACCGACCGAATGGTTGAATTTTCAAAAGAAAGAAAAACGCTCACCAAATAGTTGAGTTTACCAGCGAAAAGTTGAATTTTCAAGACATGAAGACCAATTTTTTTAAGTGAATTGAATTTTTGACCTGTAAAATTTGAACTTTGAACCCAAAAAGACAAATTTTTTGGAAGAGAGTTGAATTTTTAGCCTTAGAAATTTAAATTTTCAACAAAAAAGTTATTTTAAACCAAGAAGGATGAATTTTCAACCAAGAAAGATGAATTTTTAACCGAATAGTTGAATTTCCAGAAAAAACTGTCAACCAAACGCTGCATTTAGAACCAAATAGTTCAATTTCTAAGCCTAGGAGTAAGTTGAATTTTTAAACTTAAGAATTTGATTTTTCAACCCAAAAGGACGAATTTTTTAGAAGAGAGTTGAATTTTCAGCCTTGGAGTTGTCAACGAAAAAATTATTTTCAACCATGAAAGATAAATTTTCAACAAAATAGTTGAGTTTTCAGAAAAAAAAATGACAACCAAATAGTTGCATTTACAATCAAACAGTTGAATTATCAAGCCACGAAGAAAAAATTTTCAGAAGTGAGTTGAATTTTGAAACTTAAAAATTTGATTTTTTAACCCGAAAAGACAAATTTTTAGAAGAGATTTAAATTAGAACCTAAGAAATTCAAATTTTCAACAAAAGATTTATTTCCAATCAAGAAAGATAAATTTTTCATAAAAGAGGTGAATTTTCAACCTCAGAAAGTGAAATTTCCAACAGAAATATTATTTTTAACCGAGGTAGATGAATTTTCAACCAAATTGCTTAATTTTCAGAAAAAAAATATCAATCAAACAGTTGCCCTCACAACAAAATAGTTAAATTCTCAAGCCACGAAGATGAATTCCCTAGGAGTGAGTTGAACTTTTAAGCTTAAAAATTTGATTTTTCAGACAAGAAGTCGAATTTTTTAGGAGAGAGTTGAATTTTCAACAAAAAAGTTATTTCTGACTGAGGAAGATGAGTTTTCAACAAAATGGCTAAATTTTGAAAGTGATAAAAAACGTCAACTAAATAGTTGCACTTACCAACAAAAAAGTTATTTTTAAACAAGAAAGATGAATTTCCAACCGAATAGTTGAATTTTCAGAAAAAGAATGTCGACCAAACAGTTGCGTTTACAATTAAATACTTAAATTTTCATCCTTAGAAATTTGAATTTCTAACAAAAAATTTATTTTAAATGGATTTTTCATCCTGGAAAGTTGAATTTCAAGCAAAAAAGTATTCTAACAAAGAAACATGAATTTTGAGCCAAGAAAGATTATTTTTCTACCATAAAAAATGAATTTTCAACCCAAAGAGACAAATTTTCAACGAGAGAGTTGAGTTTTCAAGCTAAAAAGTCCAATGTTTTGAAAAAACAGTTGACTTTTAAGCCGAAAAAGTTGAAGTTTCAGCAATTATTCCTTAATTGAGATAGTAGAAAGGCATGATCTTGATTAAATTATTCAAATTTAACGATAACTTACGATATGCAAGAATTATAGGTGTAAGTACTAAGTTCAAGAACCTTCTCCATCCATAAAAGCATCGTTACCAATGAGAAAAGTATCATTTAATGAAGAAGAAAACATGATTCTTCTCCTTTTCTAAGTGTAATAACAATTTGCGAAGCATACGAATTTTTGTATTGCTTCATAGTTTTCAGATAATAACCATAGTTGTAAATACTAATTTCAAGATTTCTTTTCTTCTTTTAGGAAATTGATTACGTACCAAAATAACAAAAAATCTCTTTATTTTGAGCTTCATCGTGGATGCTCGAACATAAGATATATATTTTTTATCTGTAAATTTTTGTGGGAGATTCGAGTACCAAACAACAATTTTTGTTCCACCTCTGAATTTCAATGAAAAATAAAATATTTTTTTGCTTTCGTTTTAAAGAGCGTGTTGAACAAAAATTTAGTATTCGAAAGCAGTGTTGGACTGAGAATTTTATTTTTAGACAAGGCTGACCAAATATTGACTTATACTACTCAAATATACTTTATAAAGCCTCTTAAATTCTATTTCTCGTTTTAATAAATGAATTTCTAGGTATTCTGAGACTACTCATCGAAATGTAACTAAAATTTGAAACAGTGGCAAAATGAGTAACTTTACTTCCTTTTACCGTTTGCCAGCAAGTGATAATTATTTTAGTATATGTTTCGCATTATAGCATGAACGCAGGAAGTGGAATTCGCGGAGGTAACGAACCTTTCTTCAAACGCTCTGGGAAAGCCGCGAGCGCGATAGAAACTTGGGAAGAGTGGGTTCAAACGTTAGTTAGAAGCTGTGTATAGTTTCTGGAATCAAGGAATATGTGTGCTGAGCCCTTAGAAAATTTCAAGCTGCACTCTACCACCGAAAATTTAAGTCACATTTCTCAGCAAAGGCACATTCACTTGAACCAGTAAAATAAAACACGCTTTATACTTCTTTTTTTGAGCACTCACGCTTGAAACGATACGAGGTGCGGCTATGAAATAACCGGACTGGTTTTTTTCCGTTTGCTTGGGTCTTCGGCAACAACTAGCAGGGTCTGTTATTGATCTGTGTTCTTTTCGTTCCCCCTACCCTGCAAATTTCAATGCTGTAGGACCCTCAATACGACAGTGCGCTTTTTTCGAAGTTGACCGTCTACCTGAGCTCCGTTGGAATTATGTTGAGCGTGAAAATAGAACAGCGCGTCAACATGAAGTTTCTTGCGAAACCTGGAAAACTCGCTACAGAAACGTATAATGTGATAAAGGATGTAAGAAAAAATTGAAGAGAAAATGAAACGAAAGTCGCTTAGTTGACAAGTCGCTTCTGAAAATGGAATTGGGTGGCTTTAGCCTTCCATAGTTCAATTATAAATAGTAAGGATAAGATAATATAAAATATGTATATAGTGGTAAATTGTAAGAAATGAAGTCATGTAAGCCCTAAGGGGACACATTATGAATAAAGAAGAATTACTTGAATTCAAACTTCAACCCAAAAATGATATTGCGGTAATGTAAATTAATATTTTGTTAGGGGCAAGCTAAATAGGTTCTAGATAAATAAAAGATATGACAGAAAAGTTTCATCTAAAGATAATTAATTTTGAGATTAATTTCGTATTCGATGTTGAATTACTAAATTGATGATCATGTTTAATACCGGATTACTTCCCGCATGATGTTTTTTGCGATTTTCAGACATTCTCTGGTAGTGAATAATTTGTTAGAAGAATTTGCAAGCATCGAGCCAGAAAATAAAACTATCAAAAATTTAATGGATTCTCGCATATGACGTGTAATATCACTTTGGGTAATTACGCTCTTAAATTTTCGAAAATTAGTCACAGATATCCGATTTTCAGCTATTCAATGGTAATAATTTATCAGGATGGAAGAGTTTTCGAAATGAGTTAATAATTAATGAAATAAAAAATGTAACGAAATTGCGCTTCCAAAATTTGAGGTTGAACAGTTTATAGTAAATCTACGTTTAAAACGGATCACTTTAAAATTAGATCAAATCGGCACCTTATTTCAGGAATAGTCTAGACTTTTATTCCTAAATTTGATTTCTCTCCCTAACAATTATAATCAAATTATTGAAATTATAAATTTAAAAATGCGGAATATTTCAGCTCGATCACCGACAGGTCTCCTTTCCGTTGGAGTAGGTGATTAATTTTATAACTCTATATAAGGCTTTATGCTTCTAGTGCAGAGCGATGAAGCTGCATTTCCAACAGCGTCGACGTTGAAACTACGGATTAATACGGTCTTTAATGCTTTTAGGGCTGGAAATGCCTCATATAAGTAGGTTAGATTACACGACAAATTCAAGGTGCTGGGGATTTCAATAAACTAATTTACTAATATATTCAGAATTCCCATCAATTTTTGGTCGAGATTACAACAACCTTTTACTCAAATAATTTTCGTTTTAAGTAATAGTAAATCTTTGAATTAGAGTTGATTGAAAACAAATAATTGAGCTACATGGTACGAAGACGTTTACCAATTGCTTGAGTAAGCATTTCTACTAATAAATACTAGTTTTCTACTAAATTGGAAAACTACTAATTGATTAAAGAAAAGCTTTTAACAGAAATTGGTTATACGCTACAAATGTTCTAGTTCAGTATTTACTGAAGAAATGAGTAGAATTTGGCTATGAATTAGTAGAAAGCAACTTGTTATTAGTAGAAATGCTTACTGAAGAAGTTATTTAACATAGTACAAATACACTTATTCAATTAGTAGTAGTTAAGTTTCTATTAAACGAATTAGTAGAATTTGACTGTTAATGAGTAGAAACCTACTGTGTATTGAAAGAAATGCTTACTAAAGAAATTGATTTCATATTAATAAAATTGGACTAATTCTATTTTCACTAATTGAATTCGTAAATATTGATCACGAGATAGTAGAAAATAACCAGTTCATTATTAGAAATGCATACTAAATTGATTCATTAATTTGAAGCCAAGTTATACTGATTCTGTTAATAAAGTTCAGTTTTCACTAATTGAATGGATAGAATTTGACTGTACATCAGCAGAAATGCTTGGTAAAGAAATTATTGGCAAACGACTTCTCACTATCTCATTTACCAATTTTCTACTAATTTAGCTTCAAATTTAGTTTTTCTAGTAGATACAGCTACTGACATTTCCATAAGCGTCACTGATATTTCAGTTACTTTTGACTGATTCAAATTTAGAGGTTTCCCGATATCGTCTTGACTGAAAATTTATAGCGTCCACTTTCGCATGCATTTATACGAGAGTGAAATCGATTGAAACGTTATTCCGACTGTTGACTATCACGAGAGGATGTCACAACTTTGAAAAAGATCGATTTTCTTGTAGACACGTTTATTACTCGAGTTTGACCGCCTAATTAAGGCGTACCAGTCTGTGACCGGTAAAACGAGGTACAGCACTACAGCTACTAAAATCCGGTATTCATAGCTGACGCTTAAGTTTGTTCGGGAACGCCGATCTGTACAGCCGGAACATATCGAACAGGCCAAAAGCGGTTTTACGGGAGGAAGTTAAGGGTAGAATTAAACCGACTTTAACGACCCGGTGTAAATTTGTGACGAGAAAATGATTTGCACCGAGAATTCGGCCATAAAACCAAAAATCTCTATGCCAGCGGATCGTCGTCTTTTTGGACAGACATCGGAATTTACGATCCATAGGATAGCCGGTCATATAATAGAGCCTCGATTTCCCCCAATTTCATACTTCACCGATAATATATCCTAGGAAAATTTCCTGTAAATATTTCGTCAATACCTAAAGTACTGATTAAAATATCGTTCTCGCATATTACTTTTCCACTGGTACTTATGATTGAAAAACTTAATTTCAAGCATTAAAACTTGGACAATTCTTGTTTTTTATTTGCCTATGCCCTTTCCTTTCACGGATTTAAGGGTCTCTACAGAACCAAAACATGTTATCTCATCGACAATTCTTTATACTACCTTACCGACTATTTTTTTACATATCACCTTAGCCACTATTCCTAATCTTAGACGCTTGTGGCCTTGCCCTGGGCTTTTCCGTACCCCGAGCAAGCAGCTCTCTCTCTTTCTCTTCCTCTTTCTCTCTCAACTCTTTTAGCTTCTTCATCCATTTCTGACCCTGACCGTTTCCATTTAAAATCCAATTCATTCTCCCTTGCATACTCTCCCCTTTTGCTTCATCACTTGCACACTTCTCTAACACATTCAACTATGATTCCTGCTCATACCTACATACTTTACACAAATTTTCATCTTCATTCATCAAATACATACATGCTCTCACCCCCTCTTCCATCCTGAATCTAACCTTTCTATTCCACTTGCTCTTCTTTATAATCTTTTTCAGGTATTCCGTCTGCCACTCCCTTTATTCATCATATACCAGCTATTGCTCCTTGACTTCGAGATTTTTTTTCATCTTTCCTCTCTTTGCCTTGCCGCCATCTATAACTCTATTTTTTCTCATTCGCTACCCCTCACTTGCATGCTAAGTGTCCCACGTTACCCCTCCTCTTTTCATTCATGATCTCTCGGGTACATGCGTGAGCAATCCTGCTCCCCTTCCCCCTTCTTAGTTTCTCTTTAAAATTCCGGAGTCTTTCCAGTTGCCTGACCATCATTTTCTCTTGCCCTATTGCTTTCCTCAGCAGATGACCTAGGCATCTACAACTTACCCTCACGACCCATTTCAGAAATCTCTTATGCAAACGTCCCACTCTCTCATGCTCTTTTCATCCCCAAATTTCCACTTCATAACTTAGCACTGTCCACACTAACACGTCGAACATCCGCACTCTTATCATCCAATCACCCTTGAGCCTTCTCTTCTCTACACCCCATACTTGTCTCATTACTTTACTCGCGAATTCCCAATCTCTTTTTCACCTGCAGCTCGTTTTCTCCTCTTTATTCAATAGCAATAGCAGAACTCCTCCACAAACTCCGCCACCCCGCTACTTATCTTTCGTTCGCACTCTCCTCTACGCATTCTTTTTCTGAACACATTATCATAGTCTGTTCACATTCTCCGTTGAATATTTTTCTCTCACTCTTCGAATACTTTCATCATCAGATTCATCCCTCTTTTATCAACTGCTACTTGAACTACATCATCTGCGTATGCTAGTAAATGTAGTTTGCCTCTTCCCAATATTTTTTCTCATTTTCCCTTCCTCTCCATAAAGTTCTTCAAGTCAACCAATAGGACAAAACTGAAGTGGGCTCAACGGGCACTCTTGCCTAAATCCTCTTCCTGTCATTTTACATGGCCTTCCATAGCACTCTCCTGTTCGTGGAGTCATATGTTGCTTTAAAATCCGTAAACAGTATTACTAGTTTTCCTTTCTTCCGCCCAAGTTCCTATTGACTAAAAAATTAAGCACGTAAATGTTTTAATTAAACAATTTCAAACACAACGCTTTCAAAATTAGACTTTTTGAAAACTAGGTATTCAAAATTGAAACAACTCAAAATATTAAAATTAGTAACTTTTCGTCATAAAGGATGGTGTACAATGTAGAATCGAAACGAGCCAAGTCCAAATTGGAAATCAAAGCTGATAAGCAGTATATTATTTTATTAAAAACTTTCCCATTTATAATTTAAGGAAAAATCCGAATCAAGAAATTAAAAGCTATGAAACTCAAATTTTCCTTTAACGTCCAAACTTCAACTCTAATAAAAAAATTCTTAGACTGTAAGAAATCTTTGACTCGAAAATGTTTGGTTCTAATTGAAGGGATGCAGTACAGAACTAGATAAATATTTTTGCCGGAAATGGGTTTCTTGCATAAAAATTTCTAAGAAATATAATACATATTGTGTTAAAAACAATTGTTCGAAATTTCCTCTCCAGTAAGGTAAAGGTCCCTGTTCGTAACTCCTGATCAGTTCGAAACCTAGCAAGCGTATCAATTGATTTTTTATATAATAGAATAGAAACTGTTGGCTGATGTGAATTTCTTTTCTAAGCAAAAATGGAAATGTACAAAACTGATATGAGATGATAGGCATTATTTCGCGTTTATCAATTCGGAAAAAATAAAAACGACGCGCTCTGGCCCTCTACCGTGGCACAATGTACTTTCAGACTTGCTGACTATAAGCCCAGTACTGAAATGACTCCACGAAACTTGAAAGCTCGGCTTGTTGTGAGTAAAAAAAGTGGCAATCCAGTGGACAGTGATAACGTTCGTCTTGTTTCGAGTGCAGTCATTTGAGTCAGTAGCTTTCCATGTCAAAATACAACCATTTCTAAGTCAGTTTCGAACAGGCACCGAAATATCAGCAGTGACACATCTGTAACGCCTCTGGCAAGAACTCTTATAAAAATTAAAATATGACACATATCGTTCAAACGCTGAGGCAGGTCTTTGATTTATATCCTTCAAATATCTATGTCAACTTTTACCTTTGATCAAAAACAAACAATGAATGCGTCATTTAGAAATTGACAGTCCTCGAATCGATTGTGAGGTTAGTATACCAATTGACGCACTTGACGTAATTTGCTGTTGGCGCCGGTTGGTGTCAACTTTGACGAGTCTCAACAAAACAACTCCTTCAAACAAAAGCTCGAAAATTTTGAAATTAATTGAATATAGTGTATAAAAATAGTCAAAGACACTTTCGAAATGTTTCCCATTGCCAGTTACGAACCGGCTCATCATTGTGTTACGAACTGGCTCAATGAGGACTTTCGGGGGTTACAAACCGACACATCAGGTATGTTCGTTCATATACTTAATTATTTGATTAATACATCTTTCAACTTGCTTTCAATGACATTTTCGATTGAAAATGGATTATTTTTTTTTGTAACAAGAAAGTTTATTGCCTTCAAATATTGCTTGAGTCATTCGAATAGAATTAATTTTTTTCAGCTTCTTAGTAGGTTACGAACCGGGGCCTTCACCTTATAGTGATAAAAAGATTAGCAGTTCAAAACTACATAACCTACTCTCTGTACTTGTCTTCCAACTTCCTCTTCTTTTTTTTTTAATTGCCCAACCTCATCCCTTTTTTAACCCTTTTCTGCCCATATTCCACTTTTTAAAAGTTTTATAATACAATAAAATAATAAGATACTTTTTTTCTAAAAAAAAGCCCGTGAAGAAAACTATTTGTAACTTCTTTCAGCACCAAAGTGCTATTCAAATTCTATCCGAAAATCTAAAATCTTGAGTTTCTACATAAAACCACTCTTATACAGTTTTTTTTTTCATCAAAATTTTGCCTTTCGATTAGAGGCGATAATTATTGAAATTATAATTCGGAACAGAATAATTTTCGTGGATGTGAATTTATTCATTTTCATCCAGCCTCCCCATATTTTAAGTGCAAGTTTTTATTATCTTTTTAAATTGAAAAATACATTTTTCATCACTATCCAAAGACAATTTTTGAAACCCATGAAATTCGAACCCTTAAATTCTTGAATGATTAACTCAAAATTGGTTAAATTTTTCTAATCGAAATCATTTTGTTTGAATGGAGCATTTCAATACCTCTGGAATAAGTGTTTATTTTTTGTTCAAAGTAAAAATTTCACTTTTTATCGTGATCCGCAGTCGAGCCTGTTCCAATTTCAGGTTCCTGTCCCTCCGAGATTGTCAACTTCCACATTCTTTTTTCGGAACTGGATAATATTTTATAATTACACTTCTTTAGCCTCGATTCAGAAACACTTCAGCTTGGCTGTAGACTTTTGTTTCATATTTAAATGGTGATGTCTATTTTATAGAATATTATTTCGCTCACCTGAAAAATTTCGATTTTGTTAGTAATCTAGTTCCGTACTGCAACCCTTTAATTATTATCAAGCAGAATAAAGGGTATCCCAATTTCAGATTATACAAAATTCGAAAATTCTCTCATATGAAATGATTAATTTCATTAGCAGACTGTATTTTATAGGCCTCTTCATCTCCTTCTAACAAAAGTAAAAACTGCTCAACTTTTGCCGCTTCTTTTTACCATCAATTCTTTACTCAACTGAAACATGCCGTTCTTTAATTTTATCGGAACTGAATTCCAACGAATGCGTGCTCGCCGTCATCCATTTCCGATAGCCAAAAAATGTCAGCTCTTTTTATGAAGTTCCCCTTATCGATCGTCATCTGTTCTCGTCCTTCCATACGAGATCCCTCTCGTTTTGAATCCACTTTCATACCGGCGAAACGAGCTTGATTCTATAATTTCGTTCGACCGATTTTTTCCTTTTACAGTCGCCACTAGACGTTATCGAAAATCAAACTTCAGTTGTGCGAAATTGGGCTTGCATAACATCGAGGTTGTTGGACCATTTAGGAAAGGAAGAATTTCCTGCTTTTAAAATGCATGTCGACTACCGGATAATTGTGTCCACGAAAGTACTGTTAACGAATTTTGTCTTTATAGAAGTGCAATATTTTGTACTCATTTGTGTTTCAAATCTAGAGAGGAAGTAGGAATATTCAGCTCTTACTTATAAAATTATCATATCAAAATCAGATGCTGTTGATATAAGAACACTTGCTAGTTTGAACGAGAAGCACGTCTAGAAAACAGGAAATGAAATAGAAGAAAGATAGTTTGATAATTAATTCAATTATCCCGACCCAATTCACTATCTATTCTCGTGACTTAACTAGAGTCGCAATATTACGTTAACCTCAAGCAGATACGCTAAAGCGAATAATTAAATTTTAATCAACCACTAAGAAACTTATCTTTTAAGCATTTGGAATAGAAAACCTATAATTGTTTGAGAAGATGAAAAACTCTTCTTATTAAGAACATCCGTTTCTACTCAATAAGCAAATATTTATTGAAAATGAAATAAACATAATTTACTTTTATATTAATGTGATTAGGTTTACGAGCTTATGAATTGAAATTTTGTTCCGCATTTTCAATCGGTTGATAAAGTAGCATATAAGGATCGGGTGATTGCAATTTTTGAATTTTAATTGAGAACTACATTATACAGGCGACAGTACTTGAGTAATTTTTTCGAAAAGCGACGATAGGTATCTCGACAGGAAGTGAAGCCTTCTTGAAAATTTTCTATTAGTTGGATATTGATCATCAACTTGGTATTAGATAACGTCGCACAGCTTCGCGATCAATTGGCAATTAACCTTCCACCTCGTCGACCTTACGAGGTAGCTACTCGATTCAGTAGACCGGAAGTCTCCACCTATACGATCAGGTACACGCTAGTTTTTGTACTAGCGGAAAATTTTTAATTTACCTGTCGAAATAATTACTGCTTCTGGTTTTATAAATAGGTTAATTTTAATCTACAGCTTCAATGAACCACTGAAAACGTTATGCTCTCATTCATAGATCAATCAGTTGGATTTGAAATTCAAAATTTGAAACCTTTAGTGCCTAACAAGTTTCTTCTGATTCTTCTGATTCGTCTATTACGTTATTGAATACGATTCATTTTTATTAAATAACAATGCTCATGTTACGAAATCATGACCGTAATAACTGATTCGTCTATCACGCTAATGAGTACGGATTATTATTATTAAATAATGATAATAATAAATTAAAATCATAAACGCAATAGACGATTCAGAAGAAAATAATCACATAACTCCTTTAACTTCAAACACTGGGCAAGTTTTATTACGGTTGTTCCTTGGAACTAATTGTTACCTACTAATTAAGTCGCCAAGAAAAACATAAGATGTTTAAATGAAAATATTTATTTTTAAAACTCAAATCGTAATCATTAACGTAATGGAAGAATTAGAAAAAAATAATGACATAACTCCTCTGACTTCAAACACTGGACAAGTTTTATTACTGCTGTCTCTTGGAACTATTTGTTATCTACTCTCATTGACTACTTCCAGGTAAGAGAGTCGAACAACGAGGTTGTAAAGTGTGAAAATGTACTCTTTTATCAAAATGAATATGGCTCGACGTCACGAAACCTACCGATGCAATGAACATTATTCTCCTGACCAGGGGCATGATTTTCCTTTCTATCTAATCAGATTTTATGAATCCACGATCTCGATTAATGTAGAAAATTTTCAAGCGCTAAAATAAAAATACGCGAATAAGAAATTAGCGTTTGATATACAAGAAGCCTCATTTCGAATTCCTTTTTGATTAGCTATAAAATTTCAAACATTGAAATTGAAATAATATCACAAAACTCACATATTATTCGATCGCTTGTTCAATCCTGAACTTTAAAACTTGTTTTCTATTTAAAGAGACATTTTTTTTTCTCCAAAATTTCAGTGTTTTCTACTTTAGCAAAATTGAGAGCAAAACAAAATCAAAAAGCAATTCTAATTTATATTTTTTTTATGAAATGTGTCAGACTAGATTTTTGAAGAAATTTGTCCCTCTCAAGTATCCTATAGAAAATATCAGAATTGGTGACATTCTCCAGTGAGTACGTTCTATTTTCCCTTTTTCCAACGTTAAAGCGCCGGTCTCCCACATTTTCATCGGTTCCTGACATTGATGGATGCCAAACTTAATAGTTGTCTATTCTCGAACATGCCCCTGCTCATCACTTCCATCCCCACATTGCAATATATCTAACCTCAGGTCAGACATGTTTTTACCTATTCCTCCACTGAATTGTAACTTTCACGCCAAAGTCCGATACAAATTCAGGAAATTAAAGAAAAAATTGAAGGATTCAGAACGAGATTCTAAGCACACCTTTATAATTCTAAAATAATATTGTAAAACTGTAACGAAGATTTCAAATGTTGTAACAAATAATAGCAAAGTTACTTTCTATTCATCCTGCACGATAAGCAATACATTTCATGCTGGTTAAATGGGCGTAAAGCCGCACCTTTCAATTGCTTCACAGATACAGAATGCGGCAAACTTCACACTCATGGGAATTGCCAACTTCACGCTCTTGATACTCAATTTACTTTTTTCATATCATATTTCATGTTCATATAATAGGGTGAAAAACTGTTACGTATTTTTTTTCTTGGTATAGACTATTTTTGAGGTCTTTACAAAAACTAAAATTCTTGTTGTTCTCTTGACGACAAGAAACGTTTTCGCGGCCAGAAACGAATTCATACATGCCGCTCACACCCACACGAGGTTGAAAGAAGGACGGAGAAAATCGAAGGGTGGCAGGAAAGGGATCTGAAGAGGGTCGAGGTTCCAACAATGGGATTTCATCCTCTCCTTTCAATACGTCTCTATCTTGGTCTCAATGGTTGACGGATGCTCGCCATTTTACACTACCCTTTTTCTCGGTCGCCAGACTGCCCGGTAGCAGGTTCGACCCATGTCCCTCCTGACATTTTTCACGAAATGCTTCTTCCTCTCTGCTCTTTTCTTTATTAATATATCTCCGTCAACAGCTTCCAGTTCCTATATTTCTTCCTGAATATTTCAATGCAAAGATGAATATGCAAACCCCTTGTGAAACCACAAACTGATGCTTCCTGCCTCTTGAAATTATGCCAGTGTTCTTATCATTCATAATTTTACCAAACGGTTATCTTGATCGGAACAATGAAACTTTTGTTGCAACAGTTCTTCCAATTTTATAATCTGGATCGACCAAAGAATTTTTAGCCAACGGGATTTCGCGGCTCCCTTAAAAGGTAAACTACAGCTCATATTCAACCTGATGGAAAAGACGCAACGAGCACTCGATGTCGGCGAATAATCTAAAACGCAATTTAAAGGAACCTTCCAGTCTGACAATTGGCAGGTGCAGATGGAAAGCGTTCTGCATCCGACATTCGTAGAATGCCGCTCGAAGTGAGCTCATACGTGAATTTTGGATGGTGGATGTATGTATTTTCCGTTTCACAACATTGCGGTAGCCGGGCCCTCGATCAGGTTTCTATCCGACAATGCCCGATCGTCGAAGTTCGCAATGGCCATTGGCCATCAGCCTCCCATTAAACGTCACGTGCAGTACACGCACAATGACGAAGTGCCGACCATTGAACTCTCGTCGTATTGGTACATGCACACTATGTGCACGAATTGATTGACGGAGTGTGCTCGATTATTTTCCCTGGTGTCCACGCACTCGACGATACGCGGGATGAGGCGAATGTCTAATTAACGTCTCGCCGAGTGCGACAGGATTCGGTCACTGACAGTGCTTGTTGAGACGACGTCAATACCTTCGAGAACCTGAAGGCTCTTCATGACAATCCGATGAGTCCATCGATCACTGTCCCAAATTCGTCTCGTAGTTTACAAGCCGCGCTGCGGATGTAATCAACTCATCATGATGATCAATTAGCTCGAGGACTTTATAGCCCCGTACGCACGGAAACGGATCCGAGGAAAAAATAAATTCCTCTCAATCGGCCCCCACCCCCCAAGTTCGATCCAACTTGCTGTCAAGATGAGATATCAATCTGTTCGAAAATCGTACCACTTGACGATGAATGTCGATAGCAAACACCCGTTCTGTCCTCTTCTTTTCTTCGCTTGACATGTTCCCCAGGCCCTCGTTCCATCACTGAATTAATTTCATTTCGAAAAGCTTGTCCGATTGTTCGATCACGAACGTACCAAGAGCGTCATTCAATGACGTGTGCAGATGCTAAACCACAGAGGACTCTTCAAATCTACATTCCCATTCTCTAGCACTCGATTTTAAAAGAGGATTTACTGTTCGAGATTTGAAAAAGAAATGTAATTGCCTAACCAGATTTCAATGCAAACTGATTTCAATTCATTTATAACAAAAATATATCTAATTTTAACTTTAATTAACATATCAGTCTAAAATAACTTAATTTTAAATTCATATAGCTGAATCTCAAAGTGAGTGCGGACGTTGGAGAAGCACCCGCAGATGGAAGATGGTAGGGGATTCCCCGAGCAAGTGTCGCCGCCTAATGGTTTGAAGTAGTATTACCCCGTTTTAGACAGGCTCGATGGAATATTCACCCTTTTTACCTATCCTAATACTACGCACCCTAATTTCTTCAGAAACATATGCTAACAAAAATCCTAAGCTGGGTTTAAGATCGTACCGCTAAAGCCACTGGGCCAATTGAAGATATCTGAAGCATTCTCCCAGAGAGTACTACGCGAACTCCAGAATTAAATTTCATTCGATCAGTGTCGAATACCGAGCAGTGACTTATGCCCCAGCGAACTAACTTGGCCGCTTTTCGGTGCTCGGTAGCCAGAAGAAACGAATTAAGACAAAAAGTAGAAGTATGGAAGAAAAGGATGAGTAAGGAAGGAAAAACGAAAACTGGGAAGGAGGCCTGACAATATAGCCGACTGAAGGTTCGCTCACGATAATATATAAGGGGATGCCTCTCCTCAGTGACTTGGCACCCTTTTCTCCCAGCCACCTTCCAATCTGTACTCTTGTCTTCGTCCTTTCGTTTCCAAGAGTCCTGTCAGTATCCTCCAGGAACTCGAGTCCCTTTCCAAGACACTGGCTACGTGACATGTGGGACGTGAAACTTAATTTTTTCGTATGTACATCTTTTTCAGACTCTAAGCTCGGTCCCTTTTGTCCTCACTTCCCTGATGCCAGGTTTTCAAAATGATTAGATAATCTCATTTCAGCGATGCTGTCAATTTCCCTCAATTTCACGGCATTAGGATCTCCGTTTGATTTTCGCGCTTTGATGGTCTCTTACGAGGCGAAACTAGCCCGCATCATCACGCTAATATTCTCAAAGCTAATGCAAATGATTAGTGTTAGTTTGTAATTATCGAGGAAGGACGTTGTGACAAGCTTCGTGTTAGAGTCCTGCAGCCACTTAGGAGTCGTAACCCACTTAAGGAGGGGTAATAGCTTTTCCCTTTATATTGACTCTGAATGCTCTCTTTCTCTCATCTCCTTTCGAGTCTCTCTCCCTTAGAGTATGGGTATGTACCAAAAGCTATACAGAGACTCTACCCCGACCCTCTCATTTAGCCGACCTCCATTTACCCCAGCATTCGCCGAACGTGTTCCTGCATGCCTCTCCTTACTCTCTCACTATCCAGCATCGACCGTTGGGGATAAAACTAGGAGGCAAGTGATACAATAATGAAGTTCGCTGCAAGATGCCGCTACTGCACTTAGCTATTATCGTGATCGGAAAGTCGGTTGCACGACACTCTGAACAGAAACGGAGAGTGAAAAGGAGGGAGAAGGGAATGCACTATGAGAAATCGATAGGTCCACGTTCAGAGAACTTATGCTTCGCATACTAAGTGGCTCGGTAATTGACATTAAAGCTGCACGTTCGCGTCTCTAGAACTAGACGATTTCGTGCGTTGTATCCTTTACGATGAAACAATAATATCGTTACTTTTGGCATTAAATTTAGATTAATCAAATTTCGAATTCATTCCATCTAATCTTATTGGTATAGAATATATAGAGAGATTTTTTATAGAATGATGAAGCAATTTCCAGTTCAAATTCGCAGAAAAAATCATTGATTGTCAGGCTGCGATGGCACCTTTGAAGCGTCACGAGCGCGGACGTTGAAGAAGCACCGGTAACTAGAGGGAGTAGTGGGGAAATCCCCGTATGAATCTCGTATGGAGTAGTAGAACACGGTTACGGTCAGACGGTATGAATTTTCTCGGAAATTAAACGTTGGGACGCTTTAAAATTTACCCAACTATTTTCATTTTTTCTAGAATTATTTTTCAAGCAATTTATTTTTGGAACAGTTTCTTCTGCTCTCAACTCAAAACATCAATTAGTTTTATGAATAAATATTAGTTTAACGATTCAGAATAATCTGTTCAAATCGAGAAGCAGCTTAAGCGATTATTTTTAGTCAAGATTAAGCTTTAAAGATTTTTCACGTATTTGGCTTTAATTTGCATTCAGCGAGGTTCTGTTCTTCGAGAGAATCAGAGGCAGAAATGAAATCAGGATGGAATCCTAACCAATTCAGAATCGCAGGTAGAGTAGATACTTAGGTCAAATAAGTGCTGCTAAAGACAGGAATTTCACTTCCTGAAATTCACTACAGTCTCTCGTGATTTGGTAATTCCTCTTTCGGAACAATTTCAACGGGATTATGTTTCAAATTCTCTAATATAATTCAGAACTCAGTAACCAAATGAGAATAATGTCATGACCGAATTGATTCTTTGAATTTTATGATGATTTCAATTTTTTTCTTTAGGTGTAAATTTTTTGAATGAAAGTTGAATTGCTTTCGTAAGGCGAGGTGTCTTGAATACAACTAGAGATGAAGAAAGGCTCAGGATAAGGATAAACCTTAGAAAGAAACTGTGCATTTCTGAACGGACCTGTACGAGTGTACGTCTACCAAGATTAACTTTTAAAGTGCTTTAGAAGCAGCATCCTGGCGGCTAAGGGTTTATGACTCAATTTGGATGATGGACGAACCGAGCGGAAAAGTAGAGCCTGCAGGATGCAGGAACCCTCAGCGTCCCGTGAAAGAATCTCGAGCGAATTAGCAGAATGCACCGGCATTTAAAGACTTCTAGTGGATTTTGTTGACGTACTTTTGTTTTCTTCTTGCTAGCTCAACTCAATAAGGTGCTTTTTACGACGTAGCTTTAACGACTCATCTAAATATTTGAGAATCATGAGCTTCTAATTCATTTTCTGAGTCTATAAGATAGTCAGCTGTCTCATGTTAATCATTAAGTTTTTTGAATATCGCCTCTGCATTTTTATATAACGAACTTATTTTACACTTCTTTTTTTGCGCAAAATTTCTTAAAGACTGCCCAAGTGTCCTCAAGCTTGAAATCGGAACTCTAAATCGATGAAAACCTTGAATTTATACTATTTATCTTAGTCTTCGAAATTAAGGTAGTCAAGCATATCGATTCCCTCGTAAGGCTTGAAAAATTAAGTTCTTTCGTCGACGAATTTGCAGGTTAAAAACGATTCCTCTGCGAATAGTTGAAGTAGTAGCAATTTGACAATTTAAAACGAAATCTTTTGAAAAATTGCGAAACAAATGAACCTTAATCTTGCATAGAATTTAGTTAAAATATCATAGAATTGTGCAATAAAAGTTGGGGTAAATGTCTTTATTAACCCAGTTTTGCGGTTCACTTTAAAAAACATGTATTGCTGACCAATTGCCTGATCGGAAAACCTAGTATTTCTTCATCCCTGTTTTGATTAACGTCCCCAAACACTAAAAGAACGTATAAATAAAATATAGACACAGTTAATATATTTTCTGCAATTTCACTCTCCGGGTCGAAGGAGAGCGGACAGATGAAAGTGACGATAACAGGAAAATATTAAAGCTGGTAAAGAAAAGTGAAGTTACAAAGCGAGATTCTTGAAAGAAGTAATAATAAATCGCGTTTCTGGAAAGTCAGATGAGACTTTCAATAAAATGTAATTAATGCTAATGCAGTCGAGTTCAGAAGGCGCGTTGATTCGAAAAGCAGAAAGAGGAGGAAATTGTCATTTCTTTGAAATCTTCTGCTCGCCTGGGATCTTAACCCAGTCTCATAATACACTGTACTTTCCAGCGTGAAAGACCGAGAGTGGTGCAGTCGTTTTAATATCCTGTATCCCATGCAACAATTATGTAGCGCGTAGATAGTCTGTAAGCTCTGGAACGCGTAGTATCTACTCTGCTATGCCACCCTTGCCTTTTCCTGCCCAGCAAGGTAGATAGTCGGTACACTGGTTCCGGAATTACTACGAATGAAGTCCTTAATCTTAATAAACTTCAGCCCACTTCTCTCTAGGCTCTCTCTCTCCCATTCTCTCTTTTCTCTCTCTTCCTCTCTCTTTCAGTGCACCCTCTAGTACACCTTGTTGCTCGAGAAAATGGGTTTTGATGGAGTAGAGCACTGAGTATTTCGCGGGTTCTTTCCGACGTGTTCCTCTAGTCTTAGTGTACGCTATTCTAAACTAGGAGTGCCAACAAGAGTTCGTGCAACATTCTCGAGCCTGCATATCACGCGTCGCTGACTGCGCGTAATTAGACAGCAAATTGTTTTAGGAAACGTCAGGGTTCATACATTTCATCCAACTTATACGATCTTAAATAAAAGGTGCTTCTGAAGTGCGATGCCATCTTTAGGAAGAGCAGTGCTTACGTCTGTTGATATTCGATGCTTCTCATGATGGAATCAGAACATTGTTGTGAACTCTCGAAAACTCAGAACTTCTGTTATGCTGAGTTTCAGTAATTTCCTCTTGAGTTGAAAGTTATTTATCGAGCAGGAATATTAATAATTGTTAGTAAATGTTTCGCTCCATCTTAGTTGAAAATTTAACCTTCATGATATCCGCTACTCTTCTGCAATAAATAAATTATAGTTGACGATGAAGCGAAGAGCTGTTTTCTTCCCTAATTTCAACGAAGATATTTCCTAGTTGCTTTAAAATTGGATTGAATACATAAGTGGAATAACTGGGTTATTGAATTTTCTTCTGGATAGGAGCTTTGAGCCAATGGGTCAATCTTTAGCCTATCTTTAGGAAGAGTTGTAGTTACGTCTGTTGATATGCGATGCTTCTCATTTCGGAATCCGAACATTATTGTGAATTTTTGAAAATTCAGAACTTAGAAATAACCTAGAAATTTAGAGCTGTTTCCTTTCCTAACATCAACAAAGATATTTGATAGTTGCTTTAAACTTGTATGGTACACATCAAGTAAAATAACTGGGTTATGAAATTCCCTTCTGGATAGGAGCTCTGAGCCGATGGATTGATCTTCAGCCAACCACCTTTAGGAGGAGCAGTGCTTACATCTGTTAATATGCGATGCTTCTCATGTCGGAATCAGAACATTGTTGTGCGTTCTCGGAAACTTGGAACTTTTTCGTTACTCTGCTTGTTAGTAGTTTCCACTTGAGTTGAGAGTTTTTTATCGATCATTAATATTAAAATACTAATAACTGCTAATAAGTGTCTTTCTCCGTTTTGTTTGAAACTTTCACCTTCTTGACATGCGATAGGAGCTCTGAGCCAATGGTTCAATCTTTAGGAATAGTAGTACTTACGTCTGTTGATATGCGATGCTTCTTGTTTCAGAATCAGAACATTGTCGAGAATTCTCGAAAACCTATAACTTCTTCTGTTATTTCAAGTGTCAGTAGTTTCCACTCAAGTTGGAAGTTGTTCGTCGACCAGGAATATTAATAACTTTTAATAAATGTTTTGCTCCACCTTGATTAAATTCACACCTTCTTGATATCAGCTCCTCTTCCGCAATAAGTAAATTAGAGTTGACAATGATGCGAAGAGCTGTTTTCTTCCCTAACATCAACAAAGATCGTTGCTAGTTGCTTTAAACTCGGACTGCACACATTTATTAAAATAACTGGGTTATGAAATTTTCTTCTGGATAGATGCTCTGAGCCAATGGATTAATTTTTAGCCACTCTTAAGGAAGAGCAGTACTTACATCTGTCAATATGCAACGCTTCTTATTTTGGAGTCAGAAAATTGTTGTTCATTCTCGGAAACCTTAAATTTTTATTTTATTTTCAGTGATAGTAGTTTTCACTTGAATTGAGAGTCAATTTCTAGTCAATAGACTAGAAATATCAATAACTGTTAGTAAATGTTTTTCTCCATCTTGGTTGAAATGTTCGCCTTCATTATATCCGTTGCTCTTCCGCAATAAGTAAATTATAGTTGACAATTATTCGAAGAGCTGTTTCTTTCCCTAACATCAACGAAGATATTTCCTAGTTTCTTGAGACATGGATTAAATACATTAAGTGAAATAACTGGGTGATAAAATTCCCTTCTGGATAGGAGCTAGCTCTGAGCCAATGGGAAAGTTGAAAGATAAGTGTTAGGATGTACAACATTCAGATGATAAAGAGACTAGGTCTTATGTCGTGCGTTGGCGTTTATTAGAATTTAGTGGAAGTTTCGCACATTACAAGAGTAAAACCACTCCCATTTCTGAAAGCCAACATCGTGTGTGCAATAGTTACTAGTCGTAGTTCCCGCGAGTCGTGGTTTCGAGCCATTTGTGGATAATTATGACGCACAACGCCCTGGTCGTTGCTCGAGTTATCGGAACACGAAATCATCCTTTTGCCCCTGTTGATACTCTAATTCCAGTAAGGCGAAAAAGTACTAGAGCTCGTTATTATGTGAACGGGTTCCACAATGTGTACTCAAGTGTCACTACATTCACTCTCACTATATATGTTAAAACACTCACATTTCTCATAAGATTATCAGTTATTTCGTAATATATTTTAGAATGTAGATTCACAATTTGCGAATAAAGACATTGTTTGCTTATAAATTGTTTTCGTTTTCTGAAAAATTGTTTGTCCGTTTTCAGGGATTCAGCACCAAACGTTCACCACTTAATAATCTACAGTACCTGTATTTTAAACATTGTGCATTTTTTGTAAATATTTATGAGTAGTGTAGCATTCGAGGGAAAATGGTTAGAATCTGAAAAAATATATATGAATGAAGGAAGAAATTGTAAAAATGGTAGAGGATCAGAAGAAGAATAAAAAAAGGAAGAGGAAGGGGTGAGGGATGGAATGAGGATTGACTGTAAAATTGAAGGGCAAATTAATTTTGTGAGAAAAGGGAAAGGAGTGCGGGAGGGGTAGTGGGGGGGGCTTCAGGTTTGTGAAGGGAGGGAAAGCACGGTGGGCTTGGATTGAGTTCAACCCAAAAGGGCTTGCACCTCTCGATTTTCTCCTAAAATCATTTCAGTGACACCTGACGATTATTTGGAGATCAAAAAAAAAAAAATTGCTGGAGTAATTGTCGAATAAACTTAATTTTTTATTTTTATTTTCAGGTTATTATGTATATTTTCGTGAAAATAACTCCGAGGCGGTGCTTTTGTAGCTTAAATTCTGTACTTTGGCACCGAAAAGAATTTCCCAAACGTTAAACGTCTTTGGACATCCGGGAAAAAGGGTGGGAGAGGGAAAGGGTATGGGTGAAAGAGAGGGATTTGTGTGAGAAAGGGGAAGGAGAAATGAGGGATTAGGCAAAGGAAAAAGTAGGTTTTTGTCGGAAAGGGAGATGACTCATAAAGAATGTAAGAGATCAGGGGAAGGGATTATTATTTACCGTTATACAGGAAATGAACAAAATAAGTTGTGAGAGTGACGGGAAGCGGTGGGGGAGAGAAAGGGAGGAAAGGGAGGCATTTGTGTGGGACAGGGAGAGGAATGTGACGGGAAAAGTGATGGTAAGGCTAAGCTAGAGGGGTGGGAGTTGAAGACGAAACAAATGTGGCTCGGCTCTCTTTAAATATCGGACAAAGGAGTCACGTTTCGCAATTTCTTCTGCTATGGACACTTACAGTTTCAGGTAACATTAGTTACGCTCGATCCCTGAGGAAAGGCCATTCTTCCATCCCTTTTCCCCGAAGTCTAGAACTCGCGAATAGCTTCGAGTTGCTTTGGTAATCCACACGGTACCCTTAAAGTAGGATCAACCATAAAACGACCAACAGATCTACGAGGAACGCTAAATCTCCCACCACACGCTCCCTCTATGAATATTGAACAATCACCATCGCAGAGGTCTCGTTATCCAACAGTTGCTGGGTCAAGTTAACGACTCCAGGCACCAGAACGAACTCAACCCGCGGAAAATTGAATTCTTCTTTCTGGCAGCAGTTGAAGAATACGTACATCATACGGTGTAGGCGTAGTATCGTTTTTAAACATGGAATAATTTCTTCACTGACTGGAGAAAGTCGAGGGTGAAGGCAAAATAAAATATTTGCTCACACACCCTAATTTACATTACCTGTTTTTGTACGTTCGGAGAGCTTTCAAGTTGCCGCATCTTTAGGGAAAATTGTAGTTAATTTACATTCTGCCGTGGTGAGAATTAAGAACTCCACAAAAACGTAGGATCGACGTCATGTAAATTTTATAAAGGAGTTCTTAGCGCCGCACTAAGACGACTTTAAAGAACTTCTTCAAAAGCCTCTTAATGTTTTGAAGTATCTTTTTCTTGTTAATTTAGGAATTGAATTTCTAGTTTGGAGCTAGAAGGACAGAATGTACTTTGTGTCTTCATTTTAATATGAAGAGCATATAAACAAATTTTAATAATGAAGTTTTTTGAAATCTGTTAGAGATGTGTGTTTAGATAAGGACTTCCGAGAATGCAACACCTTCTTGAAAGATTATAATGAAATGTGCAATGGGATGGCAAATGTGCGGCAATCTGTCGAGCCCACGTGATTCGTGTGTAGACCGTGAGCTCTGGGTTTCTGGCTAATTATCGGTAATGAGATTTTGCAGATTGAAATTTAGCAGCAGCGCTTAGGAGAAGAAGAGGAAAACGGATAGGATCGCCGACGACGAAGGTTAGCAGCTCAAGAGCTTGTGTTAGGTTGGGTCTAGGATTCATGTTAGGTGAAATGCGAATTCTCTCTAGAGGAGCTTTACCTTCCTTTTCTGCTTCCGCTCTACCCTCTCACGGTCGTATCCAAACTCTAATTCCACATTATCACGAAATTAATAACCATGTTTCTTAGAAACATTTTCCAAAAGTATTTTCCACCTAGGAATAATTTCAGTTTAATTAATTGAAAATGGGAAAAGTTCAACAAAATTATTCTGAATTTCCTGACTTAGATTTGAATAGGACAGTAATTTTTGCTTGAAATGGGTTGCAATCATTTTAAATCCTATGAACGTGCACATGGAAATTTGAAGTTATCTTCAGCTCGGGTAAGTGAAAACGTAAGGTCTCATTCTTCCCTTGAACCCAGAACCTAATCCAGTTTAATGGAAACGTTGCCTTCTCATGGGAAATTTCTACTAGACTTGACGTTGCATGGGAAAAGTAATGGGAAAAGATTCACTTTGAAATCAGTTATAAAGTTTGGGGGAACGAGTTTAAAAACCAACGAAACCGTGTCCGGGTAATGCTGAACTCCCCAAAGATAAACGCGAGGATAATCTTGGAAAATCGGGGTGCGAAAAAGTTTCTAGTATCGCCGTAGGCTGGGAGAAGAATTTCGTTAACGGCGCGGCGCTCGTCTCGTTTAACATAGAAGGAAAGGCTGCCTGTGGCATAGACAAGTGTAACTGCGCTAAATCAGCGCTTTGATATTCTCTGAATAGAGATCTGTGTCGCGCGATAGTTCGCTGAGCAAAGTTTCCTTCTCATCTCTCTTTCTCTTTCATTTCTATTTTCTTTCCTTCTCTCTCTCTTCTCTTCTCTTTTCTCTTCTTCTCACCCTTTCCTTTTTTATCAACCCAGCTAGTCTTCCTCTTTTCTCACTTCGTACATCAGCGCCAGGTGATAACCCCCAGTTACAGCGCACTGCTGCATACCTGGTATGGCCTGAAATATGATATAGAAGTGTGGTCAGATACACACTGAACACGTCTAGACTCCAA
Source organism: Melikaiella ostensackeni (assembly GCA_032362435.1). Taxonomy (NCBI): domain Eukaryota; kingdom Metazoa; phylum Arthropoda; class Insecta; order Hymenoptera; family Cynipidae; genus Melikaiella; species Melikaiella ostensackeni. The sequence goes on along the minus strand of JAUMHM010000031.1, from coordinate 31,901,063 downwards.
GACAGCATATATATACACCAGACGCTACAAAATAGAGTAGATTATCAGCAGAGTGCAGACAAGAACTTATTTGTGCTGCTCTCAAAAGATGTAACAGGGTCGCAGTCTTTTCGAAGGGTTGAAAAATATTTCAAGATGGAAGCAATATGATTATATATTCTTTCAAACTGATAACAGACAATTCACGTACGTGAAACGCTTGACCAGGTCCATAAATTCCTACGCAGAATTCCACGTGGATTATAAACTGCCGTGCGAAAGTTTCCGACCACCTCTTTCTTGATGACTATTTAAGTTCTTCTAATTTTAATTATGCCAGAGCCAAAAAAATTTCCCTTTAAAGGATCGAATGCTCTCAAAATTATGTATAAAGTGAGCCCAGGATGAAACCAATTTGTCTATATTTGAAGTAGATATTGCAAAAATAGTTTTCTCAAAAATGTTTTCGTATCAATTATATGCATAATAATAATCAATTATATATTATAATTGTAATTACTCACGGTTACAACTCACGGTTGTAAGGCGTGGCCATGGGTGTGATTTACCGCGGTTCTACTGGGAACCGTTGTCATTTTCATGGATGGCAGTCGCTCCCAGGGGGACCCTGCGGTGGTTGTTTGACCAATTTTTTAAAATATATATATAGTAATAATCAATACTCTTCAATATTCTTGGGCTCATTTGAAAGCCATTTTTTCACAGTATCGTAACAACTTACCAGCATTAATCTTAAAAAATTTTCCTATTACAGTGCAAGAACTTAAAGTTGTAACAAAAAAGTTGGAAACATTTAAAAACATCTCATATGTAGCAAATAAAAATAAAAATTGAGTGAATATATATTTTGAAGGAGTTTTGACGAAAATTTCATTGTTACACGTTTCATATATTCACAAGAATATTGTTTTTCCCACAAAGAATATTGAAATTTTTCCAACTTTTTTGCTACAACTTCAGGTTCTTGCACTGAGATAGAATTTTTTTTATTTATGCTCATAAGCTGCTGCGATACTGAAAGAAAATTGATTTTGAATGAGCCCAAAAACATTGAAAAATTTTTATTATAACAGAAATTAATGAAAATTAAAGAAAACATTAAAATTTACACTATTTTTGCAATAACTACTCAAAATATAGACAATTTGGCTTCATTCTAGTTTCACTTTATACATAATTTTGAAAGCATTTGACCCTTCACAGTGAAAATTTTTCAGCTCTGGCATAAATAAAATGAAGAGAACTTAATCAGTCAATAAAGAAAGAGGTGGTCGGAAACTTTTGCACGGCAGTGTATACTACCCAGATTTCACACGGAAAAAAAGTACTGCTGAAATAGAACTAGAGAACCAAAAAATTTCAAAATTTGTCCCTTTTTTAAGCAGGACTCTTTTATGATAAAAGTACCGAAAAATTCTTACTCCTTTTTTAATTTTTACAAGTCTTGAATAATATTTAGGATGAGAGTACTACGAAAGATCCATTTTATTTCTTGCGAAATTTTCACAAGTGCTGATGGGATTAATACTCTAAAAAAACACTGCTGAAATAGGACTAAAATACCAAAAAAGTTGAAAATGTGTCCCGTTTCACCAGGACTTTCTTAAGACAAAAGTACCAGAAAATTCCGAGTTTTTTCTTTTTTGATAACTTTAAAGTACTGAATAATTTTTGGGATAAAAGTGATATAAAAGGCCCATTTCATTCGTTTCAAAATTCGTACAAGTGCTTGTGATATTTATGTTCCAAGAAAGTACTGCTGAAATAGGACCAAAGAACCAAAAATGTTTAAAATATATCTCGTTTTTAGCAGGTCTTTTTTATGATAAAAGTACTGGAAAAGTCCCACTTAATTTTTTTTCAATTTTTACATATCCCAAATAATTCTTGGGACATAAGCACTACAAAAGTACCAAATTATATTTTGCGAAATTTTTACAAGTGCTAATGGGATTTATGTTTTAAAAAAGTACTACTGAACTTGGACTTGAGTATCAAAAAAGTTCAAAATGTGTCCCGTTTCACCGGGACTTTTCCAGAACAGATGTACCGAAAACGTCCCACTTAATTTTTTTTCTAATTTTCACAAGTCTTAAATAGTGTTTAGGACGAAAGTACTACAAAACATCCATTTTATTTTTTGCAAAATATTCGCAAGTGCTAGTGAGATTTGAGTTCCAAAAAATACTGCTGAAATGGGACTAGAGTACCAAGAAAGTCCAAATGTGTCTTGTTTCACCAGGACATTCTCAGGACAAAAGTACCGAAAAAGTGCCACTTAATTTTTTTTTATTTCAAGTTTATTTTTATGTCTTAAGTCCTAGTTTTTTTTGTGACAAAATTATTACAAAAGATCCATTTCATTTTTTGCGAAATTTTTACAAGTGGTGATGAGATTTATTTTCCAAAGAAGTATTGCTGAAATTGGACTAAAATACCAAAGAAGTTTAAAATGTATCCCGTTGCACCGGGACTTCTCCAGAACAGATGTACCAAAAAAGTCCCACTTAATTTTTTTTCTAATTTTTACAAGTCTTAAATAATGTTTGGGACGAAAGTACTACAAAAGATCTATTTTATTTTTTGCGGAATATTCGCAAGTGCTAGTGGGATTTAAGTTCCAAAAAATACTGCTGAAATGGGACTAGAATACCAAAAAAGTCCAAATGTGTCCTGTTTCACCAGGACATTCTCTGGAAAAAAGTACCGAAAAAGTGCCACTTAATTTTTGTTTGTTTTAAGTTTCATTTTATGTCTTAAGTCCTAGATAATTTTAGTGACAAAATTACTACAAAAGATCCTTTTCATCTTTGCGAAATATTTTCAAGTGCTGATGAGATTTATTTTCAAAGAAGTACTGCTGAAATTGAATTGAAATACCAAAGAAGTTTAAAATGTGTTCCGTTCCACCAGGTCTTTCTTAGGACAAAAGAACCAGAAAAGTCTCAGTTATTTCTCTTCTGAAAATTTACAAGTACTGGATAATTTTTTAGATAAAAGTAATGTCAAAGTGCCATTTTATTTTTTTCGAAATTTTAAAAAGTGCTCGTGATATTTATGTTCCACCAAAGTCCTGCTAAAATAGGACTAAGGAACCAAAAATGTTAAAAATATATCCTGTTTTTTCAGCAGGACTTCTTTATGACAAAAGTACCGGGAAATTCCCAGTTATTTTTTTTTTTAATTTTCACAAGTCCCAAATAATTCTTGGGACAGAAGTAATACAAAAGATCCATTTTTTTGTGTGATTTTTATAAGTGCTGATGGGATTTATGTTCCAAAAAAGTACTGCTGAAATTGGACTCAAATATCAACAAAGTTCAAAATGTGTCCCGTTTCACCAAGATTTTTTCAGGACAAAAGTACCGGAAAAGTTCCAATTAATTTTCTTTCGTCTTACATGGAACTTTTTCTAAGCACAAAAGGACTGTTAAAGTTCCACTCAATTATTTTTTGAATTCCACTAGCCCTGAATAATTCTTTAGACAAAATTATTACAAGAGTTCCATTTTATTTTTTGCAAAATTTTTACAAGTGCTGAAGGGATGTATGTTCCAAAAACCAGAACTTTTTTTAGGATGAAGTACCAGAAAAGTCTTAGTTTTTTCTCTTCTGAAAATTCACGCGTAAGCTAAATAATTTTTGGAATAAAAGCAATACTAAAGTACCATTCTATTTTTTTCGAAATATTTACAAGTGCTCGTGATACTTACGTTCCAAGAAAGTACTGCTGAAATAGGACTAAAGCACCAAAAAATTTCAAAATATACGTTGTTTCACAGGGACTTTTTTAAGACGAAGGTGCCAAAAAAGTTCCACCTATTTGTTTTTTCTTAAATTTTTACAAGTCCTAAATAATTTTTGGGACAAATGTACTACAAAAATTCTATTATATTTTTTTCCAAAATTTGACGAGTGCTCATGATATTTATGTTCCAAGGAAGTACTGCTGAAATAGGACTGAAGTATCAAAAATGTTTAAAATATGTTCCGTTCCACCAGGACTCTTGTAGGACAAAAGTACCGGAAAAGTTTCACTTAAATTCTTTGTTTTAAGAGGAACTTTTTCTGGACAAAAGTACTGGAAAAGTCTCAACTTTTTTTGGTCTTGAGCAGGACTCAGGTCAAAAGTATAGAAAAATTCCCACCTTCTTTTAAACATATTCTAAACTTTTTTGGTACTTTAGTCATCTTTCAGCAGTACTTATAATTGATATATTATAATTAGTGACTAATAAAAGATTTCGAAAGAATTGAATGATACTTTTCCGATACTTTTTTTCTCAAAAATTTTCTGCTCAAAACAGAAGATAAGTAAGTATGACTTTTTCGGTACTTTTGTCTCCTGAGTAAGTCCTAGTGGAACAGGCCATATTTTAAACATTTTTGTTACTTAATATCCTGGTTCAGCAGCACTTTTTTGCGACATGAATCCCATCTCCACTCGTAAAAATTTCGAAAAAAATAAAATGGATCATTACTAGTAATTTTGCCCAGCCGGCCTTTATTCGGGATCCCAATTGGATCTCAAAGGGACTTTTTTTACCCTGGAATTTCCACATATGGATGTTTTAAGTCATGAGCAAGATATCGTTTCGCTAACAAATTCATTGTTCATAATTTGAAATGTTTGGAAAAAATGTCCGAATTAACAAATATAATGTAGAACAACTCTATCAATTTCAATGTACAAAATTGAAAAATATAACATTTAACATTTCAATAGGTTATAAGTCAAACGTTCATAATTGCATTGGAATAGCTTAGAATAGCACAAAAATAAAATGGGAAAACTCAAGATATTATAATTTAAAATTATTCATAATGTATAAGATAAAAAATAATGCATTGAATTATGATTCATTTTAAATCATAATACCTATCTGGAGTTCTTCTAATTTCTTATTGTGCGATTATGAAGCCAAATTCGAAGAGATTAAATTTTGAACGCTTAGGGATGAAAATTCTTCAATTTGTATCTTAATTTCCCTAAATACACAATTTGCATGAATTAAACTTTCACTAAATACTACAACTACCAAATTGCTCTGAATTTGAAATCCGACAATTTTGAATATTTGAAATTAAATATCTTTTTATTAAAAAATTCAAATTTAAAGCTGCTCAATAATAAAAGTTAAGACTTTGATGCAAAATAATAAAATTACGAAGTATTCCATTCAAAATTGTTTTAATGTTACAGAGCAAAGGAATTAATTACCGATGGTGAGGGTCCCTATGCCCGAGGTTGAAGATAAAATTCTTTCTATTTTCACTGTTTTTGCACGTACATTTGATTTTCGATTTAAAAGCTCGAATGAAACTTCAATTAATGGCTTTTATACTAAAAAAAAAAATATTTAAGTTTTATGTCAGAAGAAATCGTCTGTTTCCACGACAAATGTTTTTCCTCGGTAATTGGCACCCTTAGCGTAGGCTAAAAGTTTTTCATTGTGAAATTTGTTATTTTTTAGTTGCACAATGGAAACCTCAAAAATTGATACAAACTCGACATCTGAATTTCAGATTTACACCTACAATTTATCAACGTTTACATAACAGACAATTGTATACTTCTACCAAAGTTCGAACTCCGGTCGGAAGGTGTCATGTCTCAGGAAGATAGTTCATTGAAAATTAAATACCATTGAATTATACACATTCATTCATCAAGAGACACGTTTTATGAAAAGATATTTCATGAAAAGATATGACTAACTTGATTTCATCCATATTATTTGAACCAGACTAGGAATATTGATTCTTAAACTAAAATTAATATTGAAGAACACTGTTTACTAAAAGCAAGCAACCTTGAAGGTAGATCGCTTTATTGAAGATGAATTTAATTAAGCAGGGAGAGATGTTATCGTCCCTTCTATTTCCCCCTGGTTATATATTGTCTATAATTGTTGGAAGAGAACCCATCCAAACTTGAGAAGTTTATTCATGTTCCGCATTCCTGAATTTGAAATACGATGATGTAATACATGATCCTGTAGTCAACTCGAACTATAACTACAATCCGAGAATCTGCATATTATGGATTTTCTCGAAATTCTAGTCCTGCTCGTGATGGGCTTTGCATGTATATATTTAGTCTCTTGTAATAGTTCCGGGATACTTAGTAGATCCGAAGGCGAATCTGCAAAGGTAGCTATCGGTCTCAGGGGAAGAGCTTGCTTATGTATTTTGGTAAACCGTACAGGTTCAGAGTAGTAACGGAGCTCTCCTATATGTTCGGCAAATACATTTATGATATCCCTTGATTCTCTTCTATAATTAGAATTATCATCCCGTTCCTCATATAATAATCATGTCACATAATAATCATTTTTAATAAAAGAGTAAGTAGACTCAAGGAAAATGTTGACTTGAAACAAAAGAATTGTCCTCTTTCCTGTTTTGCTTTGAACCATGTGAATATTTCCTCTAAACGAACATAATTTTTCGGCTGCTAAATTAGACAGAATTAATCGTATGAGGATAATTTTGTCTGTAAAAGGATTCCCTCAGAGACAAACGAAAATACTCTCAACATTAAATTTGAGAGGAAATTCTATTTGTGTCAAGAAATATCCTTTTGACACAAAATCACATTTCTCCGAGGGTATTCAGAACAATCGGCTCAGATTCGAAATTGGATCGTATAGATTTGTATAACCTAAAATAGTTTAAAATTGTATTCTTATCGTGTGGCAATTCAGGAAAATATTCATTTCGATGCGAGGAGAAAAATACTCTATTATTTTTCTTTCGCTAGGTGGGTTTTCGGTACACATTTTTGCGTGATTGTAGGTTGGTGCGCACACTTTCTTCTATTTATTTTCTGCGAGATCCACCGCGGGAAAAAAATACGAATAGCTGAAAATAAACAATCTGCAAAATAGACTTCACTGTAGAAATAATGCCGTGTCGACGTAACTGGAAGAGGGTGGAAATCGATCGCGACTCCCCTGGGTGGAGATACATCGAAAAATGGAAATAATTTCCACCCACACGGTTCTCCAACTTCAATCCATCTAATTGCAGCTCAATTCGTCATTCACGAGTATCGAACATTGAAAATCTGCGATGTAGCACATGTCTTGTCCCATATTCTTTAAAATGGATCTAAAAAACGAATCTTCATAAATATTTGGTATCATTTTCATGTGTTCCTTGCATATGTGTTTTGAGATTCAGAGAACAAAGAATTCGGAAAGAAAAAGTGAAAATTCATATAACTTTCCAATTATGTATCTTCCCTGAAAATTTCTGGTGAAGGACTGCAGA
>JAUMHM010000031.1:31877821-31891716 GCA_032362435.1 Melikaiella ostensackeni | reverse complement strand
AGAGAAGATAAAGCAGAGCAGGATGAAGGATTAGAGGGAGAGAAATGGATATTAACAGTAAGAGGAGGAAGAGATTATTGGTTTTGTTCTGAGAGGATTGCTCGTTTCCATGAATGATGCATTTGCAAATATAGACCAAGCGTTTGATAATTTCAAATATTAACTTCTTACCTCAAGTCTTCTCCGGCAAATTGAAGCGAAACATTTCCAAATCGATTTATCTTCCAGTAAATCAGCCAGGTCTATAATCTTGAAAATAGGTGAACAAATATTATCAGGAAAATCAACAACTTCTCAATGGAACAAGAATTCATAATCATAATTTGACTTTGATGAAAAATTCTGATGAGATAACCTGTTGTGCAACTGAAAATTTTAATAAAAAACGGGAAATGTAGTATGTTTTTTTCATGTTCTTTTTTCGTGCGTCCATTCTCATTTGTGCAATTAAAGCGACAGAAATGTTCTGTTAAAAATACCAATTCAGAATTTTTAATGTTACTTAGACTTTCACTCGTCAGGTTTGTAGTTTACCTGTGAAGAATTTTGATAGCAAAAGCCCGGTTACACAGCGGGAGCGTTTTATGTACAGTAGGTACATGAAGTTTACGATCTCGAGAGAACCAGAGTGTGCCGTGGATGTATTATGTACGCTTTTGTTATGCTCCTAGATGGAAAGCCATTTTGAATGAATGACGAGCTGCTCCATTCTCATTTTCTCTCTATTATATGAGCTCTCACCTAATTAAAACTCGACAGGATCTCAATGAAAGGTCACAATGTGTTTTTCATTTTAATTAGTTTTTACATTACTAACACATAAGAGCAGATGAAACTAGTACTAAGTGTCCCTTCTTTATATATTTTAACCTTGAACCTGTATTTTAATATTTATACGTTAAATTCTAGGCCAATCTTATTTAAATATTTAAGTTGAAATCAAGCATGAAGGTCACCAGTTCATTTTCACCTTGATGACCAAAATAAATCAAATGTCTAATGACGAAAATTCTTAATACCTAAAGAATATTTCATTTGAATAAACCGCTAGTACAACACAGCGACTGGAGGAGTAAGGGGTGGTGAATCATCCATGCTAAATAAATATAACAGCCTTTTGGGTACTGGTTAAAATGAATGCATTCATGAAAATGGCAGAGTCGCCGCATATTAAAGTTAGAATTCAGCATAAGGTGACCGGATCATGACTATGTGGCCTCTTAGAATTCAATCCTGACGAATGTTCCTAATTGAAATTATGCCTGAAGGGCGCTTCAGCTTAGCCGTGATATAGACATACTACATTTCGAAACAAATCAGAAATCAAATTTACACAACAGCGAAAATTTATAGCTTTACGAAAGTGACACGCTGTTTCAACATGACTGCAATCATGCCAGAAGGGCAAGTCGAGGACGCCACCATCTTTCAACAGCCTATGATTTTTAAAGATTATAGCCCAACCACAGTCTGGTGATGGTTAGGTAGTGAAATTTCACAGTTTCCCTAAATTTCGTGCAGGATTCAAATGGACGACATGCCACCCTGACACGAAGTTTCTGTCAAATGACAGAATTATCAGATTCTGAATATGTAACAATGACTATCAAGAGTGCATTCAGTAGTGAGAACAAAATTCAGATTTTCTTTTGTCCCTATTTTCGGATTCAAATCACCTGAATCAGTAATGAAAAATCTTCCTCTTTTTCTGCTCTCTGAATATAATTTAATTTGAATACGCTTATTGGAAAATGTATCAAATAATAAATGGTATTGCTTTGTTTGAATTTCATGTTGAGCTTTGCATGGATAATGTGAATTAAGCCCATTTATGTTCGCTAAAGTGAATTCCCCTTGTGGGAGCAGAACCCATATCGTATGCTCTCTCTTATTAAAATTTCAAGGCTACGTCAATGCTGTCTAGTCGACTATAAGACCAGGAAGCTACTCCATTCAGCCTGATAATAAGAATAACATCAAGATTTTGTGTAGAATTTAAACTATATTAAGTTCTGCTTTGTAGCCTTATTCAAAATGAAGAGAAAAATAGGAGGAATATTTTAACTGCAAAAATTACCAGCCTCTGATTATATTTAGCGGTATCTAACAATATTTTTGATTTTTTTTGACAGATTTTAGTTTTTGTTATTTAAATAGTTAATCAAAGTTTACATGAACTTATAACACAGTAAATTCTGAGATACGAAAACTGTTGCAGCTCAGTTCAATCTTGTATTGAGTATCAAAAGGATCCAATCTGGTGAATCAAAAAATTTACTAGCCCAACTTAACGATTCTAGCATCCGACAGTCGCGTTGTTTTCCTTCAAACAAACGACAAGTAGAAATTTTTGTGGAAACATAAGGTGCTATAAAATGAAACTTTTTCAGAAGGGCCCCGATGAATATGTTTGTCTTTTGGTCTCAAAATGTCCATGGAACTATAGAATACAATAATCAGTCGGAAAATCCCATATGCAAGGAACTTGCAATTAAAGTTGGTTTAGATCCAGCTTGAAACATTAGTAGAACGTATGCAACAAATAAAAAAGCTGATCCAAGACGATGATGATTATATGATGACAATAATAATGATGATGATGGTTTATCATTGATGACGATATCGATAGCCTTCCACTAATGTTAATACTATTTGAAGATAGTGTTATCTGTTGATGATGGAAGGATATGCTAATGGTGATCTATGATTGATAATGTTATTGGCTGAAGATGATGTTATGTAGATGGTGTTATGAGTTAATAAAGATATGATGAAGAAATATAATTGATGAGAACATGATGTAAAAATGTTGTTATGTGTTGATGGTGATGCTGGCAAATTGTTACTGATGATAATCCTGTCTGAAGATATGTAGATAGTGTTCGAATTAGTGATCGAATTGAGTGAAATATGAATGTATAAATATGGCATTTGACGCATGAATCAAATGTCAATGTTCACTTGTCGCTTATAATTTTGATACCAGGTCTGGATCATTTCAATCAGCTGACTATCAGTCTGCTGCAAATCCCTTCGATTCAACATCAAGATAAAAATTAATGCCAGGATTTTCTGTGAAATTAAGTTCAGATAAGTTTCACAGAACTTTAATTTAACTTTGCTTAGCTAAAACTTTCGAAAGCTTACTTCAGTAACTAATTGTATTTGTGTATACATAATTATTATTTTGATTATCATTCTCCCTAGATATTAAATTTGCGTTAGTATTTTATTGGACAATCTGTCACAGGTTTACGTCAAGCGACTTTCTGAGACTCACGGAAAGTTTCTAAGTAATTATCTGGAACGATCTCTACGTCTTATCAATTAGCAGCGCATGTCAGTCACATCCCTCCAGTGCCACGATCGAGTCTTAAGAACGTTTGCAGCCCTTTAGTCGGGTGCATCCCATCGGAGAGCTCTTTGATCAAGCCAAGATGAACGACCTAGCAAGAAGGCACACTCCTCAGAGAAAGATGGCCACAGAGGGAGAAAGCGAGCTATCTTTGAAGACAAAAGGAGGAAGCCTCATAATTTCTAGATAAAGAAAGACGAATGTAAACTCAGAAAACAAAAAGAGTTTGAAGAGCAAAAAGCAAAAAGCGCGAAGATCTGTGTCAAACAACGCTCTTCTTCAAAGGAATGGTACTTATTTTAACCCGTTTTCCTTTAGTAATTTGATAATTCTCTCCACATCTTTATAAAATGTAGAAATCATATAATCCTGATGAGAAGATACGATTTAATGGTGAATTTTGTAATAGTTTAGTGTTAGTGGTGAAAATGGAGGGTATATATAAGCTTTCGAGTAACCACGACTGACCCAGGCTGAAGCGGTCAGGTGGAGACTAACGCAAATAAATTGCTGAGAAATCGAATTACTGCCTTCCCTCGACGGATTATAGTCGCTCGGATGAGCAAGAAAAACGAACTATCTTCCGATCAACGAACTGCCAGTTGTGCCTAATTCGGCTTTCGTATTTTTTGTATGTACCTGATGTATATATCAGTAAGAGAGTGGAAAAAATAATGAATTAAATAGGGAAAGGAATAACTTTAACTTTGATCAATCAATCTGAAGAGATGTGACACCTTCTCACATAGTTAGAACAAAAGTAAATAGCCGTGATCGAACTTTTAGTGGGAGGTCACGTCGTATTATTTGTAATAACATATCAATGATATATTCACGTTTGTATTAATTTCAGTAAGAGCATTCTCCTTAGCTTTTTTTGTAAGAGGATCCTCAGAGACCCTTTCACATTATCCTTCTATATTAAACGTTCAAAGGTAGCAGATATATGTCAGGTGTAGCTAATTATCGCAAGCGGCTCTACTTAAGCTAATTAGTTCAGCCAGGCTGAGTGATCGATGGGGAGAATGCTATAGTCCGTTGATTTCCGATGCTCACATCAAGAACTTCCTGCACCCAGTAAACAAAGAGCCACGTACGTGTTCACCAACACTTAGAAGCATAGACATGTATTTTCAGTGTCAGGTTACTCGGTGCTCGATCGTTAATCTAGGTACGGCAATCTCGTACCATTTGACCCTGCCGCTACGATTTCCTTCAGTACCTACTTTTGGCGACATTGTGGGCATTGACATACGATATCATTAACTATGTGAAGCTGGTAGCGTCCTTATAATTAGAATTCAATCATAAGAAGAATTTATAACCATTTCTTGTGAATGAGTAGAAGAAAGTTGCATTGAGATTCTATTAGAATTCGAAATACAGTCTCACTGAAGTACCGGGTACGAGACAAACTCTCCAAAGTACCAACTTTTCCTAACACTATTCACAAGTGCAAATAGGGACAAAAGTACTGGAAAAATTTTACTTCATCTTTTTCACATTTTTCTGCTAGTATGCACAGGACTTCTTGAGGACAACACTACTAGAATAGAGAAGTCCATCTTATTTTTTCAAGTTTTTACGAACCTAAGTTTGTTTCCCATAAAATTTTAAACCCAATACTGTGCAAAATATTTTTGAGACAACAGTTCTAACGAAGTTGCACTTAATTTTTTTTTAATTTCCACTTGTACTGGTGGAATTGTATTTCCTAGGAGAGTACTGCTGAAATGGAATTCTAAAGTACCAAAAAAGTTTGAAATACGTCCCCTTTCAGCAGGTCTTTTTCAGAATAAAAATAGTTGAGAATTGCCACTCACTTCGATCTTTAATTTTAATCTTTTGTTTGTTAACTAAGGATTGGTGGAGACTAGACAAGTATAATTAGTATTAGGACCGTATCAGACAAAGGATTCCATCAGTACGCATGCAGCACTAATCAAGGCTTTCCACTTAATTTACCCGAGTAATTAACCGTCTCATTCAGCTTTGCTCTAACAGAAGCCATTCCCAAATCTCAACCACGTACTCTATCGAATTTTCCTTTTATATGTTTGAGAACATTTCGAGAAGACTTAAGGGTATTCAAACATTAGGTAACATATTTTTAAAGACTTTTGATTATATTCTGTGCATATTTTGTATAAGAGTCTTAAAATCTTGCTGAGCAAATTGGCAACTTGACATCAAGCCTCAAATTTTCTTTGAAACTGTCATTTAATAGTGCATCTTTACTAAAAAAATGCGTTTTGTGGAGAGAATTTTAAGCTGCATGCGCAAACGCACAATAGGATTAAAGATTTTCTCTTGTCAACGATTAAAGATAATAACACTAAGTCATCTCCACGAGGATCGTTACGAGTAATTAGAGAGAATTGCCATTTAAATCAGGCTAATGGGTCTTTCGTGCACACGCATCATTCTGTTTAAACCTAAGTGTGGATTACAGCGCTTAAAGCTCTCGCTATTCGCCAGGAGTGGATTGTCGTTCTGCCTAATTCTCATTATAAAAGTGTACGTTATGACCTACCATTTCTAGACAAAAGAGGATTCTTTTTATTTTCTAGCGTTTTCTGCCCGGCAGTTTGCATAAATCCTTCGTGACACCTAAGAAACGGAAATTGGAGGATGAAGAGATGCTCTCACAAGTTTAATCGTTTTCAAAACTTTGCTAGACGCCAACCTTATAAAATTATCCCCTCGAGCAAAGATAAAGATCTCAAGGCTCGCCTGTTAATTTCATAATCATCCCTGCAAACTCCAATTTTTTCTTCTTCCTTCCGAAACTGTTCTCAGAAGGATTATGAACTCATTTATTAGAAATTTGTTTCTAATTTTTCAAGTAGATGTAATTTAATTACAGGGTCTTATTTGGCTTGTTACTTCTTCTCTATTTATTATATAATGAAGCCAGATTCCTTTCGGGGTAAGCGTAACTCGTTTGGTTCCAGCCTCGTCACATTACAAACTGAGTGATTAAACCATAGGAAGATCTAAACTCTTTACCCCAACTACATCCATTCAGCAAAACTCTTCATGATGGCCCATGATGTTCCGCAAGAACTACTCCTATCCTTTTCCTGATACGTCCAGGTCTCGTTGTCTGGTAATACAGCACAGTGGTTGCAGGTACAGAATTATATATTGCAATCTCAGCTTCATTCGTTACATTTTTACTTCTATCAACTGTTCTTAACTGCCAATTATCTTCCTACCCTCATTTATACGTCTGATTACACGGAATTATCGATTTGTTCTCTCCCCTATTCTTTTAAGGAAATATTGCATACTGTTTTCTCACCCCTTCTTTCAAACACAATAATTTCTGTCTTATTCACATCAATCTTAAAACCCATACTCTTCATGCTCACACCCAGTCTGCTCATCATTCACTTCAAATCATCGACTGATTCTGCCATGACAATCTTATCATCTGCAAGCGCCAATCCACGCGCTAACACTATCCCGACTTTAACACCTTCTTCGACTAAGAGAGCCATTTTTAGACATTTGTTCATATATGTATTGAACAACCACGAGGACATAACGCAGCCTTGCCTAACGCCTTGCTTATTATCAAACCGACCGTTTAGTTGTCCACTTTCCAAAGTGTATTGTTTTTATTGCTTTGAGAGGCCAACCAATCACTCCATACTCTTTCACGACCTCCCAACGCTGAATTTTACCCACCTTATCGAAAGCTTTTTCCAGATCAACAAATGCACAGAAAAATTTTTTGTTTATTCTCAAACTTTTTTCTATGATCTGTCACAAGCTAAATGTCTGATTCGCACATGATCTTCCTTGCATGAATCCACATTGAACTTCCCAGATCCTTTCTTCAGTTATACCCATGACCGTACCAATAAGTATTTCGGTAAATATTTTGCCCACGATACTTATTAGTAGGCTAATCGCTCAATAATTGGTACAGTCGCCTTTATCACCCTTTCCCTTGTAGAGTGGAACGATAAACGCCTTCCTCCAATCATTTCAAACTTCTCCGTTCTCAGCACACACATTCATAAATTCGCTCAGCCACAAAAACAAATATCCGGCACTGCTTTTATGCAATTCAGCAGTGACATTTTTATTGTGTTTGTAATCAAATTAATATATGTGAATGGTTCAGAGTGTAAAAGATTTTGAAAAATTACATATGGATCTTCTTCCAAATTATATCATTTCATATGCTCCATGAAAAAATCCGAAAATATAACACAGGATTGCAAAAGAAAGAATGAAACGTTATTTTCGAATTCAAAACGTAATACAGCAGATAACAACACAAATTATGCCGAATAAAGTAGATAAAACTGTTAAACAAACAAAAGTGATATCATAAATAAAGAACCAAGAGCTTATTGCGACAGATATGATATACAAAAAGGGGTAGAAAATGTATGTAAGATAGCCTCGTTTGGAAGGGAAAATGCTAATTTACCCACTATTTCAACTTTCCGCAAACAGAGAGGCTCGCTTAATAACTACTGTCCCAGCCTCTCATCAAATTTTCAACAGCCCATTGACCGGTGAACCGTGAAGATAAGAGTCATCAAAAGCTTATGCGCCGAAGAGTCGATATTGTTTTATCGCGTGTTGCACACATTTCATATTCGTCAACAGTTTTCCATGAAAGGCGGTCGGGGAATTGGAGAAATATAACGCGCGTTTTGCGCGAGGGTCAATAATTTTTCACTGACCCAAAGGAGCAACGCGATCTGAACACGAACTGCACAGTTACGGGCAAATGTAATTATTTGACGCAGTACTTGATTAGACCCCGAGTGGTACGTCGAGTGTATAAATGCTGTTATAAACCCTCTACGTGTGTATGCAGGTTTAATGGCAAAGCCACGAGCTTCAACCATTTAGTAATGAGTGCTGAGATTTCTGCTATAAGGCATATTTTCCTGGTCTCATACAAACTGAATAGAAAATTCTATAGAAGTTGTTGATTATTTATTCATGAGATTTAAATAATGTTTGGAGAACATTTTACTTTAAGGAGAAGACACTAACACAAAAACAAAAGAATAATTGTTTCACGCTTGTAAACCTCTTGTTGGTTCACAGTTCTTGAAATGACTTGAAGCTTGTCAAACTTTGTCTGTATTTGTAAATTAATATTTAGAGAAATATTTAACAATGATAAGAATAAGAATTAATGGGTTATATTTAGATCTTAGAGCTGAGAATAAGTTAAGCTTCTAGACGTTGATCGATGATGGCGAAAAGACGAGAATTCAAACGAACTTCTAATTCAGAAATCCTTATTTAGCAAACTTTTGATAATCAATATTTATTTAACTAGCACGGCAAGCTTCGATGGAACTCGACCCAAATGGACTTGAACCTCCCGGCTTTATCTGATTTCATTACTGTGATACCTCACAGTCATTTTGGGACCAAAGTGAAAAAAAAATTATTGGAGCCGTTTTTGAAAAAACAGAATTTTTTGTTGTTTATAGTATATATTGTAGTATTGCACAGTATTATATAGGTTGCAGTATAGTTTGGTGGAAATTACACTGAAATGGTGAGTGTTTGGGATAAACTCTTCATGCTAGCACCTGGAAGGAGATTCTATATCTAAACATCTTGCTATGAACAGATTCCTTTAAATTGTTTAAAAATAGGTGATGCAAGTTGCAAAAATTTAGTTTTTTTAAATTGTTCCTTTCTGGTCCATAATAATGCTTGGGGATGCTCTACGAGTTTTGGAGGGCACGAAATTCCCTGAAAAACTAAAAAAATGGAACACTTCTCCTCCAATAGTCTAGGAGATATAGCTGTCTTAACTTATTTTTTATCAAGGAATTTGACTAAAAGCATTTTTCATTTTAGTTGTCCTAAAATGACTTAGCTGCTGTGCATCACATTTTGAGTTTGTCACAAAATAAATGAAAGCGGACTGAATTCCCTAAAAATCTCAAGAAATACAATGCTCTAGCTCTAATAGAACTGCAGCTATGGCCTCCTGAATAAGACCTTCTTTTATGGAAATTATATAGACATTAAGTCTTTTTTTCAAATTTCTTGCTTCCGCTTCGTCTTTCATTATTTTAAGTACATTCTTTCACATCGAATAGAGCAGAAGCAAGAAATTTCGAAAGAAACTTAACGTCCATATAAGTTACATAAAATAAGGTCTTAATCAGAACGACATAACTACAGTTCTATTACAACTTGAGCATTTTTAAAAATATTTTTAGGAAATTCAATCTACTGTTAGTTATTTTCTGACAAATCTCAACTGTGATGCACAGAAACTGAGTTATTATAGGAAAACTAGAATGGAAAACTCTTTTAGTGACATTTCTTGATAAAAAATATGTTTTGACAGCAATACCACCTAAACTATACATATAAATATTATTTGAATTGTAACTTTTAAATTCTTCAGTTGTATAGTTCAAAATTGAAAGGTTTCACTTCTGAATTCTTCGCGGATGAGACACTCTGGAAATAATAGGTTTGAATTTGTAAAGATTTTAGTTTTACAGTTATGAATAAGTACTAAAATTATCAATCATTTATGTTTTGAATGTTTTAAGTTTATAATTTTATAATCTCTGAAGCTTGAAAATAAAACGCTTCTCAACGTTGATCACTCAAATGGTTGACCTCATAAATAATTCAGTGTGATATGAAAATGTCACGAAAAAGTCCCGAAATTAAAGCTAGTACGACGTCATCCATCCGCTTACCACGGCACCAAGCGAATTATATAATTCAATATTGGATAATTCGGGATGATCCAATTGGCAATTGCGAATTTTTGAATGTTTAATCTCAAAAATTCGGATTCTAAACGTTTACAATTCAAATTTTATAAAACTGTTTACAGTTTTAATGTTTCCGAACATTTTCTCCCCCGGTGTAATGAATATAAAACAGCTTAAGCTTCCGAAATAAGAAATCAATCCTAATCTGTTTACTGCAATCATACCTGTTCTAATGCTTTTCAAAATACAACTGCATGTGAAATCAATAATATATTTTTTTAAAGATTGAAAATCATCAACTTTTTAATATAATCTGGGAGTTACTACTATAGATTCAGACAATGCTTACTACTTTTATTATTTGTTGAATTTTGCTCATTAACTTGGAAGCTCCCTTTGAATCTGTAATACAAAATTCCGATACACAATGGATTGGTCCAGCATAATAAACTTATAAGTTGCAAATAGTTTCATGAATTTTGGACACTAGCATTGTTTGCGTAGAAATGTACATTGAGGAACTGAATGTGATAAATTCTGAACATAACTTTGCTTCACTTTATCGTCAAAACTAGCGGGCATGTACGAAACATCAATTTGAGAAGGAAATGAACATTCCCGCTGGCAAATGGCGATTTCGAAACAGCTAACTTGTTTCAATTACGTGGATTGGATAGTTTGACTATTACTCCTCTTAAGTTAGAATAGTTTATAAACAGCTAAATAAAGCAGAAGATTTTTGTTTTCAATACAGAGGGTAGATAAAAATGATATTATAGAATCTCTGAATGATTATTGTTATACACTCATTTGATCTGCAACCAACTTTCATTCAGTGAACTTATAATTTTCCTAATGAATTCAACTTTCAATAACAGAAACTGATTTATACATAGTCATCCTCAGTACCTAAAGCACCAAAATGAAAATTCAAAATTCCAATTGGATTATTCCAATTATCGTGGGCAGCATCTGTTCGAATAAGCATCACTACACAATTACACATTTCCAACTAACAGCGAATACATCTCAATGAGTTTTAAATTCATTAAAATTTATTCACCCACTTCGCTAATTAGTCCCTAGATAATTAACCAAAAACGCATTCTATTTCCGTAAGCCTTTCGATCACCGGAAGTAACTTGTTTGAATGAAGATGAAAATCGCAAAATTTGTCACTAGAACCAGAACTCGAAAAGAATTTTTTCATGTAATTTTCTAAAGTTCAAAAGTTTGATGCGGAGTTTTACAAAGCTAGATATCCGTCAAAATGTTGTTACCTTATAACATCGCGCTCCATAATCCTGCAAATTCAATTAAATTCTCGTTGGCTGCTCTCCGACTATTCAGAATTTCCAAGGGTTCAATTGAAAATTTATTATTCGAACAGGTTGAATGATTGAATACATGTATTTGAAAAAGTAAATTACCGCTGCAAAATACTATGAGTGTATTCAACTATTCACTATGGATGTATATTTTGTCTCACTTAGGGTTACCAATTTGAGGGGGCAGCGGGTCACGCCAAAAACTACGCTTAGTAGAATGGGGGGGGGTTGCGGAAGTAACGTTACGAACATAGATAACGTT
The DNA here is from genome assembly GCA_032362435.1 of Melikaiella ostensackeni. Lineage (NCBI taxonomy): Eukaryota > Metazoa > Arthropoda > Insecta > Hymenoptera > Cynipidae > Melikaiella > Melikaiella ostensackeni. The sequence continues at coordinate 31,880,040 of JAUMHM010000031.1, read as the reverse complement.
TAGTACATTTCCTGATGATAAATTCTAACAAAATTTGCGAATTCCGCGGATGATTGCCCTGCAACGGTACAGTTAAATAATAACTTAAGAAGATTGAAAATAAATCAACTATTCTTGGTGAAAAGCTAATCTTTTTGGTTGAAAATTTAATTATCTTATTAAAAATGCAACTGCTTTGATGAAAGGTCATCCATTTGGGTCAAAAATTCAACTACTTGGTTGAAAATTGAACCGCTTTATTAAGAAATCATTTTTTTGGTTGGAGGTTCACCTCTTTGGTATAAAATTTTACCATTGTGTTGAGAATGTGTTTCGTTTTTGGATGAAAATTAATTTTTTTAAATCGAAAATTCAACTATTCCATTTTTAGTTTAAAATGTCTCATTTTCCGTTCAAACTTCTTCTCATTGGTTGGAATATCAACTATTACATGTTTCGTTAAGAATTCATCTATTTGGTTGAAAATTCATGTAATTTGATTGAAATTCGCCTTTCTTGGCTGAACATAACTATTTTTCATTACAAATTTAAATCTTCTTCAGTTAAAAAATCAACCACTTGGTTTGAAGTTGAACTAACTTGTAAAAAATTCATTTTTCTTTCGGTTGAAGATTCGTCATTTTAGTTGAAAGTTCAACTATTTGGTCGAAAATTAGTTTTTTTGTTGAAAGATCATATTTACGGGTTTAGAATTCAACTTTTATAGATAATTCATCTCTGTGGCCTCAAATTTCAACAATTTTGTTGAAAATCATAGTATTTTGTTGCAAAATCGTCTTTTTTGGTTAAAGATCAATCTTCTCGAAAGAAAATTCATTTTTTTCAAAACATTCAATTGTTTGGTCAAAAATGCATCTTCGTTGGTTGAAAATTCATCTTTCTTGGTTGAAAATTCAACTACTTGGTTGAACGTTGAACTGTTCTGTTAAAAGCTTATTTTTTCTTCAAAATTCACCTTTCTGGGTAAGAAGATAACTATTATTTTGAAAATTTGTTGTTTATTTGGTTAAAAACAAATTTTTATATCTGAAAGTCAACTATTTCATTTTTGGTGGAAAATTTATCATTTATAAGTTGAAAATTTGATTATTTGGTACGAAATTCATGTGTTTTGTGGAAAACTTGTCTTTTTGAGTAGAAAATTACCCTCGTTTCTAGGAATTTCCTTTTTTTTGGTTGAGACTTTCACTATTTGGTTGAAAATTTACGTTTTTGGTTGAATTCAACTATTTGGTGAAAAATTCGTGTTTCTCGCTTGAAAGTTAAATTTCTTGCTGAAAATTCATCTCTTCATGTTTAAAAGTTAACTGCTTTTTAAGACCTTCGAATTTTAGCTTGAAAAATCAACTCTTTTGTTGAAAATTTGTCTTCTTAGAGCGAAAATTTATCTCTTTTGTTTATTTATTTGCTTGGGGATAAAATTCTTATGTTGAAAATTCGATTTTTTCGTTGAATTTTACTGGTAGAAAATTGGTTTTTTTGTGATTAGTAATTTTTTACACGAAAATTCAACTATTCTATTTCTGATTCAAAACTTGTGTTTTTTATTTTAGAATTGAAATATTTGGTTGGAAATTCATGTATTTGTTGAAAATTCGACTTTTGGTAGAAAATTAATTTTCTTGATTGAAAATTCATCTCTGTGGATTCAAAATTCAACTATTTCTTTAAAGTCATCTTTTTTGATCGAAAATTGAACTTTTTTGTTGAAAATTCGACCATTTGGTTGAAAATATAATATACAGGTAGAAAATTCAACTATTTTGTTAAAAATTCATCATTTTTATTGAAAATTCACATTATGGTAGAAAAGTTATTTTTCTTGGTGGCAAATTCATCATCCTTTGTTGAAAATCAACTTTCTTGTTCAAAATTCAACTATTTTCGAAAAATTTCATCTTTTGGCTTGCAAATTCAAATTTTTGGTTCATGTTTCAACTATTCTGTTGTAAATTTGTATCTTTTGCTTAAAAGTTCAACAATGTGGTTGTTCATATAAATGTTTGTTTAAAAATTAATTTTTTTGGTTGAAAATTTGTCTTTTTGTGTCAAAAATTCATCTCTCCTGGTATTCTGGATTGTGAAGTCTGATATTTTAATATTTTTATTTATTCTTGATTCATTACCGAAGGCATATTGACAACTAAACTCACTATATACGCGAAGGAAAGGAGAATAAACTTGAAATTCGTGTTCAGCCAATGGCTACGTTACTTTCA
>JAUMHM010000031.1:31856838-31877721 GCA_032362435.1 Melikaiella ostensackeni | reverse complement strand
GACGGGGGGTCTCAAGTAGCCCAAAATTGGTAACGTAATTCATGGACGGCCCCTTATGAGCACATTGCTTTCTCATAGAGGTCGGTTTATTTTCACTAACAAAACAAAAATGACACTTATTTCATCAGGTTGGTGTTTCTATTTTATACCGAAAATCTTATTTCCATGAAATCAGAAAGACCATCAAAAGGTCAATAAATGCGCCTTGTTGCAACGAACAACTCTTTAAGTTACATTACTGTTATATTCCAAATATTGAACAAGTTTTCCTCATATAAACAATGTAAACAATTTTTTGAATTTTATAATTCGCTGTTCATATATTATGAAACTCAAGTAATGTATTCATGGATAGTCATAAAAGGTTCTTCAACAGGTCAGTCGGTGCGTCTCGAATACATGAATATATGCATGATATACAATACCGTTGCATTGCCAATATTAAGAAATTTTTCCTGATGTAGATAAGATAAACAGTATATCTTTTAAATTTATAAATCGATGTTGCTAGGTCATAAGAGGTCATAGAAGGTTAGTTAATAGGTCATTCGACGCTTCTCGAAGACCCGATCGAATATATCGCATGCAATATTGCGGTGTTCCTAATATTAACAAAGTTTCCCGAATATGAACGGAATAAACAATTTTTTTGAAACCTCATAAATCGGTACTAGTAGGTTATAAGAGAGTCAACATAAGGTCGATCGATGTCTCGAAAACGCTAACAAATACGTTAGACATAATATATTTGCATTTTGAATATCAAAAAAGTTTTCCTCATATAAACAATGTAAACAATTTTTTGAATTTCATAATTCACTATTCATAGATTATGTAATGTAAGTCATGTAGTTATGGATGGTCATGAAATATTCTCCAATAAATTAATCGGCGTGTCTAAAATACAAGAATAGATGCATGGTATACAGTACTATTGCATTCCCAATCTTGAAAAGTTTCCCTGATCTAGACAAGATTAACAATATATTTTTTTAATTTATAAATCGATGTTGCTGGATCATAAAAGGTTGAACAACAGGTCGATCGATGTCTCGAAGACGCTATCAAATACGTTAGACATAATATTGTTGCATTTCGAATATAAAAAAATTCTTCCTCATATAGACAATGTAAACAATTTTTTGAATTTCATAATTCGCAATTTATAGATTATGAAATTTTCAGTAATGTAGTCATGGATGGTCATGAAAGGCTCCTTAATAGGTCAATCGGTGTGTCTCAAAATACTCGAATAGATGCATGGTATACAGTACTGTTGCATTCCCAATCTTAGAAAACTTTTCCTGATGTAGACAAGATAATCAATATACTCTTCAAATTTATAAATCGCTGTTGCTAGATCATAAAAGGTCATGGAAGGTTAGTCGATCAGTCATTCGACGCCTCTCGAAAACCGAACCAAATATATCGGATGAAGTACTGTAGTATTGCTAATATTAACAAAATTTTCCTAATACAAACTGAATAAACAATTTTTTTTAAACCTCCTAAATCGGTACTAGTAGGTCAAAAATTTTAATAGAAGGTCGATCTATGTCTCGAAGACGCTAACAAATACGTTAGAAATAATATTGTTGCATTTTACATATCAAAAAAGTTTTCCTCATATAAACAATGTGAACAATTTTTTGAATTTCATAATTGGCTATTTATAGATTATAAAATGTAAGTGATGTAGTCATGGATAGTCATGAAAGGTTCTTCAATAGGTCAATCGATGTGTCTCAAATACGCGAATAGATACATGGTATACAGTACTGTCGCATTCCTAATATTAGAAAATTTTTCCTTATATAAACAAGATAAACAATATATTTTTTTAATTTGTAAATCGGTGTTGCTAGGTCATAAGACGTCATGAAATGTTAGTCAATAGGTCATTCGACGCTTCTCAAAGACCCGACCAAATATATCGCATACAATACTGTAGTATTCCCAATACCAACAAAGTTTACCTTATATAAACAGAATAAACAATTTTTCTGAAACCTCATAAATCGTTACTAGTAGGTCATAAAAGGTGCAACAACAGGTCGATTGATGTCTGGAATATGCTAGCAAATACGTTAGACAGAATATTGTTGCATTTTGAATGTCAAAAAATTTTTCTCATATAAACAAGGTAAACATTTTTTTCTCAAATTTCTGAAAGCAGAAAAAGCACTTCTAAGTGGCTGATCTAGCTCAAAATCCTATCGGACATGGACAGGTTTTAAAAACCGGATTTTCGTGTTTCTGGTGTCGAATTATGTAGAAATATGTCAAAAAAGTCAATTTAAACATTTAGATCATTACAAGCCTTCCTCTATGAAGAAGCAATTAATAAAATACGTTCAGACACAATCGATCGAAGTATTTTTTCAACATCTCGAAATTTTCCTCTAAAGACATCTGATAATTAGAGTTGAAGGTTAAGGGAGTAATAAAGGATGTCTCCGAAATAGATTCTGAATGCAACCTTGAAATTTAGATAAAATCTAGCCGGAGACTCTAATCTTGAGCTTAAAGTTTTTGAATGTAGTTTCGTTTATGCTTATCTCGTTCTGTGCTTATCTAGATTTCTGTCAGTTAAGGTATACGTAGTCTTGAATAAGCAAATATCTTCGGTCCTTAAACTCTTATAAATGTACTACACACGCAAATTCTAGATTATATTCTCGATAACCGAGCATCCTTCCTGCAATATATTTGTTATCACTCACGGATTCTTGACTGAATTTTCAGAAAGATAGAATCTAGTTTATGCTGAATTAAAATCGATATTGAAGACAAAATTGCTTTTGAAATGAAGCACTCTATGAAAAATATAAAAAGTGCTGGAAGGATATTGGATAATTTAAAGAACAATTTATGCAAATCAATAATGGATTAATTACTTTTTGAAAGGAATCAGTTATCTTCACAGTTACGTCATAAAAATGTAACTAGTTATCGTTATCGTTAACGACTTAAGATGTAACTTTTTCCTAGTTAGTTTTGCAGAAAAAAATTAACTGTTGTGACTTTTTTAGTTACTTTTGTATCTATGGAATATAAATTTCCAACCAAAAATGGAACAGTTAAGTGTTCAGTTGAAGAAAAATTGATTTACAATATGAAACAAAAATTTTCAACAACATTTTTAAATTTTCAACCAAAAAGAATAATTCTGTACAAAAGAAGACGAATTTTAAAAAAATGGTTGAACTTTCTACAAATAGAGATAAATTATTGACCAAGAATAAAATTGATATTTATTTGGTTCACAAAATTATCGTTCAACTAAACAAGCGAGCTTCCAATTAAATATTTGAATTTTTAACCAAAAAATTAATTTTCAATTCAAATGATAAATCTTTAACCTAAAAATTAAATTCTCAACCAAATAGCTGAATCTTTTACTAAACTATATAAATTGTATATAAAAAATGGATTTGTTTAATTTTCAGTTGAGAACATTTATTTTCAACAAAAAAACGAATTTTCAATCAAATACATGGAGTTTCAATAAAAAAGATTAATTTTCTGCCATAAAAGACAAATTTTGAACTAAATACATGAATTTTCAATAAAAAATATCAGCTTTCAACTAATAGTGAAATTGTTTGATTTTCAGGTACAAAAAAATTAATTTTCAACCAAGAAAACGAATTTTCGACAAGAGAGTTGAATTTTTAACCGAAAACATGAATCTCCAACCGAGAAGATCAATTTCCCACTTAAAAAGACTATTTATCAACAATTTACGTGAATGCTCTACTAAAAATGATAAACTTTCAAACCAGAGATCAATTTTCTACCAAAAAGACGAGTTTCTAATGAATTACATCAATTTTCATCTGAATAGTTAAATTTTCATCTAAGAAAGATCATTTTTCTACCGAAATTCAAGCAACTTTTTCGGTTACTTGACCAAGAAAAAAGAAAACGAATTTTCAACGAACAGTTGAATTTTCAACCAGGAGGATTATTTTTTTACCAAAAAATACGAATCTTCAACAAAATATCTGAATTTTCAACTCAACAAGAGAAATTTTCAACCAAATAGTTTAATCCTCAACTAAACAATATCAATTTTAAATATATGTAAAATGGAATAGTTATATTTTAAAAAAATACGAATCTTCAACTAAACAATATACATTCCAAGCATAAAATGAAATAGTTTCAGTTTCAGTAAAAAAAATTAAAGTTTAACTAAAAATTTTTTTCAGCGAAATATTTAATTTTTAAATGCAGTATATCGATTTATAAATAAAATTATGAATCCTCAACCAAGAAAGTGAATTTTCTACCAAAAAAGGCAAATTTCCAACCAAATACACGAATTTTCATTTAAAAAAGATCAGTTTTTAATCAGTCGTGAAAAAGTTCAATTTTCTAGTAAAAAAAAAATTAATTTTCAACCAAGAAAACGAATTTTCAACATAAGAGTTGAATTTTCAACCGAAAAGATGAATCTTCAACCGAGAAGATTAATTTCCCTCTTGAAAAGACTATTTATCAACAAATAACATGAATATTCTACTTAAAATTATAAAATTTTGAACAAGAGGTTAATTTTCAACCAAAAAGACAAGTTTTCAAGAAAACACATCAATCTTCGACTAAATAGTTAAATCTTTATCTAAAAAAGATGCATTTCCCACCAAAATTTAAGAAACTCAATTTTTAGTTGTTTAACAAAGAAAAAAGAAAAGGAATTTTCAACAAACAGTTAAACTTTCAACCAGGAAGATTATTTTCTCACCAAAAAATACGAATCTTCAACAAAACACATGAATTTTTAACTCAAAAAGGAAAATTTTCAGACAAATGGCTGAATCCTCAACTAAATAATATACATTTCAAGTATAAAATTAAATAGTTCGAGTTTCAGTTAAAAAAATTAAAATTTAACTCGCAATTTTTTTTAGCAAAATATTTAATTTTTAAATGCAGGAAATCGATTTATAACTGAAATTATAAATCCTCTACAAAAAATGTAAATTTTCAACTGAAATTATGAATTTTCAATCGCAAAAGATCCGTTTTCAACCAGTAGTGAAATAGTTTAATTTTCTGGTAAAAGAAATTAATTTTCAACCAAGAAAACGAAATTTCAACATAAGAGTTGAACTTTCAACCGAAAAGATGAATCTTCAACCGAGAAGATTAATTTTCCACTCATAAAGACTATTTATCAACAAATTACACGATTATTCTACTAAAAGTGATAAACTTTCAAACGGGAGGTTAATTATCTACCAAAGAGAATTTTCAACGAACAGTTAAATTTCCAACCAGAAAGATCATTTCTTTACCAAAGAATAAGAATCTTCAACAAAATACACGAATTTCTAACTCAAAAAAAGGAATTTCCAACCAAATAGTTGAATCCTCACCTAAGCAATATAAATTTTAAATATAAAATAGAATATTCAAATTTTCAGTAGAAAAAATAAAAGTTTAACTAGAAAACTTTTTTAGCTAAATATTTTATTTTTTAATGCAGGAGATGAATTTGTAGCTAGAATTATAAATTCTCGTCCAAAAAATAGAATTTCAAACAAAAGAGTTCAACTTTCATCCAAAAAAGATGAATTCTCAGCGAAACATGCAATAGTTGATATTTCAACCAAAAAATATTTTACTTTCAAGTCCAGAAAGTTGAATTCAACCAAAAATTACATTTTCAACACAAGAATTGAATTTCCAGTCAAGTGAGAAAAAAAATTCACGAGATTGTTCAAATTTCAAGCCAAAAAGGCGAATTTTCTACAAAATAGTTGAATTCTGTACCGAGTAGAATGTTTATTTATCAAAATTGTTGACTTTTGAACAAAATAATTAAATTTTCCACCAAATAATAAAATTTATAACAAAAAATATGAATTCTCAACCAATAATATTTGAATTTTCAACCAAAGGAATGAATTTTCAACTAGAATTATCTTTCTTATACAGAGGTTTAACTTCTGTCAAAACTTCTTGTCAAAAAAATTAATTCTCAACAAAAAAAAGAGATTTAGAAAATTTGGAATTCCAGCTTGGGGGAAAAATATAAATTCCCCTATACTGAGCTTTTAATCCCTATGGCTGCCTGCTGCTACAATTTGAGTAGTGAAATTGGAAAAGTAGTTGCAAAAGGAATAAAATTGATCGATTATCGTAAGAAAGGCTTTTGAACTACGTTCCGAAAGTAACTAAAAAAGTAACGATTTTTATAGTTACAGTTACTGAAAAAATGTCGGTAACAGGAATCTTAGAATGAATGAGGGGTTATATCTACCTGTGCTCAGGAAAATTAAGAATTTTTAACACTTTTTCAAAAATTTATAAAATTTTATTGGAATACACTATGAAGTATCGACTAGTTCATGTTTCGAAATAATCGTATGAATTTTTTGATGAGAACATCTTGACAACTGGGGAAAATATGGCGGTTGCCCCAAAACACCTTTTTATATCATGACTTGCGGTGTGCATGATAACACTGGAATGGCTCATCTGAATTTGAAAAATCAAAAAGATTTTCTTAGTTTATTTCTCAACGGAGCTCGTGGTCGAAGGGCTTAGCAAAATTTTGATTTTTAAGAAAATTGCGATAATCGTTCCAAGAGCTAGATTTTCGAGGGTATAAAAATCCGGTTTTTTGTCAGAAAAAAATAAAAATTTTGGTCCAAATAAAAATTTCCTTGTTCACGAGCTGACCATTGTAATTAGAAACAAGCACGCGAAAGTTTTAAATCGATCAGTGAGATGGTTTTCAAGACTTCTTACTCACCGCAACGGGACTTGTCAAAACCCAATTCCGAGATATTCGCGTTTGAAGTTTCAATTCTCTGTTCTACACGAATGAAATCAATTCTTCCAAACTTTACGATATTCTGACAAACATTCTTAAGAGGATGTACTTTGATGAAATGCAGTAACAATTTTCTAGATTTTTTCGACCCACACAAGTGGGTATAACCCCTTAAAGACTACCTTTACACTAATATGGATAATTTTCAGAAAACTATTAGTAGTTTTTACTCAGATTGTTAATAATTATATCATAACATTTAGTCACAAAAAAACGCCCAGCGTGATCGAAACTCAAAGTGGTCGCTTCCACTGACAAATTCACTAGGTCTTTCGGTATTTGTTATTGATTAACTTTTACAGCATACCAGTGGGATTCAGTGAAGCTTCAATGCACAGAAAGCTTTGAATTTTCACAAACAACAACCCATGGTTTCAATCGTAGCAGTAGCCACCAAACGGCTGTTTGTTTCCCAGTCCCTATATTTTTTGTCCTTAATTGTAACTTTCGTAACTTTTTTGTAACTTTTTGAAAAGTCATGCCTGTTTTAGATCTGAAATGAATTTTCTTAACTCTCGATTTTCAAAAAATACAAAAAGGCTAAAGAATCTCTTTATCTCTAAAAAGTATTTATTTTTATTGCGGAATAAGCCCTAAATTTCAGAGAAGATACACAATTTTTTTAAAGATATTATCGGGCCTAGAATACGAAAGTTTATAATTTCATCACAATAAATGGTGTGAAATGGACCCTGAACATTTTTTTTAATGATATTCAGAGGATCTCTTCTAAGATATGAAGAAGATTTTCTCCGTAACGAATAAGTCATAAATATTTACACTGGGCGATAGAAAAAAATCTTGAATTTTGAAATATACATTTTTTATAGTTTGAAGATTCCTATAGTACTTTCAATTGTGATTTAACCATATCAGTGTAATTCATAAGAATTCAGGATAAATTGATGAGAATTCAGGCTGAATTCGAAACCATTCAAGTTAAATTCGAAGTAATTCAAATGTATAGGGAAAAAATCCAAAAAATGTAAGTAAATTTAGAAGGACTCAAGGGAATTCAGGAGACTAATGAAATTCATGAAAATTTGAGGGAATTGAACGAAACTTAAAGAGCGAAAAGTTTCCCTCGAATTTAGTAAAATGGGAGTGAACAGAATTCAGGGCACATTCAACAGAATTTAAGTGAATTGAAAGAAAATATAACAATGAATTAGATATAAATCGAATAAATTTGAAGGAGTTCAAGTGAAATTAGAAAAATTCGATAAAATTTATTGAACCTCAACGTAAATTTAAAAAAAAAAACACAAATAAGCTGCAAAACAATTCAAAAATATTAACAAAATTTATTCAATTCATTAAGTTTGGAGTGAATTCAGAAAAATTCAAGTTAATTTAAAATAATTTGATGAAACGTCCAAAAATTCAAGGTGAGTTTAAAAGACTTCAAGGTGAATAAAAAAAAACTTGAAAAATAAATAAATAAAATCCATTAAATTGAGTAGAATTAAGTGAAAATAGATGAATTCAAGTGAATTTAAAAGCATTCAGGGTAAATAAGGAAAATTCAGAAAAAAAACTCAAAAAATCTGATAGATTTGATGATAAATTATTGAGAATTGAGGGTGAATTCTCAATGAATTCAAATGGATTAAAAAAATGTATTATAAAAAATGTATTATAAAATATTCCATTGATTTCAGTAAAACTTGAGTGAATTTAAAATAATTCAAGTGGATGATACAAAGTTTTATAAATTCAAGAAATTAAATTCAAAATAAATGAAAATTTTAATTCTTCTTTAAGGCCCAAAATTTACACTAAATTTCGTTTAATTAGATTTTATTTCATTCAATCTGGTAGTTGGATTCTTGGTTTTTTAATATCCAAGACTTAAATTAAGTCCATTTCAAATTTGTGTCCAAATTTGGTCATTGTATTCTTAGTTTTTTTAATTTCCAAGAATTTCGTAGCAAAATTTTCAAAATAAAAAAATTCTATTGAATTCGGATAAATGGGAGTGAATATAAATCTGATAAAATTATTAGGAACTCAAGTGAATTCTAAAGAATTTAAATAAATTGAAGAATAAGTTTTAAATAGAAATTATTCCATAGATTTCAGTAAAATTTAAGTGAATTAAGAAGAATTCAAGGAAATCAGATGAAATTCATATGAATTGAAGATGAATTTGAAAGAATTCAAGGTAAATTTAAAGAAATTTCAGAGAATTAAAAAAAATCAAAAGAATCCAAAAGAATTCGAGAAAATTTGGAAATTTTTGAATTCAATTTCATTATTGAATCAGTGCCTTAATCTATTTTGATTTATATAGCACGTTGGATTTTTGGGTTTTCTGGTTTCGAAGAATGTCGTAGTAAAATTTTTGAAATCCAAAAAAATTGCATTTGATTCTCATGAATGGGAGTGTATAGAAATCGTATAAAATTCACAAGAATTCAAAGTGAATTAAAAGTCTTCACGGTGAATTAAAAAAGATTAAAAATTCAAAAAAGGCCAATTGCATTTAGTGATTCTCTAGGGAATTACAGAAAAATTCACGGTGAATTGAAAAGAATTCAAGAAAATTGAGAATAGACCTGAATCCAATAGTGGTTCGCCCGCGGGTTCTCTGTTTTAATTTATTGAAAAAAGTAGCTAAAGTGATCTTTTCATTTCAAAAATGACTATAGTGACATTATCTTCAAAAAGTGACTTGAAAAAAAATAAGTGGTCTCTTTCAGGTGAATTATAGTTGAAAATATATTTTAAAGTACTATAGGAATCTTTAAATTATAAAAATATGTATGTCTTGTGTATTTCCCATTCAAGATTTTTTTGTGTCACTCGGTATAAATAATTGAAATTTATTCATTATGTCCTTATATTGTAGAAGAAATTCTGTGCATATTATTATAGGAGAAAGAACGTTTAGTGGCCTTTTCAGACCATTAGTTGTGATAAAATTCCAAATTTTCGTATTTTGAGCCCGATAACACCTTCAAAAATTTTTTTTGTGTGTTTCATAAATTTTAGAGCTTATTTCTCAATATATAAAAAATGAAAGAAATATTTTTAAGGGCGTAGAAATTTTTTAGCTTTAAATTTGTATTTTAAACAAATCAAAAATCTAGAAAATTAATTTTTAGGCCTGAAACGGCCTTACGGAACCACTCAACAATTTCTTAAGAAGGAAAGAAAATTTATAGTAGTATTCTTTCACCAAAATGAAGATATCTAGAGGGTAGTGTTCGCAAAGTTTTAAAATTCAAATTTTTCGGGCACCCTATTTATCAGTTTTATCGGTAATAACAGTAATGTCGGGTGAAGCTGGTAAATCTGATAAAACTTATATTTTAAAGAAGTTATCATTTGTTGAATGATAATTCATGATGTAAATGAAGTTTCATGTTCATAAAAGTATAATAAATGAATAAAAATAATAAATATAAAATATGAAATATAAAATAAATAATGAATTAAAAATAAAGTAACGATAAAACTTTTATAACAACGCATTATTTTATTTTGAAGAAGATGTCTTAGAATTTGTTCCATATATAAGTTTTCCATCATGAAGGGGAGAAATTATATAAGTATCATGCTAATATTAAGTTGTTACGATTCTAAGGTAATGCTACTCGAAATTGAAACAACAAAAATTTGCATTATCTTCGCGAAAGGATTAAAAAAATGAATGAAATTACATCATTGTTGCATCATTTCATGCTAAACTCTGAAAGCTTACAACTCGTTTTTAGGACAGAAGTTTTTTTCTTCTATATGGATGAGTCTACTGAAGGGGCTCTTTTAAACTTTTACAGCAAAAAAATTTTTCGATTCTAAAACATTTTTTCCCTGGAATGAATTCATGCGTCCTTCAAAAGTGACAAGGTGATTTGCGCAAAATTAATTCTCAAAAATATTGATATTTTAGGGGTAGTTTTGCACCGCATCCGTTCACAATGGGCCAAAAGCCCCCGTTTCGTGGCCAAAAGTCGGCAAAGTCATTAAAATGTACCAAAATTAAATCTAATTCTGCCTGTATGTGGTTTTTTGGGTCGCTGATTCCGAATCTTGAATCAAAATTTCAAAATATAAAATGGCGGATTAAATGTGGGGCACAAGTGTTTGAAAAAATTATTGGACTCACTCGAAACGTAGAATTTGTGAATATTTCATTAGAAGGCGATTTTTCATGAAGAAGCATTTGAAAATTCGATTGCATAAACAATTTTTTCAAAAACGGGACTCACAAAAAACTAATGAAACCATTTAATTCAAGGGGAAAAGTTGCATAGAGTTCATGTGTTACACAACTTTATTCTCAGCCCTGCTGTCTATGGAGTATAAATAAACAATTACATCGTATGACACCCGCTTACGCTTTCAATTATACTTAAGAAATAGAACTCAGAAGAAAGTTGTTCATAAATTCACAAATTATGACAATATTTTGTTACTATTACTATTATAATGATAAATTAGAACGTTTTTAAAAAAATGTGATTTTTTTCTACAACAATCTGATATGCTGAAGAGTTTTTTCGATAAATTGCTTGTATCAATTTACTTGCACATTGATTTAATTACTTATTTCACTTAAGTATATCTGCATTAATTTTAATCGATAGCGTGTTTATTTAGGCAATTTTTTCAGATGAAAAATCATATGCTTTAAATTGCTAATTTTGTTGCTAATAGAGTAATGCCAAGATGAATGTTTATGAGGGCATTTTCTATTTCCTTTTTTATATTAAAGTCATTCATTTAACACCAATATGCATGTTATAAACAACGAGATTCAGTTAAACAACTTTCTTGTAGCATCTTTCAATGTACAAACACTTTTTATGATGTATTATGGCCGTAGTGTTTAAAATTATTTTGTTCTTCTCCAAAAACGAGGTTTTTGGAGGTGAATCGGAATATTTACTCGCGACAAAATAATGGTTACAATTATGCATCACAAAAAAACTTGTTTACATATCAATCAATCAAATATGGGTGAAAAATGAATATAGGGGTCGGAACTTTAATTTCTTGGATAATGAAGCTGTATTTACTTACTCTTGAACATGTTAAAACAAGATAGTGCAATTTTGTTATATTTTGAGAAAAACCTGAAGATAAAGTTGTAACGCTCTTATCGTCAAAATTAGGATATAAGGTCAAGTTATGAATAGAAATTTGTTCTAATGTTCAAATAATTTTCACTATCTTTTTACCTATTACATATTTACAATTTTTATAAAATATGTATTCATTAAAGCGAAAAAACCCAGCTATTCCAATTTAATTCAGTGTGTTAAATTTTGCGGAGTCGATTAAAAGGAATGGGTATAGCTGTTGCTCTTTTAATAATACTTTCAATACAAATATCTTGTTCTGAACATTCTTTATTTATACGTTGAAGTTAAATTGTTCATAACTTAGCCACTGGTATTTTCAAAATCACGCTTCGTCAAAGATTTAAGATTTGTTCATTATGTTGCAGTTCAAACATGTATTTCATTATTATTTAGTCTCTTTCTGCCCAGCCTACAATGATTCATATATTTGAATGCAACTGGCGTGCAAAAATGATCCAAAAATGTATTTCATCACTTTTAATTTATTATTTCTTCATATTTTGAGTTTTACCGCATTCACCCATTTACAACACATGACCTGTGAATGACGGGTAAATAACGGTCAAACCATTTTTCAGTCTCATCTCTAATCGACCATATGAGCTAGGGATCTAAATTTTGAAGAAAAAAATAAAAGTGTTAAATTGAAATATGTCTTACGATAATATGGATTGCTGAATTCCAGAAAGGATTTCCTAGAGGTGTATATTTCAATACGTAGATGTAAGCATAAGCAATCGTATATTGCATAACTAGGGAGATATATTTTCATTTCTGCGGCAAGAGGAATATTTTCAGCACTTTTTGGGGGCGAGCGCATGAGCGCAAGTTGTAGGCAAGTGCTGAAAAAATTCCCGAGCCGTAGAAATTCGGGAAGATCTCCCCCAAGTCATACGCGACACTTTTTAGTTCCAACCAGTTCCGCGGGTGGCGACACTTTCTGCTATACTATCCCTGCTACAGATATAGACCTCTAAGAATATGTAGTTGTCGCAAAGATGATATCAGAATATGGTGATTATAAGCCATACTCTTTCGCCAACGTACTCGTAATTTTTCTACTCCCTAGGGAGTAGAAAGTACTTTCTACCTACACCGCTTGAGAAGCGAGTTTGTGGACTTGCTCCGCATGCATGCGAATGGGCCGAAATCATGGTGGTGTTATAAAAGAGTACTTCTGATTGCCAGACAAAAGAAGTTGAGAAGACACATCAGAGTTGCGGTTAAAATGTTTCAGTTGCTCGCTTTTCGATTTGTACACATATCGATTCCTTTTCGCTTGTCAAAGAAACGAGATTGGATGTACAAAATTGTCGATACTTTCGCTTGAAAGTGAAATGAGTCCTTTGATCAACACTCCTAAAATCATTCAGAATATACAGGCTCAATCAACTTTATTGCGCTCTCAAACTCGCGATTTTATTAGTCTCAATTCCTGTAAAATGTACTCGGAAACGTAATTCATTCAGTGTCAGAAATTAAAGTTTGTATCAAGTCTGTAAATATTTTCCACTTTTTAAGCGCGGATGACAAGATAAAGTAGGGTACACAAAGAGAAACTTCATATTTGTCGATTGATTTGCATTACCTATAATACAGAAAAAAAACAGAAGTGAATTTTTAAGTTTTTGTTGCGGGTAATTATCAAGTGGGTAAAATTGGATTTTTTCGCTTCGAAACAAAAGATGATACAATAAAGTTGACATGGTAACCAGACTGAATTTGGTGGGTAAATCTCACAAAGTGAAGGTAATGTTTGTTGCAACTAAAAATTACTCTGAAATTGGGCCAAAGATTACTCTTTGTTTTTTTTGTGAACTTATTTAAAATAAAATTGGTTGTGTATTTTCAAAATTTTATTATTTGTGGAAACGAGTGTTGAAGAAATCTGCCCGGTAAATAAATATTCTTCCATTCATAAAGTATGTTTGACAAGCTTGATAGAAATATTTTCTGTTTCATAGAAGACTTTTCCATTCGAAAATTATGTTTACAAAAATTTGTGATGTTGGTTTGGCAATTCTCTTATACATTCTGTATCATGTTATACACAAATAAGGGATATAAATAAATGTTATAGTCAACTCAAAAGTGTAATCTTCCAAAATTTTTAAAATACAAAATAATAGGGGAAGAATTGGAATCTTTCTAAAATTACTATTTGAGGTAGATACGAATTTGGGTTTAATTTCTTCAAAAATTATTGTTTTCGTCAGGTTTTTTCACATCTTTTATTCACAATTTTTAAATAAAATCATATTTAAAAGTCCTACATTTCTATTTTCCATGTTCATTTGATAGAAAGTTCTTTTAGTTGACTTTAGAATCTTTTTTTAATATCAAAAATATTGAAGCACATTTTTTATCAATTCATTCATTATTATTCACTAAATACAATAATAGGTTCACTTATATTATTTCAAGTTAGAAAATTTTTTAATTACTCGGAATTCGAATTAAAACAGTTCCACTTCTTTGCACCTAAAATTAGAGAAAATTCAATATCAAATGTTTCAAAATAAAAATTGTGGAATCTCAAATCTTAGGCTTAAAATTGTACGATAATCAATGCTTGAAATTTTATTTATAAACTTTAAATGATTGTAGTTCTCAAATGTTACATTTTCGTATTGAAATTCAAAATTAATATATCTAAAAATGTAAATGTTAAATATATAATATCAAATCTCGTACTCTTTTGCTTAGAATTTTTCAGTTTTTTCTTCTCGATGTAAAATTTATCAGTCTTGATACAATTTTAAATCGTCCAATTGTATGCTAATCACATTTCTAAATAGGTTTCAAATTTTTTTCTTACATCCTTATTTCAAAAAATGTTCAGGATTTTGAATCTTGATAAATTCAAAATTGACAAGTAACCATACTAGATTAGGTCCCCTCATCTTTTTAAAAGACTTTTGAAAATTCCATCATCCCTCTTTATCAAGGCTTTGGGTATTGAGATAACGGCGTTGCCTTATCATGAACGCTCAGGGATATTAAATGCAAGTATAGCGCCATTCTCCAATTCCGTAGGGAATTTAAAAGAAACAGAAAAGGGCACATATATGGATTAGATAAGAGAGGTAGAATGAAAAGAAGGCTAGAGAAGAAGCTGCCAATAGGAATTTTATACTCCACACTTTCCTATTTACCGCTGAGACCGTTACCAGGTAAGTAACTTACTTTGTGGATCGGGCAGACATTATAAAATTGCTATATCTCACCTTGGATGAGAAGGCGACTTCATTCGTGGTGAAGCTCTGGTAGCTTCCGCTATTTAAAGAATTTTTTCGAGTGATTTGCTCTCCATTCACAATTTCGAATCCTCGTTCCAAAAATGAAAATCCTCTAGCATATCTGATTTAACTTGCAGTTTTCAAATAGTGCGTTATCTTATATACCTTTTTGTAACACCTCCGTGATTTCGGTCCACTTTCATGCCTGGGGAGCTGGAACACAAACTCGCTCCTCGAACGGAGTGAGGAGAAAGTACTTTCTATTCCCTAGGGAGTAGAAAAATGACATCTGTGAAATAATATGGCTTATAATTATTTTAGTGTGTGAATATCGTAGTGGTGACAGTCACGTATTTTTAATAGTCGATATCTGTAGTAGGGATAGTATTACATAAAGTGTGGTCGTCCGCTGATGTTATTGGAACTGCTAAAGCTAAGCTGGTCTTGTGCATTTTGCGGCCCTTTTACCCCTACTCAAAAAGCGAGATTCTGGAACCGACCCATATAAGAAAAAATAATTCTGTTTGATCTAAAACAAAACCCTCTTTAATACATGATTCCTTAAGCCGGGGTACTTCTGGTACACTCAAAAGTATTTTGTATTCTTTGAATCAATTTGGTGATAGAATTTGGAACTAAATAAAAATATTTCGAATATTCCATATAAAAACTACATTACAAGGAACCGAAGATTTGCCCCTCCATTAACAAATGATACGGAAAACGTTCAAATCAATCACTGATATTCTTCTCTACCTCCTTTTCTTTATTCATGCCTCGTAGGGGTAAGGATATAAATCCTTTCTCTCTTTTCCTCTAGTACTTCTGGTCATTCTCCTTGCTCCCTTTCATCCTGAAAACCGTCTTCGAGTCGTTTCTTCTTCACTGAATCTTCGTGGATGCAATCAATTTCTCTGGAAAAGTCGATTCGATGTAAAAGGAACCTGGATGGAAGAAGTTCGGTAGTCTCACAGGATAATCAGTGCGGCCTAGGTCATTAATATAGTGGACGACTTGATCCCCGGAAAAAATTGCTCGACTCGATGAACGAGTTCACTGCAGTCGCTTTCGTGGCAGAAAGAAAAGCTCTCCTTTTTTCCAACCGTCACTTCGTCCTTCTTCGCATTCTTCAGGCGCTTTTTTCATTCCTCTTCTATAGAAGGTCATCGTACACCCTTCGTAAAGAACAATCTGAGGGTGGGGGATAAAAAAAGAGGAAAAGAGACTGGACTATCCCCTCACTTTATCGTTTTCTTTATACACCATCTGTTTCTCTTCTTCTACATGGGACAACTATCTTTTTCACGAATCACCCCTTGCATGAATCTCGTCGATAGAGATTTTCACCCCGACAGATTTGTCCGACGGACTTAGTCTTGTGAGAAATCGATCTGGGAAATGACGCACTATTAAGTCAGGGATTTTTTAGAGTCTCTCGACTCTCCTGCGCTATTTTGTTATTCAATCAAATAAGTTAGACATTTGGAAATTGATCAACTTGGAAACGAATGTTTCCTTCAATTGTTTAATTGCGCGATCTATAATATTTATAAAAAATACAAAAGAGCTTGCTGTAGGTCGCGGAGTACTTTGACCTGCACTACTGGAGGAGCGCTAAAGAGGATTTCAGCTTTACTACTTAACGCAGCCCTGTTTACCCGTAACGTTGTAAAATGCCTCTACACTCTTGTTATAAGCCACATGATATATGGTGCTCACAGCAGCGATTGTATCGGTTGGTCGACAGGCAGGAAACTAACCCCATTCCTTGAAAACCGCACAAAACCGAGAGAGTAGATTCTGAGATTCAAGCGATAGAGTGCTTGCACTTACTACCTTGCATGTTCAAAATTCGTCGCTGCAAGACAAGAAGGCTCAAACATTCCTTAAAAGTAATCATTAAACGCCTCTAGAGTGCGGAAGGTGGATATTTTGTACGTTTCTTCCCAATCTTCCTACAAGGAGTCACTATTCGCTCTTTCTATTTCAGGTTTTATTAGGCTTTTAATCTTCTACTTTTCCATTAATGTTCATTATGAAATCAATTCTCTCTGATACTCAATTTCAAATACTGTTTGTAGGTAACTTGGCTAACTAAACATTAACATGTTCTACTTTCATACAAATGTCTGAATTAACATTGACCCATACTACTGCCTTCCAAGTGATTGGCGTCGTCGAACTATACTACTAACACACATAACTGACTATGTGTTGACCAATAATATTAAAACCACTAACCCTTGCCACCCTAGCTGCCAAACGGCCGATTATAAATCGACCAATACTACTGGAATCACTCATCTACTACTCTCCTCAACTCATCTCTATTTTTCTGACCATTCCATAGCCTATACTATTGATCCTCCAACTGGCAGACTATACGCTGACCTGTACTACTCCAATTCCTGATATTTGAATATACTGCTCTTGCACCTTTATCATTTTCATCACCCATTAGGGTGGGCCGAAAAAATAAATCATTGGTTTTTTTGACAGTCCTCAGGTCCTTAAAGTTTCTACTGGATGCCAGTAACTCACGGGCAAAGTTACAGGATTCAAATAAAAAATATTCAACGTGACCACATCGACGATAAAGCTTCAAATCTGAAAAAAACGTTGATTCTCACATTTGTTGTCTCACACTTGTTGTCTCACACATTTCACGCAATCAGCACTAGCTGAGCATCATATCGAGACAGGACATAGGATTTTATTTGACAAAACAACCGTCATCGCAAAAACATACAATATTTCTCCAAGAAAAGATAGAGAAGCAATCGAAATCTTATAACACCCCAATAACATCAATAGGGACAATTGATATAATATCAATCCGATTTGGCTTTCCGTCCTCCCAGTTTTTTGAAGAAGACTTGATTGGCCAATCAAGTTCGACCAGTCCCCACGGTGGGCGCTCTGACCAATCACAGGCATCGTAGAGAGTACATAAAAGAACAACATACCTGAAGCTTCAGTTTCAGGTTAGCTCTAAAGAAATGAACTGCAATGTTCACGAAACGTCGGCAAGATTCGTAGTTTTGCACACGATTGAAACCCGAAATACCTCCTTCTACACATTGACCTGCTAGTACAGGTCAACGTATAGCTGATACTTATTTTTTTACAACTCTCTTCAAACCATCTATAATTTGCAGGCGATTAAATGACCTGTACTACTGATCCTCCATATGAAAGACTATACATTGACCTGTACTACTGCTTTCATCTTTTTACAACCTACCTTTCCCTTGTGTCAGCTCTAATCCTGATTGCATTGGGCTCGAATAAGCCAAGACCTAACACTTATTACAAAATTTCTCTTTAATAAAATTTGTTCTTGAAAAATAAATTACGTAGAAAATTTGAGATAACTCATCTAAGGGGCCGTAATTTCTAATGCACAGGGGCATCAACTCGCTTTATTAAATTTATAAAGAGCTGCTTATGTTCGTAGTTCTATTTTGGTATCATTTGATGTAAATATGCAGTAGCAACGCAAAACATGTGTGCAGCGATCACAATACATTTGTTGACACGGACGCTTTTTTTTTATTTCAGAACCCTGCGAGAAAACATTTTGTGCCTGGGGGGCGAGTTGCGTCGTATCCGAGAGTGGTCGAGCATCGTGTCTTTGTCCTACGGATTGTGCTTCTACGCCTGAACCTGTTTGCGGTAACGACGACGTGACATATACGAACCAATGTCATCTGCGACAGACAAGCTGTCACAATAGGAAAAACAATAGGGTGAAACATCAGGGCGCTTGTGGTGAGTAGACCTCTGTTAATTACAATGTCGACACGAGAAATCCATCCACACTACTTTAGTACACAAAGTAGCCTGTAAGTCGTTTTACAGACTACGTAGAGTCTCAAACAATTCTTATGATTTTAAATTACAAGTAGTATTAGAGCTTGGAAAAGAGTGAAGACAATGCTTTTGTAGGTTTTTAAGTCCAGACTGGATGATAATATTTTAAAAAAGAAACGCCTCTTCCGACAATCTCTTAGGGGATGCAGAACAAGCATAGAAGCATCTCCTTGCTGTTAACACATTGTGATTTCCCCTCGTAACATAAAAGTCGAGAAGTTGTGGTGTCGAGACGTGTAAAAAACATGAAAAGAGGATGCGCGTTTAGGTTGAAGTGATCAAAAATACGGTACGATTTTTCCGAGATACGTACTCACGGCTGAGACAGAGGAAGAGAACTGTGTCCAGAGATACGTGCAAAAAACTGCCTAGTGGTAGTCACGACCGTAAACGACAACGGGAAAAAATTTTACGATCCATTCCCATCGTCGAAACTTCCGGTACGCGTCGGCACATACTTTATTTTCAAGCGTTTCGACATTCTTAGCTCTTCTCTCGACCTCCCTATCATTTTTCCCTTTAAACGATCAATTTCCATCCAATCAAAAATACAAAAAAGTTTTATAATTTTTCCATGCAAGGTTCAGTACAACAGCCCCAATCCTACTAGGATCTGATTAAACACTACTTAACTTCATTGATCGAACGAAAATCCTCAAACAATTTCATGCGTCGAAGAAAAAGAATCAACGAAGAAACTTCGAAGATTTCTTGTCAAAAATAATCAAAATAATGTAAAGAGGGTTTATCGCTGACAAAATCAAAACTATATCGTAATCAATTGCCAATGTAGTAATAGTACTGTTTATTCAAATCAGAATTTTAATTCCTTTATCAGAAACACTATAAATGAATATTGCATCAGAATATTGATACAGAAGAATCTAGAACTTGAAAAATGGACAGCAACGGCCAGAAATTCCATTCATGATGAGTAAGGATGAGCAGCAATTTTTAACTCATGAGGTAAAAGAAAGCCACTGGTGAGGATTTCTAGAGGGCCTTCTTCTTTTATATCGAGCAGAAATCTCAGCGGAGCTCCCTATGAATTAACCAATACACGATACAAGTCATGAGATTTTTTGCTTTGAACCTGTCTTGTACTCGCTCTCACTCTCTCTTTATTTTTTATCTTCTATCATTCTCTTTTCCTCCCTCGCACTCCCTTTGTCCGTTTTATGCTATCTCTGTCTCTCTCGAGCAATAGCCCTCTCCCACTCATGGAACAGATACTCGCAAAGCGATCTTTTATTCAAGCGAATCGTTCTGCCAGTGTTCCATCGCCTAGTGAATTTTGCGCCAGTCGAATGCTCCGGGGGATCGAACCGTCCCTGTGTGGTTGGCACGACTGGCCTCTCGCTAATTCAACCGGGGTTCATCGCCTCCAATCCATGCCGGAAATGCTTTTCTTTTTGTTTCTGAATATTTTTCCACGCCATGAATATTACAATCGCAATACAGGAAAACGGCGGAATTCAAGTAATTGAATGAATTTGTATGTTCAAATTAATTTACATCCATTACCCCAACATCGGATTCGTAAAAATGAGAGAGCTGAGGGAATATCGCTTTTAGTTTCCTAGTGCTTCCTGGATTTGCACAATTCTTTGGAAATGTTATTTGAGATATTTCTGTTTTTTTTCTTTCTGAAAAATAATAAAAAATCATGCTTTCACAATATTTGTAGGTCCACCAGAAAGGGTATCAGGTTGTCAGAAAAATTGCTGATATTTTAGGCCCAGAGCGAATCTAGATTGAAAAACGAAGCCCTTGGGGGCTTTTGTAGCCGGAACTACGAGAAAAAAGAGCGAAGGTCAAAGCATAACCCCCAAAT
>JAUMHM010000031.1:31814336-31850350 GCA_032362435.1 Melikaiella ostensackeni | reverse complement strand
GAAGCGCTTAAAGATTTTAAAATTTACACGAAAGAAACAGCACCGTTCAAACTTAAATGTAGACTGCCATACCACCTGCTGCTACAATGAACTCCGTGAATATATGTACAAAAGTTAGGCATAAGTTACTTTTCTAAGATAGTTCTTAAGATGAATATAAAATCGGTTTTGCTCAACCTTATTTTCCCGACACTGAAAATATATTTAGCGTCTCGCTTGACAATTTACAGAAAAATTGCCAATGAAAAAGAAAAGATAAATTTAAACTGGTAAGTTCCTGGTAGGAATAGGTACAGCACTAATAATAAGAATTACTCATGTACAACTCTTGTACCGAATTTACATTGAATAAATGAAAGGTTTTTTTAAAATGAGACGATCTTTTGTACACTTTCACCCCCTACTCTTTAGCCCAGGCACCCCTTTGCGCGCACGCGCATCGTTGGCAACTCTCAGTCCAGCGTCCAGCTAGAAATTAGTTGTCCGCTCCAATCTGCTCATTTTTCAAGTTTGCGTATGTCTGATACCCATTTCCCCTCTCAAAATAGAAAACATACTTATTTCCCACTCTCAAAAATATAAATTATACCACGAGCCATGAGCGAAGGTTTGAAGTAAAATATAAACTAAAAATAAAATAAAGTAAAATGTAATAAGTTTTAAAAGTTATAAATCAATAGAAAATTTATATTTGTGCCATACATAATTGAAAAAATTGTTAAAAATATTTTTTGTAATATTTCTAATCTATACATTTTTAATAGGAAGGATTTTTGTACGTTTTGAAGGATATAAAGAAATGAATACATAATATCAATATCATAGTCTGTATTATGGCAATATAACATTTTAATATCCGTACACATATCCATACGTATATGATCAAAAACATAACCTCTCAATGCACACAAAACGACATATATTTAGTTTTTACATATCAAAATATAAATATTAAACACGAATTTATACAGCATATAATTCATTATAATATAAATTTTAAAAAAAGGGGGAGGAAATGATCCTCGTTTACATTTAAAAATATAAATGAATGAATGAACATATAGACAGTGTACACGCAGGTGAGATACGAATTTCACGAAGGATATTTTAAGTATTTGAGAAAATTTTCGTTTCAAATTTTGCCAAAACTATCTTTGAACTTTCTATTTTTAATCGTCCCCTTCTTTCAAATTAAAATTTTCAAAGCATATTTTAACACAAAATTACGAATTTGAGTTTTCGCAAAGCATATATCAATTTCTTTTAAAATAAGTAATTGAAGAAGCAATAAGTAATAACTTTTTTTCTACAAATAATTTGAGATGTAATGTTCACAGTATATCAAAAAAAGTTCATAACTCATTTGTTTTTCATTCTGGATTTTTTCTTATTGCACTAGCCCCGTATATATGAACTTGTGATCATGTTATGTATATACAATTTTCCACGTACAGAATAGGCGTTTATGAGAAAGCTTCACATTATAACTACCATTCTTCAATGTAACATTTCGAAATAAATATATAGAAAATACATATACGCAAAACCGAAATAAACTATAAAGTTAACGCAATCTCTTAACAATAGTTATTAAGTTCGAAGGATTCCAAATCTGGTTCTAAAATATTTGTTTCTGAACTATTAAACTTGTCAACTTGGATTACATTCTAATGGGAGAAGTTTATATTCACATAAATTTTGAACTCCTGTTGTCTGCAATTTTAAATTTTGTTAATTTAAAGATTTCGAAATTAGTATACTTTTAAATTTTTAATGTTTTATAAGTTGAAATGCTTGCAAATTCTTAGCAATTTTCTCTTCCAGTATTTGATTTAAACTTCATTCCATTCCGAATTCAAAAGAAATGATAAAAATTCGACGAAATTCATAAATATTCAATGTAAGTTTTGAAAAAATTCAAAAATATTTCTAAAAATCTTTGAAATTAGTAAGTTTGAAATCAATATAGAAGAATTCAAGTGAATTAACAAAATCCAAAAGAGTTGCCAAAAATATTTGAAAATCTCTTAAAATGTTTGAGCTTTTAAAATCCTTTAAAATTACTGAAATCCTCATAAACCTTATGAAATCCCTTGTAATCTTATAAAATATCTTAAAATCTTATAGGCCCCATAGAATCGATTCAAAACTTCCGTAATTCTTTAAGACCGCATGCAAATTTTTTTAAATCCTTTCAAATCCTTGAATTCCTTCAAAATCCCCTGAAATTTTAAAAATCCCTTAAAAATAACTTGGACAATTTTTCAATTATCCTAAAAAATTTCAAATCCTTTGAAACGCATTAGCTAACAGCGCGGGCAGACGCCGAGTACTTTTTCCAAATCTGAATATCTCAGTGAATTTTTAACGAATCGACTTGAGATTTTCCGGAAAACTATATATATTCAACATTGCTGAACAAATCACTCACTGGAAGTTGTTTGAAAGTCGAAGTTACGTAGATACTTTTCAGCGGCGAAACCAAGAAAACACACTTATCGATTGACCTCGTTTTGTAATAAAATATTATTAAACAATAAGCGATTGTTAACTTTTTCATGTTTTCCTAGGCATCGCTAGAGTATTTTGAATATGTCCTGCAAATATGAACCCATTTCAATAATATCTGGCCGAGTTAGAATAATTTGAGTTTTAAAACTTAATTAAATCAGGGAGAAACTTTCTTTCAATATTTTGTTTTCATTTTTGAAAATAAACGATTGACAAAAAAATGTCTAATAGGAAAAAGTTTCATTTCCTTATTTTCTACAATTCCACATTTTCAAAAAATTGATTTTTTTATTTTGAAAATTTTCTTTTTTTGAGACAATCGGAAAATTTTTTTACATGTTTTCGAGCGTCGGGCTGGTTATTGAATCCGGCGGCTCAATTTATTTTGTACCAAAAATATGTGTTTTTAACAAAAAAGTTAATTTTCCACCAAATCGTATTTTGAGCAAAAAAATATATGTCGTAGACACTAATGAAACTATTATCGAAAGAATTTTTTTAATTCCGACAAAAATTACATGTGAAAAAATTTTTTGAATTTTTCAAAAAAATTTTTGTAGGTAAAGTTGTAGATCTACTACACCCATATTTAACAGAAACATTCTTCAAAATATACTTTTTAATATATATTTTTGTTGAATTTTTTCATGTGGCAGAACAATGTAAAAAAAAAATAAAAATCGCATATGCAACCCTGTGCAGCGTTACGGTGCACTGCTCCTGACCTGCAGTGGTCAAAACCAGGAATTTAGTGTTCATAATCCCCTACGAGCTCTATTTCTCGATGGATTTTAGAGTTTTTCTTCCAAAATGTTCAGTATTAAATGTTTAAGATCCTGGCATTCTTCGATTTTTTAATTCTATTTTGTGTGCAACAATACATAAATATATAAACATAAACTGATATACTGAAGAATTTGTTCAAATAAATTGTTTATAACAATTAACTTGTACTTTTAAATAATAATTTATGTTCTCTAAGTTCATTTTCATTAATTCTAATTAATGGCGAATTTATTTAAACAATTTTATTTAAAATCAAAAGTCTTAAACATTCAATACTAAGCATTTCTAAAAAAACAAACTTTAAAATCCATCAATAAATAGAGCTCGTAGAGGATTATGAACACTAAATTTTTGGTTTTGACCAATGTGGGTAGCGAGCAGTGCACCGTAATGCTGCGAAGGGTTGCTACACGTTTTTTTTTTCACATTGTTCCACCACATAAAAAAATTTTTTTAAAAATGTTACGAAGGATATTTTAAGAAATGTTTCTGTAAAATATGGATGTAATAGCTCAACAATTTAAGCTTAAAAATTGTTTCAAAAAATTCAAAAATTTTTTTTACTTGTAATTTTTGTCGAAATTAAAAAAAAATCGATATTAGTCTTATTAGCGTCTACAACATATATCTTGTTGATTAAAATCGGTTGAGCCGTTTTCTAGAAAAAAAAAGATTTTTTAATTTTTTCTCCCTCTCCACAACTACTACAAAAATGCATTTCCAGGATTATCATTGGGAGAAATTTTACTTCACATGGATACGAACCTATGACAGAAATTTCAACCTAATACGTGTACATGCGGGGGCAGATTTTGTATGCTTACCCGACTGTGCCCTCTTCAACAAAAGAAATGAAGTTTCAACTAAAATAAAAAATCTTCAACAGAAAAAATTAATTTCAACAAAAGAGCTCTACATTCAAACAAAAATGGATTAGTTGAATTTTCAATTGAAAAAATTAATTTTCAACCATAATTGAACAAATTTCCAACACAATAGTCAAATTTTCAACTAAAGAGATGAATCTCCAACCAAAAAAATTAATTTTTAGCAAAGTAGTTTGACTTTCAATCTAGAACACTGAAACCCCGATATAAGCCCAGTTTCGGGAGTTGCTTCGCACTGGCCTTGGGCCTTAACCGGATCCTTCGAAACGTAAACAGTCAGGGACGTGTGAACCATTCCCTAATATTACGCAATTTCCGAACGTGAGTTCGAACCTGAGTTCACGCGCACTGCGCCTTTATCTATACGCTACTGGCATTTCACGCTTGGTTGAACACCGTCTCTCGCTCCGACCGCTGAGAAACTGCGGGGGCCAGCAGTCGGC
The DNA here is from genome assembly GCA_032362435.1 of Melikaiella ostensackeni. Lineage (NCBI taxonomy): Eukaryota > Metazoa > Arthropoda > Insecta > Hymenoptera > Cynipidae > Melikaiella > Melikaiella ostensackeni. The sequence goes on along the minus strand of JAUMHM010000031.1, from coordinate 31,845,723 downwards.
CAGCAGTTCTAGGAAGGCGTAAACCCGACGGGCTTTTATGGGGGTTCGAGTGTATTTGAAATCTTTCAACTCTTTTGGAATTCTGTGAAATTCCTTGGAATGTGTGAAATCCTCTTAAATCCGGTATATAATTTGAAATCCTGCGTTGAGTCAATAAATAAATCATTCGTTTGTAGTTTTTTTTGCTTCAATTCTTTCAATATTTTAACATTATTTATTTTTATACTGATTTTCTTATAATGATTTTCTATACTGATTTTTGTAGGATCGCGAAAAAATTATTAGAAATTCATTACAGGAAAGTCATTAAAAACCTAGATTGAATTTCCTATAATATTTTCTCGTAAGGGGGGATTAGAGGAGATTGTAAAAGATTGCATAGAATTACAAAGAATTGCATGGGATTGCACGAGATTGCAGGAGTAATTGACTCCTCACTTTTTGTTTAGACCGTTTTTCTTTACGGATGGCCCAAATTAAAGACTAATCTCTCAATATTTTCATTTAAGCAGATTATTACAATCAGTTAAAAATGTGAAGAAGATTGATGTACACGAGGCATAGGCTCGGATAGAGAAGAGAGGATTGAAGATGGTAGGGGTGGATTCAAATTGCCACAGAAATAAAACAAAGATTGTAGTAGATCGAAGAGGAATATAAGCTAGTACAGACAAGAGAGAATACATAATGATTGTAAAATTATTTTTAAAGAGGAAAGAAAGACGTGTATAGACACGAAAAAAATTGGAACAGCCCTGGCCATTTCGCTATTGACAAATTTGAATATTTATTTGTTTAAATCCGAATGCCTTATTAGAATGATGACAGCATTTCTAGTATCGTCGTTAGTTTTTCTATTTTGTATAAAAAATATTTTTTTCCAAAATATAAGCGAGAAAGAGGCACCACCTTTCAAATTCGAAATCAAATATTGTAATTTACCTATTTTTAAATATTATCTCCAAAATGCTTCCGATGGCCAATTCATTTACATCAAAAATATAGATTTGAATGAGAAAGATGATACAGAAAATATTAAATTGAGATTTTACTCTCGGACTACATGTTCGTCTCTTTTACATTTCTCGTGTTGGAATATCGTGAGCATATGAATTTACAACCTAATTTCCAAGTACAGCAATAATCGTCTGTTTTGAAGCAAGAGTAATGTTTTGAGTTCACAGTATTCATTTCAGACGTCTGCTTTAGTGGAGTTTAAGAATAACAGACACGGAAACTTGCTCGCAACTTTCATGTAATGTTGGCCTGCGTTTAAAGCATTAATATTAAAGCGAGCCACTCTCTCTCTTTTGCCAAGAATTGTTTGAGAAAGAATAAGAAATGTAGATGGAAGTATAACTTAATATTTTAGAGACAGATCAACGAAATGCTCCCTCTTCTTGAATTTAGCACGAGTACATTTCATACCAATTTTAAGTCTCTTTTTCCTAATTCTCGAGAAGCTTAAGAACGTTTGAAAGCTCTCACAGATCTAAAAGCCTCGACTCCTAGGACGAATGCAAAATTTCGGAATGAATGTTTCTATGAGAGCTTTCGAAATTTTGAAAAATTCAAACATTCCTTTTTATCCAAGGAAAGGAGACTCATGGAAATATTCTTTTGCCTTAGAATTCAAAAAAAAGGCTTTGAAATATTAATTCCAAAATGAGCGTCAGAAGAAGTATTCCAAAGTCGCTGAACACTTTTTCTAGGTTTATTTTAAAGCTACCCTACCTCGTGTGATAAAATTGAGTGGGCCCCCGTAGGGGGCCCTCGTAGATGACCGTCAGGCCTTGAAGGGCCCGTGAGGGCAATACAGGCTTGGCTCCTCATTCAAACGACATACTAATGCATAATAATCCAACATGGGCTTCCTTAATAGTTGCCCTTATGCCCATCTGAATAACTCTCCATAATTTTTGAGCATATTTAAATACATGAATATGTGTGTATTGTTAATATGTATAAAAAATTTAAAAATAAAAAAATATTAACGCCTGGACCGGGACTTGAACTCGAGACCAACATCTTATCAGACTTGCGTTTTTCCTTTTGACCACCTTACCACAATGTTTATAACTATTTTCCGGCAGACACTCCGCACGTGTATCAAAATTTGTTGAAATTATCCTCATTTCCAACAGCTGGACATTTTGATGAGATATTGTTGCTATTTGACACAAGAGACAATTTATGACAACAAAAGAGCGTTTGAATTTTGTAAACTGAAGCATTTTTGAGATTCTCAAGTTAAAATTTAAAAAATTTATAAAATTTTTAACAAAAATGCATTTTTTGAGTCTAAACTAATCAAACATCATAAATTGTAGTGTCAAAAATACATGAACCCTTTGGACTTGGAAATTTTGAACGATCGACCGCGAAGGCAAACGGGCTGGGACCCTTGCGGGGCTCTCATGGGTTTTCTCCTATGGATTGTCAACATAGGCCGCTGGCAGGTGCCCATGTGGGCCCCCGTGTAAGTTTTGAAATACTTATCAATCGACACAAAAAGCTGTTTCTATTTTGTAACACTACAATTTCTCACAGTAGTAAAACTGAAAACGCTCCAATTTCAAATTGAATTTTATTAATGAAAATGAAATAATAAAACAAGTTTGTTGGGAGCAGCTTTGAGAATGGATGTAAAACGTATGGCGGAATTAATATCCTGACAAATTATACCCACAAACGAATATCGTAAATGAGGCACGGGTATTTACGAAATCGCACGGGAGATTCGAGATCGCCATGTTTTACACAGGCTGGAACGCTCGTTTCGTATTGTTTGCTCGCATAATAATTTACGTGTAGAGATATAGCTGTAGAGCTTGGGAGTTGAGGAGGAAAGGGGGAGTCGAATAGAACTGCGAGATCTCAGTGCTGCCGAAGGTGCGCTCGAGAGACAACGAATATGCGCTGTATTTTGATTGCGATACTGTTTTTCGTAGAGCATGTTGGAAAATTAAAACGAAAAGTGGATTTTAAATATTTCTAAAAATAAGAAGAAAAGTTGTTATCAAAAATGTGATCCTGAGGAGACTCGAGTAACTACAGTTTCCTTTATTGCGGTTGTTATATTTGTCTAGGCAATACTTTACAGTCGAATTAAGAATTGTGTATAACGAAGCAATATATTCCAAAGCGATATTTTAGAAGCTTCGTATTCCATGCTTTTGATTATTAATCATACGACATCCAAAGTATCCTTATATTGTGAAAAAAATTATTTTCTACCTTGATTCAAGAAAAACAGATTTCGACTTCATTTTGTTTTGAACTTGACCACGCGATGTAGTTTGAAAATCTACCTTTTGCATATACTCCAAATTATTCTGTAAGTCCCTAGTTAAAATTCCACAATGCTCGAATACATATCGACGCCTCCAGTCCATACTGCTTCACAATGTGTTTAGGCGGTGTACAGCGCTACGTCGCTTTTGGTCGATGTGCAGCTCTCCGTCGCGTTTGGTCGTTGTAAATGGTAGCTCCAAGTCCTCTGCTTATACAAAGGACTTGGAGCTATACAGAGAAAAAACGCGACAGAGAGCTGTACAACGACTAAATGCGATGCACCGCTGTACACCGCCTAAACGCGACGTGGAGCCGTATGGAATGGAGGCGCCGATATGACTCTTGTTTAATACGCACAAATTTTGATTTTGATATTTTTACTGAGTGAATAATAATAGACTTTAACTGTTAGAAGAAGTTCAGTTCAACAGTAGTTGTCTTCCTACGACTATAACTGTAAAATCGTAAATTAACAGAATTAGTTTACTTACGAAAAGATCAGACATATGTAAGCTCTTCTTGCGAAGTGCATATACCGATGAAAGTGACGATGATTGATTACATTACATTTACATTTTGATAAAATTTTATGAATTCTGCTGTAAAAGTGATACCACACATGGTAGCAGAAGCTATAAAGAGTCTGCTCGGAAAATTGTAACAATATTATAAGTTTCAAATACATTGGAATTTTAAGATACACTCTCTCTTTTTCAAACTCTTCTTACACAATGACGTAGTAATATTTGGATGAAATTATGAACAACAATTAAGTTAGTAAATACTTTTTACCAAATTTGTCAATAGATAATGAGAATTAGTGGTATGCAACTACTGTCAAGAGCCTTGCAATCACTATTTTTTCATGTCTACTACTGTAGTGAAAGAAAAAATATTTTCGACGACAGATTTATTCATTTAGAGGCATCTCAACCATACCTCATAGTATAGTTTTCTAAATGCTGATTCTCTCGGTATCTTTTAAGTTTATTTATTCGACTGAATATTCGACACGTGTTTTTGTAATTTTATTTTTCTACAAAAGTGTCCCTTAACATATCAACTACTGTACTTCATGTTTATAAAAGATTAACTCATCATAAAATCCACGTAATATTCTATAATCTTTTAGAGTTTATGAAACCCAATATTCTTGAATCCAATTTTTTTATTCATTTCAAAATATAAACCAGCAATTTCAGTTAATTTTTCACCGAATTTGGAGAATTATTATCGTCCATGCAACAGCTGCAAATATTCAGAACGTTTTTTCCTCAATATTAATAAAAGTTTTTGCAATTAATAAGTTAGTGAACTATTAAAGTAAGAGGCGTTCTCGGATTAACAAAATTGCAATGGAAACATTACAAATATTGTTTTATTTTCGAAGATTACATCCCTATTTTATTATTCGCTAAGTAAAAACAGCATCGAAAGCTCAAAAAAGAAAATGACCCTAGAGTTGGATAAAATTTCGGGAATTTCAATTATAATTTCGAAACTCAGAACGAGTTTTATCCCTAAACTTTTTTTCACACCCCTTTAATGGAGAAGAATAATTCATCAAGTTTTGATGTAGTTTTCATGAAATGACCGTGTGATTCCCTATAATTAATCATAGTTTTGCTTACTAAATAATATCGAGTATTTTTTTCTAGTTTGAAAACAAAATTTACTTTCATCATTAACAAGGATTTTCTTAATGGCACTTAAGGAAGTAAATTCCTTATTTTAATATTGATATACGGTCGATCTTTATCCATCATTCCATTACATCGAAAATGCTGTCAACTTTCAGTTTTATGTTTTTAACAATCTACAAATAATAGGAAAACAAACGAATCATTAAAATTAAAATTAAATTTTATCAGACTTGAATAGTGATGTGCAAAAATAATTCAGAGCAGATATGAATATGTATACAATTATCTGTAAATTGAAAAAAAAGTTTTATTTCTTATATTTCACGAGATATGACCATAAGAAGTCAGTTTTTTGATTATTTTTTTTTTCAAAACGATGTTTCAGCATCGATAAGTTCCAAGTTATGACGTACCAAATAAAACAATTTTATTGAATTTTAAGCTTTTGCTCGAAATATATTGCTTACGATGAATCCAACATCAAATTTTGTGAAGCGTAAGCCCTTGCTAAATAATTGACACAGCTTTTACTCAGAAGTTTGGTGTAACTTAAAATTATAACCTTTTATCAATCAAATAAAGGCGTTATTTTCTTCACATAATATGACAAAGAACTACTTTATCCAGCCTTGATAATACTTTTCGTACGATAGAATATCACATTTTAATGTAGGATTCAACGGTAACAAGATATTTTAAAAAATGTTTTATGTTTATTTTAAAGTGTTTCATTTGAAACGTCATATCTTGAAACTCATGAGTCTTAAAACATCGTTTTGAAAAAAAATAATAAATTTTTCAAACTAAAAACTGATTTCTTATGGTCACATCTCTTGAAATATCAGAGGGAAAACGTTATTTCTTCAATTCGCAGATGATTGTATACACTTTAATTTCTGTTCCGACTACCTGCTCTAAAATGGAGAAATTACCAGAAAACCTCATTTTTCCACTTCTTTCAGAATTTTTGAAGGTGCCTAGATAATAAGCGATGCTTATTATAGATTTTATATATATGTATGCATATACGAACATGCATTTTTGAAACTATACTATTAGGTACGGTTTAGATGCCTCTAACCAAATAAATTTGTTGTCGAAAATATTTTTTTTCAAAAGGACAGTAGCAGACGTGAAAAAATAGTAATTATACTGCTCCTGATAGCAGTTTGTACTATTGATTCTTATTAACGACTGAAAAATGTGGTAAAAAGTATTGATTCACTCAATTGTTGTACATATATACACACATAGGTTTATAAGAAAATATACCAAAAAATTTGAAAAAATAAAAACTAAAAATTGAGTTTTCTCAGAAAGGGCCCACACAATTTTTATTATTACAGGCTTAAAATACTCGGGTGAAAACTGGTTCAGGCTAGGCGGGCAATCTAAGCTGAATTCGAATTTTTCGATTTGTGTTGAGCCAGCGCGTGTTTGAGTATAAAATTTTCGACATTCGATCCTAGCTGTTATGGAATTTTTCGATTCGGACTGAGCAAGCTGCGCATCAAATTTCGAATTCAATGTCGAATTTCGGATCAAATCTAAAAATTCTATCAGCTAGGATCGAATATCCTAAATTTGATATTCGAACATGCACTGGCTTGAAGAGAAGCGAAAAATACGATTTCAGCTCAGAATGGTTTCGAAATTAAACATTCAAATGACTAAAGTCCAAAATTCGAAATATTTTTGCACACCGCGGTTTCAAAGAAAATTTCAATATTGTGCAAATAGTATTTCAAAATCCAGTCTTCTGTACGAAAATCAATTTTTTGTGAAATTACTGATAAACGCGAGGTTCCTTTTGACAAAACTCAATTGAATATTCTTGAATAAGTTATCCAATTTAGAAACTGGTTCGGAATTCTCAGAGTGGTGCATCATGTCTGGATGGCGCAAGTCACATCAAAGGCGCTTGGGATGTAATTAACTTAATCAGGGACTATCATAGCTGTGCAGTTCATTACACCTAAAGGCAAACTTACGAGCCAGAGTAGCGCTCAGCAAGAACAAGTTTTATCTCACTTATGCCGATGATAAATTACGAATAGCCTTCCGGCGTGCTATCAAAATTGAATATTCCGCTTACATCTCCCTGACAAGACACTTCACAGCAAACTTTTCAGCACGCGGAGCGTTTGATTTAATCGATTATGTCACTTCTCCGCGACCAGGTTACAATCCGTGCATAAAATATGTAAAAATCTCTGTCTTGACCAGAAAAGATTAATATAAATATTTAGAAATCGGTATAAACTAAATGGAAAACAAAATTCCTGGTATGAAATTAGTAGATGATTGTCCTGCTTCATGCCGTGATATTTATTACATGCACTTCTGCGGTTTTTGGCTTTAGGTATACGATGACTAATTTTTAATTTGACACAGAGAAGATCTTATCAAAACACTTCCTCTCTCCATAAGAGGTCTCTTACAAATTCAGCTAACGCAGCACGCTAGTAAAAATTTTTGAACTTTTATTTATTTACTCAAATGATGAGCAAGTAGCCCAATTACAAATGTCAACAAGGAAAAGTATCTCATAACAAGTTAGCTGAATCTAAACCTAATCTAAACGTAATCTGAACCTAATCTGAATTGAGTGAAAATCTACTAAAATGTGTGACCTGAAACTTGCTCAGAAATCAGAGTATGAAGGGCCGAAGACAGTAAGCCCTTTCTTATCTAATTCATTTGCGATTCTGGTAATTCGAGATATTGGTGAGTGTTCGCCGAAACTGGATCTGGATGTTTATGCATGAAATACATCAGAAAAGTCAGTAGAAGATCCCAGAGATCGCAGGTAATTACTTGGTACATGTGAGCATGGAAATTCCACAGGATATAATGTTCGCGAAAAACACATTATTTTACATTTAAAAATATCCGAAGTCATCCCGTTTTCAAGGCACCACTGGTACAAGACGGTAATATCTCTATGAACTGCAGCAACGTCCTCGTAAGAGGTAATAATTGTGTACATTTTTCAATCATCCGCAAAAAGTAAGGCCGTAAGAATGAAAAATATATGTATAATATCATTACCATAAATATTAAAGGGACCCATGTGTGATCCTTGAGGCACGTCGGACGTTGCAGTAAATTCGCGAGAGTAGACACCATTGAACTTAACAGCAAGTCGCCAACCGCCCAGATAACTATTAAACCATTTGAGTAAATTGCCATGAAAACCAAAACCCTCTAGTTTCTGGATCAACCACATATGACTAACCCTGTGGAAAGCACGAGAGGAGTCAGTATAAATTACATCAACTTGCCTATAGGCTTCGAGCGCCTCTGCAATACACTGAGTGTATAAAGTAAGATGAGTGCCGGACGATCTGCCGGAAATAAGCCCATGCTGGTCTTCGCCTATGGAATTTTTACACTAAATTGAAAGTTCATCTATCAAAGTACTCTCAAAGATTTCTGAAATTTTGTTTATTATGTTTATCGGTCAATAGTTCTTGACATCCGATTCATCATCGGCTTTGTATATTGGAACAATGTAACTAGATTTCCACTGAGAGGGATAAATACTTGCAGATAAAGATTAAATGAACAGCCAAATTGGCTTAGAAATTGCGCAGCTGTAATTTTTATAGAATAGAGAAGAGACACCATCAGGACTAGGACCTTTATTACAGTTGATTGCACTGACCCTCTCAAAAACTTCCGACAAGGCGATTTCAGAATTATTATTATGACGGTTAGAGTCATCTAATGGCTTCAATTCAGGCAGAATATTCATCTCATAAAGAGAACCGTAGGCATCTGCAAATAAATTGGCGATTTCCTGATCAGTACTGACTTGTTTGTTTCCTATATGCATCACGTTAGACATGGTGCCACAAGATCTATTTATATTTACATGTTTCCAAAAGTATTAAGGGTTCGTATAAATATCATGCTCTACATTGTTTATATGACCAGTGTGACAATTATTACGTGAAATTTTGCACCTAGCCCTAAGGTTGGAGAAAACTTCTCGGTCTGACTGCGCGCCTGAAGTCTTAAATCGATAATGAGCCGCTCTCTTTCGGTCGAGCATATTGATTTAGTCTCAAGAAGAATATACAGAATATTTATCACTACGAGTTTTTCGCCATGGGACGTGTAATTCAATTGAGTCATACAAGATCGCGTTAAAATAAGTGACACAATCCTCTATAGGTGATTGAGTAAACAATGTATTCCAATCTACTGTTCCCAAGAGGGAATTTATTGCTGCGTGATTCGCGTTCCTGAAATCTAGATAAAAATACGTATCAGAGTTTGATGCGATCATTTTCTTAGGTTAAACAATATCTAGTTGGGGATGGTATATAGTACATCGCTGGGCAAGAGAGGATCGGACAATTGATGCACAGTTGTGGCATACAGGGAAGTAAAAACCAAATCGAGAATCTTACCTGTTGAATTCTGCAGTTTGTTTTTTGGAAAAGGTTATACAAACCGCATGTGTCAAGAAGTGCATTTGCACCCTCTCTTGCTGAAGACAACGCCACGCTGCTAGAGAAGATACGTAATCCCCGATCGGCATTGATCCAACGAATGTTAGAGATGTTATAGTCACCAACGGTGATAGTAGCCGTAGGTTTAATAGACTCAAGAGCAGATTCTATAGCAGCGCAGTGATTTCAAAAAACTGGACATGATAGTCGCGGAATGTAAACAGTTCCTAGCGAAATACGCTCATTTCCATTGAAGATTGTTACAAAGATCTGCTCGTTCAAAGTTACTCGTTAAGTTATCTCTGTCCCTTATGTAAATAGTGTAATTGCTCAAACTCAATTCAGCGTTAAGATGACTAGAATTGAGCCACGTTTCTGTGCAAATGATAACGTCGTGTGCGAGTCCTGAGAAAGCAACAGCGTGCTGTAGATCAATAAATTTGATTCGTGAGCCACGAATATTTTGGTGATAAAGGTTGAGATCGCAAGGTGAGTCACATTGTTTACATAGTGCAGTCTGTCTCTCTTGTCGTCGGCTGATGGTAGCATGTAATTCGTGGCTATCAAGCAAGCTACCAGGAAAACGTCTCGTCGAATCCAATTGCTATTCTCGAACACAGTCTATTCTGCTGGCAGCCTTCGATGCAGCCTTTTTGTAGGATGGTCATTCATAACTAACGACTGCGTGGTCAAATCTTACACCAAGGATCTTCAGTACTGTTGCCGCATGGAAACAGTTAGTAAATTGTCTAATGGAAGACGTGCATTCAGCTTCTGAATGAGAACCGCTACATTGTGGACAAGTGTTTGAAGTGCTGTGACAGTATTTAGCCATGTGTTCAAATCTAAGAAATTTCATGCATCTCAATACGCTCACATGTTCGGCTACTGTGCAGCCCCCTCCATCCTATATGAATTTTTCGTTTGTCAACTACTGTGTGATGAGTGGCTGGATCAACTTTGGGAATCACTGTGTAAAAGTTCTTATCATTTCTGTTAACTTTTTTGAAGAGAACCTTCATCTTAAATCCCGGTGGATCAGGAATTTGGTTTTGGCTGCAGATTTTGAGAACCAGCTCATCATTCTCTTCGGTTTCGTCTGCATGTATACCCAAAATTGTAAATTGTGAATTGTAAATTGTGAACTGTAGAATGGAAATGCAAATAACAGATATCATGGCATAAAAGAAAACAATTACTCAAATATACCGGCCAAAAACACCATCACAAACATCAAAGGTAGGTTGTCCTTCCATGCGCTTGACCAAATGCAAGTTCCAAAATTTTTACTAGCATGCTGCTATTGCTGAATTGGTAAAAACATCTCTCATGAATAGAGGAGGTGTCGGTTGAAATACGGCTGGCAACGAAATTTTTAGGAGTTATTTTTCGTTTCACACGAAATTTTTTTTGTGAAATTTTCTACATTATGAGTGTTGGTATAAGAGATATCTCTTGATGAGATCTTTCTTGTAAGAAGTGAAAAATTAGATTCATCGCATACCTAAGGCCAGAAACCGCCGGAATGCATGCATTAAATTTATAAAGTTTGATAAAATACACACTATCCAGAAATAGATTTTCCAGGTATGCGCATCAATTTCAATAGACTTGGATTTAAGTAAGTCGGTAGAAGGACTGACTACATACCTCTTTACTTCTCTCATGCATCTTCGTTTCATTGTCTCTTGACATTGTTATCTCGAGAGACGAACTTTGAAAGATTTTTTTTTTCTTTCTACGAAAGGTCGGCGAAATCAGCTTGAAGGAAAACCAGACTTTTTACATTTCGTCATTTCTAAGCAAATTTTTTTTCAATGAAAGAGTTTAAGTTCATCATTTTGGAGGCATAAGTAGGCTAATTGAGTTTTGGCAAAATATGTTCAATTTTTAGTTCAGTAAGTAAGAATTTGAATAAATAATGAGACGAAATTTGATTACGAGTAAAGAATGGTAATAGGAGTAGAAGCCGAAGAAAATGGAGAGTGAATAAAGAGAAGATCAGGAAAAGGAAGTGGAGCAAAGTCACGGATAATGGAGGTCGGAAAGGCGGGGTTGGAATTCTGGATAGGGTTCTTGGAGTAGCAGGCCTCGCTTTAAGCCGATAAAATTAATTTAATTTCTCGCCGTTTTCGTTCGGCAAACTTGCTCAGGAGGGTCCTCCCTAATTGGGTAGCAGACAGTCCCGTACTGGCGAATGAGTTCCAATTGTTTTAGACAACACCACCCCGTCGGCCATCTTGACTAACCAGAAAGAGGAAGTGGCTGACATACAAATAGCTCGTTCATCCAGCTTAAAGAATAAAAACCTAAGATCACTTTGGTTCTTTATAGGATACATACAGCATCTTTCGGTCTAAAATTGATTACACGTTCAGTATACACTTTTCTTCGTTATTACATTTTTCTTAACCTAGTAAGACGAATTAGAATACAAAATAGATGAATTTTTAACGAAAAATGATTTCTTAGTCAAGAAATCAAAATTTACCAAACTGTTGAATTTTCAAGCCAAAAAACAAATTTTTTCATAAAATGTTTAAATTATGAACCAAGAAGACGAATCCTCAATCAAGATAATGAATTTTCAACAAAAAACATGAATTTTCAACGAAATAGTTGAGTCTTCAGCTAAAAAAAGATGAATTTTTAACCTAAAATAAAGCAATTGAATTTTCAGTAAAAGATAAAACCATTTTCGAACAGAAAAAGTAAATTTTCCACAAAATACATAAATTTTCAACGGAAGAGATGAAACTTCAACCAAAAAAAAAGAAGAATTTTCAACAAAGCAGTTCAACTTTCAACCAAAGAGGATTTTTCAGTCATGAAGAGGAAATTTTCAATCAGACTGTTGAATCTTCAACCCAAAAACACGAATTCTCTACGAAACAGTTGAATTTTCGACCCGAAAATATGAACTTTTAACAAAAACGATAATTTTCAACGAAATAGTGAAATTATCTACTAAAATAGACCAATTTTTATCATGAGTGTAGGATTTTTAAACAACAAAGATTTTTAAGTGCAGAAGAAAAATGTGAACCAAATTGTTGAATTTGTAAGCCAAAAAGACCAATTTCCTACAAAAAAGTTGAATTTTAAACCCAGAAAGACAAATTTCCAATAAAAAAGGATGACTTTTTGACAAAATTGTTGAACTTTCAACTAAATTAGATCAATTTTTAACTGAAAACGGAATTATTTAATTTTCAGTTGAAGAAATTAATTTTCAACAAAAAAGATGAATTTTCAACCAAAAAGGATGACATTTTAACAAAATTGTTGAATTTCAACTAACAAAGATCAATTTTGAACTAAAAAGGGAATAAATGAATTAGTACAAGAAGTACCTTGCAATGAGTTAGTAGGAAGAAAAGCTAAAGAAACGGAAATTGTTTAAATAATTGTAAATCAGTTAATGAATGCCTAAGAAGATTTCATTCGTCGAATACAAATAATTTATAGCAAAAAAGAGAAAAATAGAGCTCATTTGTGTCAATTTTGCGCAAAGTTGCCAATTTCAGTTTTTTTGGAACACTTTTGGGGCTCTCTAAAGAAGTGCAGAAGGCCATAAAAATTCAACTTAATCAGGAAGAAGTTATTCTTTCGAAACTGCCTAACAAATTCTGATAATCTTCCGCAAGCTTAGCTTGAACCCAGGAACGTGAATTTAATTCTCCCGAAAACAAAAATTTTCCCATGTTAATCTTATGGGATTTTCTGGGGTTTTGCCGGACATGTGGCTCAAACTTGAAGGGAATTTTTGTCCGTAAACCTCACAAAACGGGGGGCAGGGTGGCAAGCCCTCCACTCGAAAAAAAAAGAAATTTCAACAGGTATGACTTTGGACCACCCTAATGGTTACCCTATTAATCCTAATCAGGGATTCGTGCAAAAACTTCCGTTACGTTACGAGACGATATTTTCGGATGAATCAAATGTTTCGTTATTTTGAATATCGTTATTGCCATCAACAAAAAAATCATTTCTTCTGCTGTTTCCTCTCGTTATTGAAAGCAGGAAACTAAATTAGATAACGGAATTAACGTTTGCAGATTAATAATTTAATCAATTTAATAACCGAGAAAATTAAAAAGTACAGGATTTCTAGGACTCACTAGGAGACTTCAAAGATCGGAATTTAATATTTCTCGAAAGCATTTCGGGGCAAACCCTCCTAAGGTATCAAATAGGCAAACATGAGAACTAAGACAATCCGGGTGCTCCAGAGGATTCACTAGGTCGTTCAAACATATTCATCGAAGAATTGAGAAACCTTGCGTTCATACGAAGTCTAAAACGCTGTTTCGAGAAAACAGGAATAGTTTGAGTTCTCCTGGAGATTTTCCAGGTCGAGTTTATCATTCTTCCGAGGTATTTTAGAGTGAACCCTCCTAAGGGATCTAAGGATCATAATTACGAGAACTACGGCAACCCGGATAGTCCAGAGGACTCAACAGGTCACTCAAACATATTATTTGCAGAATTTTGAGATCCAGCGCTCCTGCGAAGACTAATTTTTTTCTTGAAGAGCAAGAATAATCTGCGTCCTGAAACTCAACTCGGTTTAACCTGCAGACAAAGGAGACGGACTTAAACAGAGTTGAGTTTGGACTTGGTCCAGGAGGTTCGCCAGGTCGCTGAAACATATTTTACCAGGTTAAATTCGAAATTCTTCAGAATAATTTAATACTTAATCTTCTTCTTGAAAAGTTCAAAGGCTATGTGTCAAAAACGAAACTAATTTTTTCATTTTTTCCTCGAGGTTGGGAGGCCTTATTGTCGTATATTCCTGAAGAAACTTGAATTTCGACTCGGTATGCTTTCGGGCAGACCTAGGTCATTTTTACTTTTTTAGAAACAGTGTAGCCTTCGAAAGGATACGGCGTTTTGGAATTCCTCGAAAAAAATGTTTGAGCGTCCTGCGGAGTCCCCTGAAGCACATGGATTGTCATAATTCTCATAATTACGTTTTTAAGATCCCTTAGGAGTAGTAATGGTGAAGTGTGTCCGAAGAATGATGAAACTCGACCTAGTAAACTTCCTGCTGAATCCGAACCATACTCAACGCAGGGTCTCAACATTCCTCGAGGAATATTTGAGTGACCTGGTGAATCCTTTGTAGCACCAGGTTGTCTTATTTCTTATATTTTCTACTGTTACATCCCTTGAGAATGTTTGCCCCGAAATGCCTTCGAATAATGTTAAAATTCGATCGAAATCCCTGACTATATCATTTTCTTGGTTATCAAATCAATACAAATATTGATAGTCGTTATCTAGAAATCTTAATTTTGTTATGTAATTCAGTTTCCTCCTCTTAGTAACGCAACGAAATAAAATTAAAACTGATTTTTGTTGTTGATGGCAATAACAATAACGAAAGTAACGAAAGTTTCGATACCCATTAACGTATAGTAATGAAAAGAAACGTTTTTTTGTTTCGTTCTGTTCGAATCCCTGATCCTAATAAATTATTCCCTTATTTTTAATTTTATATTGTAATCTGAAAGTTGAGAATCATAAATCGGTACGTGCACAATATCAAGCATGCACAATCCCCCATGAAAATGTAGGAGGCAAAATTCCGTCCGACAATAACCAGAAAAGGAAATAAATATCCACGCAAAAAAATGAGGGAATAAAAAACTTAATTTCCTCGCAACGTTTCCATGCACTATGCCAGCGGCCAAGCCAAATATTATAATACGGGACCAACTCCAGCTCGGAAATATAACGCTGCTGGAAATCCTTGAGATATTGGATCCAACGTGCAGTAACGTACATAGATGGAAGTCACGTGCACAAACTCTAAAGCACGTCCTTTGGAAGCTTCAGTCTTGCGCTTGAGAATCCGAATCACTCCATCGATTTTTTGAATCCAGAGTAAACAAGACAAAATGAGATCTGGGACCCTTATTGAATTTTTCATTATGTCGGAATCGTATCACAAACATTGTATTCTATCCCAAGAATTTCAATAACCAAAATCTAATCAATCAGTTCCATCGGGATAATTTTCCTTAATGGAATTCAATTCATATTTATCATGATGATAATTCGATTTTCATAATTTCATTTAATTTTTAATTGAATTTAAACTAAATGCATAGGTTTGTGAGGATTAATGCCCAATTGCCACCACACAATGGGCTGAGAGATACCCAAAACTGGCTAAAATTCAAGATTTTGTCGGAATTGTGTGAAACTTGATATAGCAGGGTTTGTGAGATCGCTGATTTTGACTTTGACGTCAAAAGTTACAAATCCAAAATGGCGAATCCAATATTTCGGCCAAAATTTTTTAATTTTTACAGTTTCGCCTATAACTTGGTACAAGGGGACTTGTGAGATCCCTTATTTCGCTTTTGACGTCGAAAGTTATAAATTCAAAATGGCGGATCTAACATTACAGCAAATCTTTAAAAAAAGCGAAGTTTGACTGAAAATTATTTAGGGTTTTTCTTTCGTTGCAATTTTTCTCAAGAAGAATTTACCAATCTTTACTTTTTTCCATACCTCAATTCGTTTTCAAATCTCAAAGGTAACAGAAGGTGGCGAATAATCTGACTGTCAACGTCATAATGAATCTTTTGGAACCATAAAACTTCAAATACATGGTGGAACCTTGGGTAACTTTTGATTTAAAAAATTACTATGTTGTAAATTCTTAAAATGCATGAGTATAAAGTGGGCGAATTTGAAACCAAGCTAGTATTCCTATTTCTTATTTACATCGTATTAATTAATGACCACTTAAATGAGAAAGAAAAATTGTAACATTTGAATTCATAATCTTATGAACAAGTTTTTTGAGCCGATTTCTTGAAAAATTGAAATAAATAATGCATTTGTTCAATTCATAGCGTTCTGGAATAAAGAGGACTTGTTGAAAAATTATAAAATTCGAAGAAAAGCTGCTTCAGCTCATCTGCATTATGAAAAACAAGTCTTTCGTCAAAAACTTGAAAGTTGGTTTTTGGCCTCTTTTTGTTTTCTCTCAGCTCACTGTGCACTGGGCAAGGTTTAAAAATTTGAAGAAGCCGAAGTATTTAAGATTTGCCAATTTGATCATAATGCATCTTGCAGATAGGTCATTCTATTTCATTTTGCCTAAGTCGGTTTCAGCTTGTATTTTTTTAAATATTAAAACTTGAGAGTAATAATTATCGAGCTATATTGGACTTACAGTACCGGCGAAAATTATGTCAAAATTACAGAACCATACTAAAAAAATTCTACAAATTTGGATAATTTTGAAAAATGGGAATAACTCTGGAAAAATTAAACTTTTTTTATTGTTTTTGGGTTTCTTATAAAGGTAATTTTTCGAAGTATTTTTATAAATTATTTTCATATTTGAAACATTTTTTCCCTAGATTCTGTCCTTAGGTCAAACTTGGTTGAAAAATTCGCTAAATTTCAAAAATGTGTAAATACTTAAGAAATTTTATCAAAAATAGTTATTTATCATATTTTAATAAAATTTAGTTATATTCATAAAAATATTACTGTTTTGGATTTTTGAAAATCATTTGACGACCATAAGATAAAGGCCCCGGTTCGTAACCTACCAAGAAGCTGCAAAGAATAAAATCCTATTCGAATGCCTCAAGCAACATTTGAATGCAATAAACTTTCTTCTTACGTGAAGAAGAATCCATTTTCAATTGAAAATGTCATTGAAAGCAAGTTTAAGGATGCATTAATCGAATAATTAAGAATTTGAACGAACATATTCTATGTGCCGGTTCGTAACCCCCAAAAGTCCTATTTGAGTCAGTTCGTAACCCAATGATGAGCCGGTTCATAACCGGCAAGGGAAAACATTTCAAAAATTGCTTTGACTATTTTTAATGACTATATTCAATTAATTTCACAATTTTCAAGCTTTTGTTTGAAGGAGTTGATTTTTTGAGACTCACCAAAGTTGATGCTAACTGGCATCAACAGCAAATTACGCCAAGTGCGTCAATTCGTATACTAACCTCACAATCGATTCGTGGACTGTCGATTTCTAAATGAAGCATTCATTCTATGTTTTTAATCAAAGGTAAAACTTAAAATATATATTTGAAGAATATAAATTGAAGTCAAGATCTGCATCAGCGTTTTGACGATATATATTCATATTTTAATTTCTATAAGAGTTTTTGCCAGAGGAGTTACAAATACGCCATTGCTGATATTTCGGTGCCCGTCCGTAACCGACTCAGAAATTATTGTATTTCGACATGTAAAGCTACTTACTCGAATGATATCACTCGAAAAAAGACAAACGTTTCCACTGTCCACGCCGAGCTGTCAAGTTTCGTGGAGTCATTTCAGTGCTGGTTTTATAGTCAGCTGGTCTGAAAGTACGTTGTGCCACGGTAGAGGACCAGAGCACAACGTTTTCATTTTTTTCCAATTGATAAACGCGAAATAATGCCTATCATCTCATATCAGTTTTGCACTTTATCATTTCTACTTTCAACAGAAATTCACAGCAGTTAACAGTTTCTATCGTATTATGTAAAAAATCAATTTATACGCTTGCTGGGTTACGAAATGGTCGGGGGTTACGAACCGGGGCCTTTACCTTGATCATTATTTGAAATTTTACGCCTTTTTGCACCAATTTTGGCCCAAGGACAGAATCCCAGAAAAAAATTCCATAAAAATCCTAATAATTTAGAAATATACTGACGCTGAACTATCGGAATTTTTACTTTGAAATCTATACTTTTGAGGTTTCGCACATTTTGTGGGAGAATACCCGTAAGGAGAAAAGCGAGAAAATCTAGGATATACTCGAAATTATAAATAATTGTAAGTTGAAATTGGCGTTAAAGAAAATTTGATTCCTAAAATTTAAGGATATTGACATTGAAAAGTGAAAAATCATAGCAATAATGTAATTTTGGTGTCCAATAATTTACGATTTGATTCAAATAAATCTCACATTTGTTATACAAATCATTAAGGTAACTTTAAATTACTAAATTTATGATTAATAACATTTTATGGAAAGAAAAGAAAATTAACCAACCAAGAGAATTAACAATTCTTAAATTGAAATTTATTAAAGGCACCTTCGACTCAGTTGTGGACTTGTGTAACGAAACATTAAGAAATTGTTTTTTTAACTTTTTCTAAGATCGTTTTTTTAAAAGGAGTTCGGGACCAAGGCGAAAACAGAGTGATTCGTTTAAAGTGAAAATTCTTATGTTTCAGCGACCTAAATTGAAAAAATGGCTAAAATAATAGAAGAAGTAATAAAACATGTACCTTATGATGTGAGTTCTGGCTCAAAAAAGTAAGCACTTAAATTTTAATAACAGTGAAAATGTGTAGTAAAATGATGATTTCTTACTTCTTGTTTAATTTAAATTTGTATCCATCATTTGGCAAAAAATCTCTCTTGTTCATGTAGAACAAGGAACAAGTCTCAAGGCGTGTTACTCAGGTGAACCAAAGTATTAGTTTCAGAGTAAAGCCAGCTTGAAAAGTTGATAAATGTATACTCCATATAGAAAGACGGACTCCCATCCGAGTACAGCCGAAACAAGTGCTGCTTAACTTCGGTGATCGAAAAAGAAGCCTTAAACAATTATGACACGTGTCATGCGAATAAACTGAATGTATGAAAAATTGAATTGGTTTTAATTTGGAACAATTTGAATTGAAAATGGTGAACTGAATCATTCGGTATTAAACAATTTCAAATTGAAATGAGAAATAATTGATGAAATTTTAATTTTTTCCAATGCCTTTCAAGTTTTTTCCATGGGAAGAAGAAATATATTAAATATTGTACGATTTGAAGAAAAAATTTTCAATTATGACGAATGAGAAATTAATGAGCAAATGAAAAATCAATAAATTGTGATAAATGAATGAATTATGAAAGATTAATAAATACAACAAGTAGAGCATTCAAAATTCAGCAACTTCAAATTCATGACATTCAAACTGAACAATTTTCAATTTGTCTACATCGAAGGCAACATTATCAAAATAGAATAACCTACTGATCATTATTTCATTTTCAAAAAGTGTCTATGTATACCAAAAAAAATCGGCTACATGTACAGAAATTTCTGTACAAATAGTTCCTTTTCCAGGGCTATATGTACCTAAAACATCCAGCTTTTCATACGAAAATTTCGGTACAGGTAATCGCGGCCTGATTTTGAATTGAAAGCTTAAGAAATTGCAGTTAATTTCAAAGTAAAAACCTTCATTCTTGAAAAAATATCAATCCAAAATTTTGAAGTTAGAAAATAACTTATTTCAAATTTGAAGTATTCAAAATTCAACCATTCGTAATCTGATGCTATAAAAATGGGACAATTTGAGAATGAAGTTTTCAAAATTCAACAATTTTTCCTCTCAAATTATGACAATTTTCAATCAGGTGCCTCGAAAAGGGAAATTAATTCTAACCTTTGAAACTAAAATTTTTAAATTTTATCCTCAAGAATTGTACACTTTTCGCTGCAGTGCTTTGTAAATTGTATAATTTACAATTTGAATCCTGTCAATTCTGAAGAATTTCAAAGCAATCTCTTTCAAAGCTTTGCGTCGTTTAATATTATATTAAGTTATATTCAACGAGATGACAACAGTCTTCAATAAATTGTTAATTTTCTAAAGAAATGAAACTTTTGTTGCACAATAACTGAATAATATGATAATATAATGATAATGCAGAATAAATAATAAAATAATAAACACAGTGGAAAATTATGCATAATTTTCCCACTATATATCATTCTTCCGCCCTGGTATTTCTTCACACTTTTCGTACCTTATGCACTTATTTTCCTTACTTTTCTCGTACTCACGGACACGTGAAAGTCTGATCCTGAAAAATGGCGAGAAACATTTTTCATCGGATTCAAAGTTACAATCTGTACCAGCGAGAATACGCCCGGATAGAGCGGAGCCCCGAACAGACATTTCTGAGCCTCACTCGGTCATTGCACGATTCCATGCGGAAAGAATGTTGGTAAAAGTTGAAACTGATAAAGCAAAGGAGGAAGTATGAGGGCTAAAAGATACAATAAAGTCATCGTTCCCAGATAATAAGTCGTCTTACAGTCTTCTCTCATAAAAAAGTTTTCCTCGCTCCATAAAAATTGATCGAGTGTGATCCCTTCAGATTTAACATATTCTGAAACCTTATTCCTCCGTACTCGATAAAATGACCAATTTTAAAACTGACAGGTTGTAAAAGCCAAGATTTTATGAAAGTTATGTCTAATATCGGAAATGGTTATTACCTCAATTTCCACTTGGCTCACGTTCCAGATTAGTCAATATTTTATTTATATTTGTGGAAACTTACTTGGTATCATTATATTTCATCATTTAAAATTTCAAAGTTCTTACTTTGAAGAATAATTGAAGCTTTTGCTTCATGCTCTTGAGAAATTGCAAGTAATATTTTTTCTGAACTCGATATAGTAACCCTTGGTGTTTCGAAAGAGGGGAAAAATGCGAAATTCTGACAAGCAAAAGGATGGAGAATATTATCAAAGGCTGTTCAAGGGTAGTCAGACAGGGTGGCCAGGGTAAATAGCAATTAGGTCTTCTGATCCTTTGATCCTTGGCCAAATGCGAACCCGAGGGATCGTCGATGAAAAATTGTACTCGAAAAGAGAACAGAAACAGGGGGAATTTCCCTACCAGAACACCAAACAATATTTCTACACTTGAATCATACCTGCTAATTCTTATTTATTGAAATAAATTTCTTCCATGAAAATTCCTCTAAAAAATAGTATAGTGCGTCAAATCACACGAGTAGGGATTGTTAGTTATTCTCGCCCATGATACACACGATATTTTTTGTCCATAATATGCATTTAAAGTTTGCCTTTGAGGGCATGTGAAGTGGATGCAAAAAGCTACTTTGCAACCGCTTCGGCTCTGGGCGGAAAAAGTCACTTTGCGCACACTCTACATGCACGAAAAGGCATACTTTCGGTACAGGATAGAAAAAAAAAATTTTTTTCTTCTTTTGTGAGGGAACACTTAAAAGGTCGTTTATAAACTACGTTAACAATTTTGCGCTATTTTTGATACCACCGTCCCTCCTCGTTTAAAATCATTGTTTCTTCTTTCACCATTCCCCCCCCCCCGTGAAAGTAACACAGTTTTTAATTTCAAAAGTTAATTTTCAACTAAGAAAGATAACTTTTTTATTATTAAAGATGAATTCTCAATCCAAAGGCACGAATTTTTAACAAAACAGTTGAATTTTTAGACCAGTAAAGATGACTTTTATAGGATAGTTTAATTTTCAGCCAAATGGCTGAATTTTTAACCCACGAAGATGAATTTTCAACCAAAGAGATTAATTTTCTACCAAAGGACGAATTTTTGAAAAATACATAAATTTTTAATCAAATAGTTGAATTTTCAACTATAAAACATAAGCTTTGAGCTAAAAATAGAATTGTTCAATTTTCATCTTCAAAAATTAATTTTCAGCGAGAAAAAAAGAATTTTGGAGCAGTTTAATTCATCCAAAAAATACGAATTTTTGACAGAATACTTAAATCCTCAACTAAATAAATGAATTTTTGACAAAATAGTCAAATTTTCAACCAAAGATGTGAATCTTAAAATAAAACTTGCACATACAGGTAGTAGTTCAACTTTCAACCAAACAGTTAAATTTTCAACCACAAAAATGCATTTTCTACCATGTATATTAATTTTATACCAAAAATACGAATATTCAATAGAATGTATGAATTTTCAACGTAATTGATGAATTTTGAAGCCAAAAA
Source organism: Melikaiella ostensackeni (assembly GCA_032362435.1). Classification (NCBI taxonomy): domain Eukaryota; kingdom Metazoa; phylum Arthropoda; class Insecta; order Hymenoptera; family Cynipidae; genus Melikaiella; species Melikaiella ostensackeni. The sequence goes on along the minus strand of JAUMHM010000031.1, from coordinate 31,823,541 downwards.
GACGAATTACCTACAAAACAGTTGAATTTTCGTTCAAAAAATGTAATTGTTCAACGAAAACAGATTAATTTTCAACTGAACAGTTTCCTTCTTCATCAAAAAAGATGAATTTTCAACCAAGGACATAAACTTTCGCCAAAAAGATGAATTTGGAAAAATGGATGAATTTTCAACCTAATAGTTAAATTTTCAACTGAAATTAATTAACTTTAAACCAAACAGTTGCACGTTCATCCAAAAAGGATTAATTTGCAATCATAAATATAAGAATTATATTTTTGATTTAGAAATTGAATTTTAACCAAAGATGAAACGAATTTTCAACAAAGTAGTTAAATTTTCAACCAAAGAGATGAATCTTTAACCAAAAAGACGAATTTTCAACAAAGAAGATTAACTTCCTACCAAAAAAAGACGATTTATCATCAGAACATATTAATTGTCAACCTTACAGATGAATTTCCAACATAATAATTAAATTTCAACCAAAGAGATGAATCTTCGACCAAAAAAGACGAATTTCCAACAAAATAGTTAGATCGTCCACATAACCAGATCAATTATCAACCAAAAATGATGAATTTCCAACTGGGAAGATTAACTTTCTACCAAAAAAGCCGATTTTTCATGAAAATACATGAGTTTTCAACCTGATAGATGAATTTTCAACATACTAGTTGAATTTCCAACTGAAGAGATGGATCTTTGAACAAAAAAGACGAATTTTCAACAGAATAGTTAGATCGTCAACAAAACCAGATCAGTGTCCAACCGAACAGTTGAATTTTTAACCAAAAAGGATGAATTTTCTACCAAAAAGACGATTTTTCATCAAAAGACACGAATTTTCAACCCAATAGATGAATTTTCAACTAGAAAAGCTCAATTTTCAATTTGAAATATAAATTTAAAAAAAAAATGGATTAGTTACAGTTTCAGTTAAAAAGTTTAATTCTCAGCCAAAAAAGAGAGTTTTAGTAGAATTTTAGAATAGTAGAATTTTCAACCAAAATGATGACTGTTCGACAAAGAAAATTAATTTCTACCAAAAAGACGAATTATTAACAAAATACATGAATCTTCAACCAAAGAGTTGAATTTTCAACTGAAACAGATTGACTTTTAATTAAACAGTTGAATTTTGAACCAAAAAGGATGAGTTTCCCACCGAGAAGATTAGCTTTCTACCAAAAAAGACGACTTTTCATCAAAATATATGAATTCCAACCTAACGGATGAATTTTCAACATAGTTGTAGAATTTTCAGCAAAAAAAATGAATCTTTCACCAAAAAAGACAATTTTCCAACGAAAAAGTTAGATCGTCAACAAAACCAGATCAATTTTCAACCAGACAGTGGAAGTTTTATCCACAAAGTATGAATTTGCAACCATGAAGATTAACTTTGTACAAAAAAGACGATTTTTCATCAAAATACATGAATTTTTAACCTAATGGATGAATTTTCAACAGAAACAGATCAATTTTCAATCATGAATATGAATTTTCAACAAAAATTGGATTAGTTACAGTTTCAGTTAAAAAATTTAATTCTCAGCCGAGAAATAATAGTTTTCAACAAAAGAGTTCAGTATTCAACCAAATAGTTGAATTTTTACCCAAAGTGGTTGAACTTTCAGCCAAATAGATGAATTTTTCACCAAGTAGTTCAAGTTTCAGCCAAGCAATTAAACATTTGACCAAAAAATATGACTTAACAGCAAAATATTTGAATTTTGAATAAAGTAATTAAATTTTCAACCAAACAATAGAATTTTTAACCAAGTGAGATGCATTCCGAACTGTTCCGAACAAAAAATACAATAGCAGACTTTTCAACCAGAAAAATTAACTTTTAACCACAAATGGTTGGATTTTCTCAATGGGTTCTATTATTTTGTTCGTATCTAAGAGAAAAAACGAGCACAAGCGGAAGTTTCTTAGAAACCAGGGGGAAAAAAATCTTCAAAAAAGGGAAATAGTGGAAAGAGTATGAATTCTGAAATATGATAGTGATTTTCAAATTTATCAGGTTAATGTTGAACTGTTCCGTTGAAGTGCCATATTGTAGAACTGAACTGTTCCAGAGCCATCTTTCGCGAAATTCGCCATCTTTGTTAAAGTTCATTGATTAATTTTATTGAATTTATAATTTAATTTTGTTCCCAACGTTACTTGCACTGACCCCATGTTACCAACCGTAGTTTTTGGGGCGACCCCCCTCCCCTCTTTAAATTGATAACCTAGTTCATGGGTGGTCCCTAATCGTATTCACAATCGCGTGATGTATGACTGTGGAATTTCGCCAATTATGAACTTTCCTTGAGAGCATTTGTCAGCTCACATTTCTTTCAATCGAATATTCTTGGCTGGAGTGGGTTGTGCACTCAAGCAGTCAAGGGTGAAAAGAAAATAGTGAAATAAAAAGAGAAGGACGTGCAGAGAAAATGGGTATTGGCGATGGCAGGTATTAAAGCATTTGTCAGCCACTCGAATATTAGCCCAGGGTACCCGTGGTACACACTTATTAGTGCCCACCTCTATGCATGGCTTCCAGCCAACTAGTTACGAACCTGAGAAGAAGTCAAAGCGCGTTTACCCAGCTAAGCCCTGGAAACCTGGCCATGCATACTTAGCACCTCGCTTAGTAGTTTCTTACTTCCAATACAAATCTACTCGATATCTGAAAAAATGTTCAAAAATTGTGTTGAGTAAGACAACTGTTTATAAGAAGATGAGTGATGCCTGAAACGAAAGATTTTGCTTTGCGAAGCTCTTCACCTGGGGTGATTGCTAGGGAGATTGATCAGCAACCCGTGTCAGAGCGGTATTCTGGGACGAGTGTGTCGTTCGAATGAGAAAAAAGCGACTTCCAGATTGATCTAAAACATATCTCTTCTCCTACACATCTCTTACTTACCTTTACCATATAAACTCCTTTATTCTCGGAAGTGTAACGAGGCTACAACCGTAAGAGTGACGCTCACCCCGAAAGGGATTTGGTTCAATGGTATAATAATAATAAAGGGATGTGGATCTTCCTATAGGTTTTCAGTACGATTGATTTGTGAAGCTCTTCATCTAGGGTGATTGCTAGAGAGATTAATCAGCGACCCGTTTTTGAGCGGTGTAGTGGGACAAGTGTGTCATTTGAGTAAGCAGCACGCGACTTCTAGATTGATCTAAGATCTGCGGTTCTGGTGGTTCGGATTCCACTTTAAGCTCTAGGTCTCCCTATCATGCACTTGGCTACAACCCAGCCCGTGGATGGTGAGGAAAAAATTATACTAGACTGCCCAGTATGTCAAATTATGCATATAACTGAAAAAGAAAATGACACTAATTTTCTTTCCAAAGAAGCGTTTTCGACATTTTCGCAAAAACCGTGTTTTGTGGCTCTTTTTTCAGTCATCGGTAGAAATCTCGAGAATGATTGATCCAACTAACATGAGCTGTATATCATTCGAAAGGTACGTTCTTCTTTTCGACGATATACTGTTTGTATCAATCGGATTAAAGCTTCTTGGGATATAGGCGATAAAATTTGAAAAACTGGAACAACTGAAAATGTGTGTTTTTCAAACAAGGTCGGAAAATCCACTTTTCTTCAATTTTATCGCCTGTAACCCCAAAAAATTTTATTCCGATTGACACAGACAGTATATAGTCGGAAAGTGGAAGATCATACCTTTCGAATAAAACACTGTGTATGTTAATCGGATCAACCGTTATCAAGATTTATGCCAGTCACTGAAAAAATAGCCGAAAAACACGTTTTTTGCAAATATCTCGAGAACGCTTCTTTGAAAAATGAATGAATGTGATTTTCTATTTCAGAAAATAAAAATGATTCTAAAAGACCCTTTTTCTCCTGGTACATTTTTCGTGTAAACTAGTGTAATGTAAACTGGGATAGCTCCATGCAGAATATTTAGTTTGGTACTAGTATCCAACTCAAAAAGTGCCTTCGACATATTAGGCTATAACCATCTCAAGTCCGAGATATAATTTTTTAAAATAATTATGTGTTTTTATTATTCATTCAAGTATTTATTAAAAGATTCAAAACATGGAAGCAAGAGATTTCAAACATTGTATTAAATTCATAACATCTTTAACTCATCAGGCACTTAACTTAGTCCGTGGCTGATAATGAAAAATCGGGTCCACCTGAGAAACAAGTCGAGAACTGCAAAAAAATAAAAATAATAAAATAATAATAGTTAATTAGAGTTCAATTTATATTAGTATTTTATAAATTATCACAAGGGAAGCTTGAGCTCAAGTTGACTTCAAAGAAAGCAAACTGAAATGTAGCCCTCTACATGAGCATAAGCATTTTTTCAAAAATGATATTATTGGTTCAAAAGATCAGATACAATATATATTTTGCTTTTGTCTATTTTAATATGAAAATAGTGCATCAATTACCATCTGAAGTTAAAATAATATGCGCTTGGAGTGCAAAGAAATATTTCCTCAACTCAGCACTGCAGCATCTCGGAAGCAAGTCCTTGCTTTTTCTGTATAATGAAAATTGGATTTTTAAACGCGGTTCAAAGTTAAAAAAACGTGCGTCTCGAATGAAAAAAATGTCCCCTCCATTTTCTCGGATATTGATATTGATCTGGATATTTTTCGGTTGAACTTCATTTTCATCGATTCAGCAACTCAGTAGCTAGAAGTTCCATTTACTTATGAGATTGAAAATTGGATATTTTATGACTTTAAACTTAAGAAAACATACACATTGATATGATGTAATCTCGAAAGAATATTTTTGTTTTTTTTTTTGCATTGAAAATTCGATATTTGAGAACATTTCTCATCGCTCCTGAAAAATTGTTAATATGTCGTTTATACCCTCATGGAGGGCTATCCCTCAACTGACATAAGCAAAAATAAACTTTTAGAAGCACCTCATTTTGGTTGGAATGTACCGAAGTTTGGTTTTAACCAAAGTCAGGCTCTTCTAAAATTTAATTTTTGCTATAAGTCAATTTGAATTTGTCACTCAACTTTATTAAGGTCTTTCCTGTTCTGTAACAAAAGTTACAGTTATATTAAAATAAAAATAAAAAATAAACCATTAAGAAAGATGAATTACTCGACGAATTTCACCATTTTTCTTAGATAGTTTACAACAAATTTGATAGTTGCCCTAATTTTCATTATTTCACCTTCAAAACCTTTAAACATGAAAAACTATTTCAACAAAAAATCCTAAACGATCTAGTTCCTCTTTCATTTCTCAATACTTCAGAGAGTAGTTTTCCTGATCATTCTATCCAGAATGGAAAGGAGGGTTAAAGATAAAAGTACACTTATGATTTAATTAGATGCTTTCAATTTTCAAAATATTGTAATTTTTATCCCTTTCATTTTTTGCTTCTTAATTAAAATAGCTAAAACTTAAATGCTAATTTTAAAGGATTCAAATTTATAGGTTCCTGGTTGTAATTTCTTTTTCCAAATATTGAGTTTTTCTACTATTTTGGCCATATTCATAGCCGTGAGTTTCAAAAATTGAAGGTAGCACAATTAAAATGCTGTTATTTCCCAAGAAATCAAATTTGGATTCCTTCACTTTTCAAAATGATACAATGGGAATCTGTTCTTCAGTCTGGAGGAATTTATATTGAGATGCTTGTTGGAATTTCATGCTAGAAAATTTAGTCTCCATTCCTTTTTTTAACATTGAAATTTTGATGTTTCGATACTTCAATTGATTGAAATTTTCCTTCCTTTATTTTCTAAAATGTCTGATTCGAAAAAACAGTGAAAAGGGGCAAAAGGACTAAGTACCGATACGCGAATTTAACAGGAGACACAAAAAAACTATCTTAATTTCACTTTCACTCAGGAAGAGTTGCATTACTTTTTTATTCTTCAATTTGAAAAAAGCACTTTTGAGCTCTTATTTGGCTCTATTGAATCGTGAATGGAGCGCCTAAAAAGGCAACCATCTGCGAGAACACCCTCATCAAAAAACGGCATATAAAATAAAGCCAATTTTGACTCAGAAAGAGTGGCATGAAACTTATATTTTTTAATTGAAAAGAAAAAGACGAGATATTACTTTCGAGCTATACTTCGCTCTATTGAGTCGTGAAAAAAGAGGCAAAGGAGAGCATATTCTTTTTTCAATTACCAAACACGGATTTTGACCCACTTAAAAATCGAACTAAACCATAATCTTCTACATGGACATGAGTTATTTCTAAACAATTCCTTCAAGCCAATGAAACCGAATCCCGAAATTTAGCACTTACGCTCTTTTGCGCGGCGATCTCATATCTCTCTAACCCAAAAGGAATTCTGATATGTAATCCACACAATTTTGAAATACAAAGTGGTGAAGAGGGCATATTTTCCACACGAAAAATTGTAAAATCTGCAGGGAAATGGCATCAATCATATTAGTAGTAAAAAGCGGGTAAGCATCAAGAGTGTTAAATTAGAGATCTCAACAAATCGTACTCGACACGCAACACAGTCTGAGTGAATCGTTCCTCTTTTTTTTTCTTTCTTTTTTTTCACTGTGTATCTTGCACGCGGCTAGGCAAACTCGAATAAACCACCGCAATTTCCGGTACGTTGGTGAAATTGCAGCTCACACCGTATGTGTAAAATGCTCGAGGGTTCGTGAAACTATCCTGTTTTTTTCCCTCGATGTCTGTATGCAAACATTGCAGAAGCTGCTCATGACTTCGTCAGCTCGCACACGGAAAAGAACATAGAGGGCAGTCAATGTTTTACCAATCCTCCTGAAGCTCTCCAATATCCGGATTCTTTCTTCATTATGAAGTTAACAGCAAAAAATAATTAAAATTTACTAAAAGCAGCTAAACTTAGACTTTTTAATTTGTTAATTATGTAACACCATTGTCTGGGTTAAGATTAATTTTACTCATTGTCCTAATTTCCCAGTCAGATATTCTATAGTGAGCAGACTTTTAATGAAATTAAAAAATAAAATAAAAATAAAATAAAAAATTTTATAGTAAATTATTTAGCACGCGCTCCAATTTACAGAACCTCAATATGAAGACTAGGGTAACCGGAAAGAAATTGAATTTTTCAATTTTTTGAACGCTAGAGTCTAGTTTGTTTCATTCTGGTGAAAAAATAATGCTTAAAATTTTGTTTTCTTTATGGAAAATTGTTTGGAGGTTCGCTAGGCTATTTTAGGTTTGAAAATGAATTTTCTTAATTTTTATTATTTGAAAGATACAAATTTAGGGCTGAAAATTCTTACACCTCTAGAAAGTATTTTTTAGTTTACTTGAAAAAGATTACTTATTTTTTTCTAAACAATTTTTATTCACCTCCAAAGATAAAGTCACTATAGTCAATTTTTTAAATGGAACGGTCACCTCAGTTACTTTTTTCCAATAAATTAAGAAAAAGATCCCAAGGGCTAACCACTATTGAATTCAGGTCTATACCTATTTCTGAAATTTCTTAAATTCTTTTCAATTCCCCCTGAATTCTTTGGGAATACCTTGAGATTCACTGAATTCAATGGATCTTTTTTGGATTTTCAATTTTTTTAAATCACCCCAAAGACTATTAAATTCATCTTGAATTCTTGTATATCTTATCAAATTTCTAGTCACTCCCATTTACACAAATTCAATGGATTTTTTTTGGATTTTAACAATTTGACTACGAAATTCCTGAGAATTAAAAATACCAAGAACCCAATAAACAAATTAAATTAAAGTAAATTTGAATGTTGGAAGTTGAATAATTAAAATTGTAATTCATTCTGAAATTAATTCCCTAAATGTAGACAATTTTGTAGCATTCACTCGAATTATTGTGAATTTACCCTGAATTATTTTTAATTCACCTTTGTTACGTATAAATTCCATCTGATTCTCTTAAACCCTTATAAATTCACTCAAATTTCACTGAAATCAATTAAATATTTTATATTCATTTGAATTCTTTTGGAGTTCACCCTGAATTCTCATTAATTTATCCTGATTTCTTTAAAAAATTTTTGTGTTCTTTCGTATTCTCTTGAATTTTGTTAATTTACCCTGAATTGATCAACTTTCTGTTTACTCCTATTTATCTGAATTCAGTAGAATTTTTTTGAATAATTAAAATTTTTACTACGAAATTCTTGAAATTTAAAAAAATTGAGAATCTAACGATCAAATTTGGACACAAATTTAATTACTAAATTTTTGGAAATCTAAAAAACAAAGAATCCAATGACCGAATTAAATCAAATTTTCTCCAACTGAACTCAATCAAATTAAATTTAGTAAACTAAATTTAATTTTTATCTTTTTCCTCAAAAAAGGATTTAAATTTTGATACATTTTGCATTTAATTTCTCAAATTCAGAAAACTTTGTGGCATTTACTTGAATTATTCTTCATTCATCCTGAATTCTTTTATTCTCATCTTGGATTCGTATGAATTTCATCGAATCTATCAAATTCAAGTCTATACCTATTCTTAAATTTTTTGGAACTTTTTTGACTTCCTTTGAATTTTTTTTATTTCTCTAGATTTTTTTTAACTCACATTGAATTCTTTGAAATTCACCCTGAAATTTTAAGAATTTCATGTAAGTCCCTTGAATTCTCCCAAATTCGCTCAAATTTTACTGAAATCAATGGAATATTTCGTTATAGAATTTCTTTAAAATTCATTTTAATTCACTTGGAATTCACCCAGATCTCTTATTAATTTATCCTAACTACTTTAAATTCTTCTGAGCTACTTGGTATTATCTTGAATTTTCTTAATTTACCCTGAATGCTTCTCAATTCATTTGAATTTATCAATATTTGCTCAGATTTACTCCATTCAATGGATGATATATGTTTTTTAAAAAGTTTTTTGAATTAACCCTGCAGTTTTTTAAACTCTCATTAAATCCTGAGGCATTCATCAAACCATATTGGAATCCCCTAAATTTTTTTTGAATCTATTTCAACTTTGAAGAGTTCAATGACTGTTGTTAATATTTTTTACTGTTTTGAATTTACTTACATCTTTTTCTCAATTCACCTTTAATTTTTGTAAATTTCATTGAATTCTTCTCTTTTCATTTAAATTTCTCTAAATTTACTCAAATTTTATTTGATTAAATGGTTTATTTGTATTGTATTTTATTACTCTCCCTTTTACGGGTTTGAGGGCTCCGTTCCCTTTACATCATTTACAGTTTCACTTAACCACT